>JAPWTK010000341.1:0-514840 GCA_029963805.1 Aromia moschata | reverse complement strand
TAATTAATTATTATTATTATTATTATTATTATTATTATTATTATTATTATTATTATTATTATTATTATTATTATTATTATTATTATTATTATTATTATTATTATTATTATTATTATTATTATTATTATTATTATTATTATTATTATTATTATTATTATTATTATTATTATTATTATTATTATTATTATTATTATTATTATTATTATTATTATTATTATTATTATTATTATTATTATTATTATTATTATTATTATTATTATTATTATTATTATTATTATTATTATTATTATTATTATTATTATTATTATTATTATTATTATTATTATTATTATTATTATTATTATTATTATTATTATTATTATTATTATTATTATTATTATTATTATTATTATTATTATTATTATTATTATTATTATTATTATTATTATTATTATTATTATTATTATTATTATTATTATTATTATTATTATTATTATTATTATTATTATTATTATTATTATTATTATTATTATTATTATTATTATTATTATTATTATTATTATTATTATTATTATTATTATTATTATTATTATTATTATTATTATTATTATTATTATTATTATTATTATTATTATTATTATTATTATTATTATTATTATTATTATTATTATTATTATTATTATTATTATTATTATTATTATTATTATTATTATTATTATTATTATTATTATTATTATTATTATTATTATTATTATTATTATTATTATTATTATTATTATTATTATTATTATTATTATTATTATTATTATTATTATTATTATTATTATTATTATTATTATTATTATTATTATTATTATTATTATTATTATTATTATTATTATTATTATTATTATTATTATTATTATTATTATTATTATTATTATTATTATTATTATTATTATTATTATTATTATTATTATTATTATTATTATTATTATTATTATTATTATTATTATTATTATTATTATTATTATTATTATTATTATTATTATTATTATTATTATTATTATTATTATTATTATTATTATTATTATTATTATTATTATTATTATTATTATTATTATTATTATTATTATTATTATTATTATTATTATTATTATTATTATTATTATTATTATTATTATTATTATTATTATTATTATTATTATTATTATTATTATTATTATTATTATTATTATTATTATTATTATTATTATTATTATTATTATTATTATTATTATTATTATTATTATTATTATTATTATTATTATTATTATTATTATTATTATTATTATTATTATTATTATTATTATTATTATTATTATTATTATTATTATTATTATTATTATTATTATTATTATTATTATTATTATTATTATTATTATTATTATTATTATTATTATTATTATTATTATTATTATTATTATTATTATTATTATTATTATTATTATTATTATTATTATTATTATTATTATTATTATTATTATTATTATTATTATTATTATTATTATTATTATTATTATTATTATTATTATTATTATTATTATTATTATTATTATTATTATTATTATTATTATTATTATTATTATTATTATTATTATTATTATTATTATTATTATTATTATTATTATTATTATTATTATTATTATTATTATTATTATTATTATTATTATTATTATTATTATTATTATTATTATTATTATTATTATTATTATTATTATTATTATTATTATTATTATTATTATTATTATTATTATTATTATTATTATTATTATTATTATTATTATTATTATTATTATTATTATTATTATTATTATTATTATTATTATTATTATTATTATTATTATTATTATTATTATTATTATTATTATTATTATTATTATTATTATTATTATTATTATTATTATTATTATTATTATTATTATTATTATTATTATTATTATTATTATTATTATTATTATTATTATTATTATTATTATTATTATTATTATTATTATTATTATTATTATTATTATTATTATTATTATTATTATTATTATTATTATTATTATTATTATTATTATTATTATTATTATTATTATTATTATTATTATTATTATTATTATTATTATTATTATTATTATTATTATTATTATTATTATTATTATTATTATTATTATTATTATTATTATTATTATTATTATTATTATTATTATTATTATTATTATTATTATTATTATTATTATTATTATTATTATTATTATTATTATTATTATTATTATTATTATTATTATTATTATTATTATTATTATTATTATTATTATTATTATTATTATTATTATTATTATTATTATTATTATTATTATTATTATTATTATTATTATTATTATTATTATTATTATTATTATTATTATTATTATTATTATTATTATTATTATTATTATTATTATTATTATTATTATTATTATTATTATTATTATTATTATTATTATTATTATTATTATTATTATTATTATTATTATTATTATTATTATTATTATTATTATTATTATTATTATTATTATTATTATTATTATTATTATTATTATTATTATTATTATTATTATTATTATTATTATTATTATTATTATTATTATTATTATTATTATTATTATTATTATTATTATTATTATTATTATTATTATTATTATTATTATTATTATTATTATTATTATTATTATTATTATTATTATTATTATTATTATTATTATTATTATTATTATTATTATTATTATTATTATTATTATTATTATTATTATTATTATTATTATTATTATTATTATTATTATTATTATTATTATTATTATTATTATTATTATTATTATTATTATTATTATTATTATTATTATTATTATTATTATTATTATTATTATTATTATTATTATTATTATTATTATTATTATTATTATTATTATTATTATTATTATTATTATTATTATTATTATTATTATTATTATTATTATTATTATTATTATTATTATTATTATTATTATTATTATTATTATTATTATTATTATTATTATTATTATTATTATTATTATTATTATTATTATTATTATTATTATTATTATTATTATTATTATTATTATTATTATTATTATTATTATTATTATTATTATTATTATTATTATTATTATTATTATTATTATTATTATTATTATTATTATTATTATTATTATTATTATTATTATTATTATTATTATTATTATTATTATTATTATTATTATTATTATTATTATTATTATTATTATTATTATTATTATTATTATTATTATTATTATTATTATTATTATTATTATTATTATTATTATTATTATTATTATTATTATTATTATTATTATTATTATTATTATTATTATTATTACTATATTTACACATTAAACGAACGTCCATTGCGTACCTCAGTTTCCACAACTCCCCTTTTTAAAACCGTCAAATCAGACGTTCCTGTGCTTTCAATTCTAAACTACTGAATACAATATTACGTGTGGAATAAAACTTAAATAAACCTTTGAGGTCTAGAGGAGAGAACGCTGAGTCAATTTGGATCATGTTTATTTTAAAATGCGCAACACTATTTCCATATGGTAGTGCTAGGATTTCTTGGATTGATTTTAAAATAAGATGAAATTGCAATGCTTTTAAAGTATGTATGCAGATTTCTATTAGATAAATATTTAAATTATAGAGTTTGCGATGAATATTTTATTCCAAGTACTGTATTCTGAGGCTTTACAAGCCTTTTCATCAAAATGAATGGACATATTAGAACCACTACATACGCGAGTGGCATTTGTTCTAGAATTATCATATGAAGAAAGCCATAAAACTTTCTGTCTAAAAATAAAATTCTTTATACAGGGTGACTCATTAAGAATGGAAACATTGATGTAAAAAAGTTATGTAATATCCGATTTAAACGGGACTTTTTTTAATAGATAGTGCATCAAAAACTCTAGTTGGGTGCAAAAGATCAAGACATTTTAATTTTCAAAGCCTACTGCGTTGTTTTTCCAGCTAGAAATATGTTTAGCGATTTTTTTTGTTTCAAAATCTGATTACACCAGTGAATTCAGCTTCCCTTCAAATGGGTTACTACCAATTTTTTGTGAAAACAAGTTTGTTTTTAAAAAAGTTGTAACTAAATCATTATCGCCAGTATTTGCGGTTATAGGTAAATGTATCTATTTTAAAAATGGAAAAGAGCTCGTAGAAAAATAAGTAAAAGTACAAAATATTAATTGTATTCATATAATAATAATTAACAATAACCATAATAACCATAGCGATATAATATTATGTACATACAAAGTAAATAACAATTTTAGAGGAACAACAATTGAGAGATAAATTAATTAAGTGCTTACACTTTGTAAGAAAAAGAAACTGTAGAGTTGTTTTGCAACTAATAATAATTTTCAACTTAAATTATTTTAGCTTCCATTACACCTCTATTTAATTTGATACACTTTTCCATATCGTTTTTGTAATATCCGCGCATGCTTCCCTTATTCTGGTCCATAAATTTCCCGGTTACCGGGCCGTGTTTCGTAAACCCCTTAGCCTTAATAAAACCTCATAACAAAAAATCTAGTGGGGTTAGGTCCGGAGATCGGGGCGGCCATCAAATTAATGGACTGTTTCGACCTATCCAATGATAAGGAAAATTCTCGTTAAGCCTTTCCTGACTTCTGCAAGAAATTTAGGAACTGTTCACTGTTCATATTTCCGTCAAAAAAGAACGGGCCAATGATTCTCTCATTAAGTATCCCGCACTAAACATTGACTTTCTCATAATTATTGCCTGTTGCAATTAATTATCCATTCTGGATTTTCTGCAGTCCAAAACAGAGAGTTCTGGGATGAAATAACTCCATTTGTACTAAATGTGGCTTCATCACTGAATAAAATATTTTTTTTAAAAGGTCTATCATTAAGATATTGTCCCTGTGCCTACACATAAAATTCTATTCGTTTTCCACTGTCGCCTGGTTACAAAGTATGAATAAACTGTTATGTTTAAAGGTTTTTGCGAAAGCGTCGGATACTTTCTTTAGGTAAATTTTATTCCAAACTTGCAGCCCTCAGACTGGTATTTGGATTGTTTAAAAATAATTTAAAATAGTGTCTTCATGGCCACGTCTATTTTGCTGACTGTCTTTTTTTAAAATAAATTTTGATACGGCACCACACTCAATGAAAAATTTGTTTATTTTATGAATTGCACTATGACTAATATTGAGTATATTTGGATGTCTGTTATTAAATATTCTACATACTTCTCTTGCCGTCCGATCAGTTTCTCCAGAAAGGGGCACAATTTCAATTATTTCTTGTAAACTCAAATTTTCAGCCATTGCACATATTTAACATTTAGTAGACGAAATGTCAATCTTTTGTTTTTCATGGTTTACAAGTTTTTTGCTGATATTATGTATTGGCATTATTATATTGTGCATGATCTTGTATATACATCCAAAAAATGGAATGTAAACATGTTTGGAATATTTAAATGTAGACATATAATTGTTTGGATGTCTATATTCTACATTGGCAGATCGGGGGGCTAATTTGACAAAGAATGCCCCATATATACTTTTAACTAGTGCGCCTTTTTTAGTGCTTCTACTTTTGGAGATAGAAAAAAAAACATTTCAAATGAAAGTTGTACAACTTACAGACTATAAAAATTTTATTTTGGAAAAATAAAATTAATGACCCAAAATTGAAGAAATTGCATAACCTCATTTTTTTTAATTGAACGCCCTACTTGAAATGAAATAGATTTCTCTTCTGAAAAAATTAAGCATAGTTAATATTTAGATAAACCATTTTTGAAATATGTCGTGTCCAGTGTATGGAGTGTCATTAAATAAAATATCCAAGTAACCACAGAAACGCGCTAAGGTTATTTTCGTAGAAATCGTTTAATGCAGTAGTTAGACAATTTCTTCCTGGCGATCCAATGGTAATATCACATTTGACTTTGAATATGACTTTAAAGGTCATTTCAAGGTCAACTTCAAATTTTAAATAGAGGTAGGTACATTGTCTTGACGCCAGAAATGGAAAGAATGGAAAATTTTACGTTCAAATATGACCTTGAGCATGATACAACTTTGAAAATGATTATAACCATAATTATAGGATTTTTCTCTTACTGCAAAAAAATCTTAAACGTAGCTTATAAAAACCCAGCAAGATGATTTTACTTTATTTGCTCTTTCCATTCCCGGCGTCAGAACTATGCACTTCCAATTAAGATTTTTGAGTTGACCTTTAAATTCAAGGTTATGTTCAAAGTTAAAATTACATCGCCGGGAAGAAATTCTACAACTACTCTATTAAAGGTTTTCTGTGAAAATGTGCTTTTAGCGCGTTTTTTGTGCATTTTTCGCAATTTGACCTTAACTTGACCTTCAGGGATCAAGCGTTTTTATACACAAGGTTATATCTAAACGTAAAATTTTCCGCTCTTTCCATTTCCGGTATCAAAACTACACTTCAGTTTAAAATTTTGACGTTGACCTTGAAATGACCTTCGTCATAGTCAAGGTCAAAGTCGATGTCAACATTAGACAGCCAGAAAAAAAACCTAAAACTTCTGCATTAACGATTTTCTCCGAAAACCTACTCCTATCGAGTTATTCAGCTGTTCCGGTACTTTTATATGACCCGGTGTATTCGTAGTCAGAAAAATACATATTTATTTATCACGCTTTTCTGCAACACCCTATATACGTGAAAACTATATCATAAAAAACAACATTGTACCCTACAACTTTTGTATTTAACAATGTTTATATATAGCCAAATAAAAAAAATAAGGGCGGATCAATCTATAATGAAACACCCGGTACAACCTTTTTTTATAATCTAAGCAATTTTACCTTTTAGGTTAAAAGTTCCCAACGATGTACACCTTAAATGTGATCATCGGTATTCAGTTTAAAAACAGTAAGTAAGTAACCAAAAAAAGTTAATTTATCTCATTTTGCGTTATTAATTTTTTCCTGAAAATAAATTCTTGGTTTGTAATAACTCTCGCTTTAAAAGTTTTTTCGGTTTTCAAAAGTAAAGGCACCAGAAGCCGCACTAATTATGAGGAAAATACCTCGTACATACTTGTAGACTTAGTTTATTAAATTCCTGTTTTGTTTCTGAAGATAATTTGTTTCTGTTTGTCAGTTATGCGGAGTCAGTCAGTTATGCGAGTAGTATAACGTTATTTAAGGTATTTAATTAAACATTGAATTTGGGTATTCCTTTATTGGAAAATGTTCATCTTCATCATAATTATATAATTTTCCCAAGAATAATACATGATATTAGTTTTTACAAAGAAGCTTTGAAATAATTAAATTTCAAAAACATCTAGTTAGTAAATGATTGTCTCTGAAGGAATATAATCCTCCAATTTCGCGTTTCGTGGTCGAGGGATTTGTTTCACTGAAAAGTTAGTCAGTCGGTCTATTTTACTTTAACACCCACGTAGTGACGTGGAAATGTATCAGTGATTTTTCTTAATTGTATTTCATCAATAGAACATGTTTTTCAATATCAAGATTTTAAGCTTGAGCGAAAAAATTATGTCTATATGTCTGTCCGTTAACTATTTTTGTGAGAACACGCTTTAGGATATAAACTTATTGTTTAAGTTTAGAAATTTGGACATTTAGGTACCATATCGATTAGAAGCTGATTGATTGCATTTTTAAGCTTAATCGGTCTTGGATGTGGGAGTAAACGGGGATGACATACTTTTTTCTTGGCATATACATAGATGATTCGGCAAATTCCTTATCTGAAATTTTATAGCCTAGTTCATCCGTAGCCTCCGAATGGTTCAGTTTGCATTAATTAGGGCAGAATATATTTTTTTCTAGGACTGTTTGGTATAAGGTGAGAGGTGTGAGATTAAGTTTTTCGGCCTCGAATGCTGGGGGAGAACTTCTGGTAGGCGAAAAGCCACGGAAATGTTCGTACTTTTTTAGTTTTTTGGTTACATCTTTATATCAGCTTGCCACGACTGCCACCGACACTTGGTGCAGCCGACAACCATTGCCGCAGAACATTTCTACAAGTCCAGTGCTGACTGGGAAACAATTTGGACAAACTTTGTGCAACATACATATTAAAGAAAGTAAGTTAGACAAAATAATACCAGTGGTGAACGAATCAACTATCAAAAAAACATTTACCGCTGAATTTTATTTATATATAATATCATAAACCACTGGAAAACCTAATATTTGATATTAACAACGACTAGATGTTGAGTTAACTATTAATCCTTGCCAAGGATTCTGCAGGAATTCCGCATCTTGCTTTTTTACTAGAATTTTAGTGCGGTTTATTAGTTTTGTTATAAGATATCTCCATACGCTTTCGATTAAATTTTGAGTCATGACAATGCAAGTCACTTCATATCCTCAACTTTGGTTATGAAAAAACAATTGCATCGCATTTTGGTTGGTATACTCTAGGTTGTTTTACTGCACAGAGCCCCATTAGAGGCATTTCCTACTATGCATAAACGAGTATATTGTTGTTGAAAATATTTGCATAAACAAATTGATTCACAATGATTTTAACCTTGCGATAGCACATGTGCTATAATACGGGATAAGAATCATCGTGCGTGTTCCCTCATGTTTTATTGTCTCTATAGTAACATATTGTATGTTAAGGCAAATATACAGTACCTACCGGTCGTCAGCAACAAATGGGATGATCAGTACATAGGCCAGTTTCACTTGGGAAAAAGGTCAGGTGGCTATGAGTTTTTACATGTTGTTGGGACTAATATGAATAATAAAAAAACAAGTTTGTGAATTCGAAAGACTTGTTGAAGCTGAACTAATCGAATCGAATAAAAAATCGAATGTTTCGCAGTTTTTTCAGTTTTTTTGCTTTTACTTCTAAACCAAGCTTTTTAACGAAAACGCTTCTATTATACAGTGCGTGTCAAAAGTTCCGGGACGGCTGGATAACTCGAGAAATACGCCTATATGACACATGGCGAAATATGACCTTGACCAACTCCTGGGATTTGAGCTTCAAGGCTATTCCAAGGTCAAATACAATTGAGATTAAAGTTTGATACGTATCCTAGAGGAAAAATGACATTCATAAAAATTGTAGGGATTTTTTCCCTGACAATTCAATTGTGACCTTGAATTTGACGTTGACCATGACCTTGAAGTCATGTCAAGGTTATGGTCATACGTACTCAATTTCATCAGTTTTTTGTGGGGTTATTTCAAAGGTAGGGTGTACAAAACTAAGCCACAAAATTTACAAGAATTACGACAATGCATACTAGACAAATGCGATATCATCCCAGCTGAGTATTTTATGAACGCAATCGACAGTTTTTATAATCGATTGGCTTACTGTCAAGAGGTTAATGAAGCACAGTTTGATCACTTATTGTAATAATGAAGACTGTTTGGACGAGTCTTGACTTAGCCGGCTGGACAGTAAAGAGTTTTACCTTAGATGGCAAGATAGGTTAACTTTTTTCATGATGCGTTTTTATCAAGCTTCAATGCCTAAATTGTATTTGACCTTGGAGTAGTCTTGAAGGTCAAATCCCACGAGTTGGTCAAGATCATAATATATTGTAAAATTTTCCGCTCTTGATTTCCGGTGTCAAAAATAGGGGTCCCATTTGTTAAAACGAACTTGACCTTAACATAACTTTCAAGGTCATGGTCAAGGTCAAATGCAAGGTCACCATTGGATTGCCAGGGAAAAATCCTACAACTTTGATGAAGATCATTTTTCTCTAGAAGGCGTATTTCTCGAGTTATCCAGCCGTCCTAGAACTTTTGACACGCAGTGTATAAATTAAAGAGCGATACATTCTGCGTCTAATGACTACCTAAAATGTGGAATTCGAGTGAGTAGTGTAGCCGGAATTGGAGGGTCAAAAACCATCAAAATTTTGGGCAAAATTCCCCCTTTATTGCTTTTCAAGCGCTCCTGTGTTTGAAATGGTAATTCCAAAAAAAAACTTATTGAATAAAAGTTGTAGAACATGAAATTCCGCGTCCAATGAGCACAAAAAAATTGAAATTAGGTTCATTTTCAGCTTTCAACAAGTTTTTTTCCGCAAGTCAATGACAGAATTTGCAAAATTGTCATTGCACCAGATTTTCACCGGATCGCTCCTTCTTCCTAGCTGGGATGTCTGAATAACTATCATGTACATGTTGCCGCTTAATTTTAAACAAAGTATAATAGTATTAACCCAGCAATGGTGATTTTAATTATTTCAAAAATGATTATTTTTGAAAAATGTACCTTCTCGGAAATATTAGGACAATTAATGAAACATTGAAAACACACAACCTTTCTGGTAATTAAAAGCTGTTTATTGTTAATAATATTAATGAGATAGTAAGAAGCAATGAAAAATAATTTTTTTTCACAAGTTGGTCGCTATTTAGGTTAAAATGACTAGTCTACCATGGCAATCGAAAGACTGAAGAAGAGAAGATCGCGAAATATGAGAACCTATCAATCGAGCTGAAGCGTCTTTGGAGACTAGAGAAGATAGAGATATACGCCTTTGATACAGAGGAAGTGATGACGACCAGATTTGCCAAGAACATCGCGGCGTTGGGACTGCATTATAATATCATAGAAATGATCAGAAGACAATTTTATTACTTTGCTAAACTGTAAGAAAGGTTTTGGCACAGTATGAATTTCTCACAGTCATTTTCTTACAATATATCGTCAGAATTGGCACATCACGTCATCAACTTCTTAGAAATTACGAAAAATAGTTCGCAAATTCGTTATTATCCTCTGTACAAAAATAAAAATGGTTTATTTGTCGTATTTTCACCTGCTGAATCCGAATCTATCGTCAAAATTACTCGACCTAGAATAATAGAGTCGAGTAGATATGGAATTGAAGGAAATACATTTCCGTCGATTTAACCCTTTAACGTCAAAACTACAGTTTTTGTATACCCTCTCTTTAGGAACGCGCCAAATACAAAAAACGATGGAAAACAATCTGGAAATACCTTTCCGAGTATGTTTGGGGGTTCTCTTTCGAATGGCACAAAAAAAACATAAAAACTGAACCTTACCCCTGTTTTTGGCCATTTAAGTTGAAAAAGCACGATTTTTTGAGGTCAATTTTTTTGTAACATGATTTTTGACTGGGGAAAAATGTTTCTTTCGACAGAAAACTGCAGAAAAAGTGCATTCGAGAGTTGTACTGAAAAGTTATGTACTTAGAAAAAATTAATTCCAACATGGGGTGTCCAATATCTCGGCCAAAAGGACACATTGTCAGGGGAAACTTTCATATTTTTTTTTACTCAAACCTGAGAGAACTGTGGGGCAAAAGTTTAAAGAACAAAAAGTGTTCAGATTCATCCAAGGAGCACGTCTGATTTTTTTCAGAATTTTTGGTCACGTTTTGGCCATTTTTCAAAAATCCGAAAATATCTCCAAAATTCTGAAAAAAATTACACACATCCCTCATATAATTCTCAAGAGATCGCGCAACAAAAATCTTGTTTGTGTCCATTTTCTCGTTAGGGTTTTTTGGTCTAACTGTACAAAAATTGTCAATTCGCCTTAAAATACAAAATAGTACAAAAATTCAAAATCGTCCTTTTTGATACGATTATACTTTGTTGAGTTCAAGACACACATTATTTCAGAATTGTTGAAAACAATTTGGCAATTTTACCGATTAGCCATTTTCTGAACCCACCAAACCAGAAAACTTCAATAGGTTCAGGAATATTTTGTGCAAAACCTTTTTTGGACATGATTTAAGGAAGACGTGCGAATTTTTCCAGAATTCTCGATCTTTCCTGCAATTTTGGGTTTCGGCCAATTTTCGGAACATTGAAATGAAAAAATGGACAATTTGGGGACAGCCATTTTGGCGCAGACTTTATTGAGTATGAGCCAAGAACACGTGTATTTTTCCCAGTTGTCTGGAAACGATTGTGAAATTTTAGGAAAGACCATTTTTGAAACCTTCTAAGGGGAAAATGGCCAAAATAGGCCAAATTTTTTGTTGAGAAATTTGTTTAGGACTCTTTCAAGTGAGGTGTGTAATTTTTTTCAGAGTTTTTGGAGTCATTTTCGGATAATTTGAAAAATGGCCAAATTGAAAATGGCCAAAACGTGACCAAAAATTCTGAAAAATGGACGAATCCTGTGCGTGCTCCTTGGATGAATCTGAACACTTATTGTTCTTTACACTTTTGCCCTAAAGTTCTCCAGGTTTGAGTAAAAAATTATGAAAGTTTCCCCTGACAATGTGCCCTTTTGGCCGATATATTGAACACCCCCCTGTTGGAATTATTTTTTTCTAAATGCATAAATTTTGGTAAAACTCTCGAATGCACTTTTTCTGTAGTTTTATGTCGAAAGAAAATATTTTTTCCAGTAAAAAACCATGTTACAAAAAAAAATTGACCTCAAAAATCGTGCTCTTGTCAAATTAAATGGCCAAAAACAGGGGTAAGTTTCGGTTTTTATTATTTTTTTTTGGTTCCATTCGAAAGAGCACCCCAAAAATACTCGGAAAGACATTTCCCGATTTTTTTTCCATCGTTTCTTGTACTTGGCACGTTGCTAAAAGAGAATATACAAAAACTGTAGTTTTGACGTTAAAGGGTTAAAGAAAATACGAGATTTCCGTAGATTTTTCCCTATTTTCGGAAAACTGAGACATGCTACATTAATTTTGACGATGGATTCGGATGCAGCAGATGAAACTATGTCAAAATGACGCTTTTTGTTTTTTCCAGAACCGTAATAACGAATCTATTTATTAATTTTATCTGTTTTCCGTGATTTATAAAAAAAACTTTGATGAGCAAATTCTGGCAATGGATTAAATTTCCGCGCGTCAAAATACATGATATATAAAGTTTTGTATTTCAGGCCTCAAGGTCATGTCACTTTTCTTTTGTATTATTGATCTCAATTGAAGACCTGAGAATGATAAGTGGTTATGTCCACTTTGGGCACAAATCGGTTTTTATCCAATTCTGATGTTAAAAAAATGTAACGCATCGTTAAAAATAAAAACGGTATATGTGACGTTCATAAAGCCATCCCTAGATGGAGCTAAAGGTTGTCCAGTTTTATAGTTTCCTGCGCGATAAGAATGAAAACTGGACAAGCGCCACTTTGTCTAGTTATCATTCTCAACGTATTTGTTACGGCGCGTGAAATATATGCAAAGATTACCAATAATGAAAAGGTTAAACCAGTTATATCATATGAATATTACAACAAAATATTTTGTAGTAAGTTTAACTACTCTTTTGGAAAACCTAGGTCGGATACATGTGCTAAATGTGATTCCCTTAAAATCCGCATAGAAGCTGAAACCAATCCAATAAAGAAATCCGGGTTAGAAAGAGAGCGAGACGTTCATTTAATTAAGGCAGATGCCTTTTATACGCAGCTAAAGGAGACAGCTAACTTATGTGAAAATGATGACACCGTTGAAGGGATCTGTTTCGACTATCAACAAAACCTGCCAGTTCTGGTTTTACCAACCAGTGATATATTTTACTGTCGCCAAATATGGGTATTTAATCAGTGTTTTTACTCACTAAAAACTGATAAATGTAGTATGTATATGTATGATGAGGCGACAGCGAAGAAAGGTGCCAACGAATCTATATCGTTCTTGAAACACTATATAGATAACAACATAGATGAAAAAGTTAAAACGCTTTATTTATTCAGTGATAACTGCGCTGGACAAAATAAAAACCAGATGTTTGTAAGATTTTCATCTCTTATTTCTGCAACTGGTAGGTTTGCCAAAATTTATCATTGTTTCCCTGAACGTGGGCATTCGTTTCTTCCTTGTGACAGGGTGTTCGGTCAAATAGAAAAATTAAAGAGAGAAAAAGAATACCTATATATTCCAGAAGAATGGTGTTTTCTAGTTGCTATCAGTTCTAAAAACATTACTGTGGTTAACGTAACACAATGTGAAAAATGTTCAAGCTGGTATTCAGCATCTTTTTAAAAAAACATTAAGAAACAAAAATGGAGCATTTAAGATTTCCAAATATAAGAGATTTGTTTATTCAGATGAGAGTATTACGGTTTCAGAAAATCAAAACTTTCCTACAGATGACTCATTTGTTGCCTTAAAATCCAATGTAGATGTGGAAAATTTTGATCTGTCCACATTACCTATAGCGTACAATGAAACTATACCCATAAATCCAAAAAAGATGAAAAATATAGATTCACTACGACAGTACATTCCTTCCATATATCTAGGTTGGTATGATCAGCTAAAGACAGTACATGAAAATGTTGAAGAAGAAGGGGAAGAAGAAGCAACCGAGTCTGAATATGAAACAATGTAGAGTAGAAAGTCAGATATTTACATTTTGATGTTGTTTTATTCTAGAATAAACTTGCAAATAGCAAATGTTTTTATTTTTTTCTTAATGAGAATGAGAACTGGACAAGTATTTTTTTGCATTTTTCAATTTTTTTTTGAAAAGTTATTACCATATCTACTATCACACTAAAATGAATTATCACAGCTAACAAACTAAATCAAATATATAGACATATAAAGAAAAAAGTAAAAAAGTCTAATTACAGCAAGTTTTTCTCACTTTACTCAAAACACAACTTTTGTACTTATCCACTTATCATTCTCAGGTCTTCAATTATTTCTTTTTCGTCTCTAATTCGTGCGATGATTGTTCGGTATGTGTTAATTTAATCTTTTTTAAGACCTTTTTTTCACTAAATGTGGCCTAGACGCATAATAATAAATTTTGCATTTAATGAGAGTCTCAAAGATAAAACTAAGTACATGTATCCGATAATTAAAATTTTAAGGAACCTAAAATTTATCCAGATTAGTTTTTGGCTAATCCCTTTAAAACTTTGAAAAGAGGATGCACATTAATAATGGGATATTAGGCCCACTTTTACATCGAAAGTATTAAACTCAAATGGCTCGTGAAAGTTAAATAAAAGTTATTTCAAGCATTTATCAGTCAGATATTACTGAAATTGCGTACTGACTAAAATATTAAAATGTTCTAAAAAAATACAACGGGAAGATAAAAATCGTCAATTTATTGTCTTGAATATTGCCACTAGAATTCGGAAATATAGTTAAAAAAGATTTTGAGTGTCTAGATCTTTTTTTCAAAAAGTATCTTGAGTTAAAGATACTACATACAATATCTAAGTTATTACATACATGATGTATACAAATATCTCGTTTCCAACTGATACCGTCAATAACACCTACCAAGACGTATAACTTTTTCAATATGTAATTTCCTTTTGAAAACGGCGTCATAGAAGATAACAGACAAGGTACCAAGTAATAAATAATAAATTAACTTTAATAATCACTGATACAATATACAGTGCGCGCCTAAAGTATGGAATAAATTGTGAAGAAAATGTAAAACAAAAAATTTTTTGGAAAAAATCGATTTTGTTTAATAAAAACGCACATTTTTGAGGGAACGTCTATTTTCAGATGTCATTTGTTTTTGAGTAATGACGTCATCAACTGATTTTTCAAATGGCAACCCCCCATTTTTTTAATTTAATTTGAGAGACCCTTTCATTGTCAATTTAACGGTATAAAAATGTTGCCACCGTACATAAAAAATTTTTGAGTAAATGACAATTGAATGTTACAAAATGAAAAATATATTTTTCACAGTAAATAAACGAAAATTTCTTTAATAAGCAAATACAATTTTAAATTAAGTTCGAAGTGCCGTCCATCAACTTCTTGGCAATATGGAAGCCTGTGTACAAATTCTTCTTGTATATTTTGAATGACTTCCGGGATAATGGATCCCATTTCATCTCTAATGCGATCTCGTAATTCGGTTAAATTGTGTGGTCTTCGGCAGTAAACTTTTGATTTAAAATAACCCCATAAAAATAATCAAGTGGTGTAAGATCTGGGGATCTCGCGAGCCATTCTATCGGTCCTCGTCTGCCAATCCACCTCTGAGGAAAGATGACGTCTAAATATTCACGAACTGAACGCGCATAATGCAGTGGTGCTCTGTCTTGCTGAAACCAGAGTGTGTTATCTGAAATGTCGGGATCATTCTCGTTTGGGAAACTTACTGCAAGTGCTGGAACTAGATCATTTTGCAAGAACTCCAGATATCTTTCTCCTGTGAGAGTTTTTCAAAGAAGAAAGGCCATATTATTCTGTTTGCGACTATTCCGGCCCACACATTTAATTTCTGCGGATGTTGAGTATGTGCTTCGGTGATCCAATGAGTATTCGTCCGACTCCAATACCTGCAATTTTGACGGTTCACTGTGCCGTTTAGACAAAACGTGGCTTCATCGGAAAAAAAGTATTTGCTGGTGTAGGATTTGTTTGACAAATATTCATCATAGTTTCACAGAATTGCAGTTGCCGGTCGGGGTCGTCTTTTTTGCACAAGCTGAAATTTGTAGGGATGATAGTCTTCTTTCCTCAGGATACGTAGAACTCTCGTTCTACGTCTGACTAACTTCAGTCGTCTGACTAACTTCATTTTCTGAGGCAACTAGTGTAGAGGTACTCTGAGGGTTCTCTTCCATACTTAACACAATGTCAAACTTTTTATCTTGGGTAATTTTTGGACGTCCTGATTTTGGTAGATCTTTAACATCACCAGTTTCTCTAAATTTGGACTCAATCTTACTAACTGTGTATTGGGTGATAGGGTTATCTGGATATTTTGCATTAAATAAATTGCATACCTCCTGCTAAGTTCTGGTCTTATTTCCACATCCGATGAAAATCAATATTTCAATTCTTTGTGACACAGTTAAATGTGCCAAATTAAAATTGTAATTTTTATAAATACTAACACGTTACATTAACTTTTCGCACAATTTAATGACAAATCTTATGATTAACTGACAGTAAAAACCATGGATACGTCAAAAAACTTAATCTGATAATTTGTTTTGCTTAGCAACGTACTTTTTTGCTTGTTTTATTTGTGTTCAGTTTTTTCAGAAATTTTCGTTTATTTATTGCGAAAAATATATTTTTCATTTTGTAACATTCAATTGTCATTTACTCAAACATTTTGTTATGTAAGGTGGCAACATGGTTAAGGTGGTTGATGACGTCATTATTCAAAAACAAATGACATCTGAAAATAGACGTTCCCTCAAAAATGTGTGTTTTTATTAAACAAAATCCACCTGTTCGAGGATTTTTTTCCAAAAAAATGTTTTGTTTCACATTTACTGAATTTATTCCATACTTTAGGTGTGCGCTGTAGAAATAACAAATGAATATATATAATAGAAAATCCTGAAGGTAAATGGAAATAAAATAGTTAATAAACAAAATATTAATAAAAAGTATATTCCACCGTCAGAATTAGCACTTCAAATAATTCTGACAGTGGAAAATATTGTGAAGAGGAAGAAATATTTCCTCTAATAATGAACAAGGAAACTGGAAAAAAAGTATAGTGAGAATAAATTTTGAATTACGTGGAAGTACATTCCATCTAAAACTGCCAAAAAGGTTATTGATTTAGATAAAACAATAATACTATTGATACTTGAAGTTGCTAATGTTGAACAACAGTATGGAAAAATTCCATTGGCGTAGAAATTCTGATTTAAATAGGGGGATCCGAACCCTCTATTGAGTAAGTTATTGATACTGTAATGAAAAAAGAGAAGATGTCTACTCTGTGTGTGTCTAAATTATTTAAACTTTTTATGAGCCATGGTATTTCCATTTGAAAAAAATGAGATAACATTAAATATTTTTCTTCGCAACATTTAAACGCTAAACAAAGTAAAAACTGCCCACAAAAAACAATATATATTAATTTTTCTTCATCTACTTGTCTCAAATTGAAGAACCATTTTAATAAACTTTAAGCACTGTAGATCAAAAGATAAATAACATGATGTGTTAAAAAGTGACAAATGATATATCCTTTTGCTTAGAATGTCATATTAAATCAAAATAAGTGAAAATAGACATGAAGTGCATTATATATTAGGAAGTTAGGATCATTTCCCGTAAAACTGGAGGGGTTTAACGATTACCGACTATGTCAATAAATGCAGATTTATGTCTAATATCCAATTCTACAATTTCATTTTCTTATCTGTGATAACAAAAAAGTTATGGAGCCGTTTTCAAGGATCACCCGGTAGAAGGAACTAAAGCCTCCTAAATAAAATTATGACGAGCTGCCATTGGTACACATATTTGGTGTATTTCGCAACGGAATTTACAATATAACAGCAGGTATTACCTACCTCTATAAACATATATGTAGGCTGAATTCTACCTTGCAAACCAACAACTCCATATTCTAGATATAGGATAATTTAACATTTTCATTCCTATTACTCGCCTTCATTGTTTAGAATGTGGTTGAGAAATGTTTATATGTATTATTCTATGTTATTTACCGTCTACAAATTCTTAAAATTCGCTATGTGTGGACTGGTACCCAGAGGCATTTTCTGTGCTCGTTGTTCTGTAATAATACCGTGCTTCTGATTTATTTCATAGATTCATCTGTTCTATATAATGCATTCAAGCATATTTCATCAATGGCATGCATAGCCCAGCCGGGAAAAGAGATTTTCTGTAGAATAACTTATAACAGAACAATAGTTTCGCAAGCCGCTTGTTTTCGTAATTATAAAGTTTTGAAAAATTTTGATTTTCCCCGAGGATTCCCACCAAAATTGGAGGGAGGGGACAAGATTCAGAAAACAGTTTTTTATTTCAAAATAACTCAAACACGTATAAAAAAGATGTTTAAAAAAATCTCATTAAACGTTTTACAAAAATATGCAGGGGTATGTTTTTGCAACCTAAAATTTGGTGATCATTTCTCGCACCACCCGGGACGCCCCCCTTTTATTTGTTTAATTTTTTATCTATTAAAAAAAGTGTAAATCCATTTTACACGGTTTTGTACGCAGAATCCAGATAAGATAATGTTAAAGTTTTGTATATGCAAAAGCTAGAGCTCTTTGTCTTAGGTTAGGTTAGGTTAGGTCTAGGAAGCTTAGAGTCCCAAAGAGCTCTTTGAAGACTAAGACTAAAAAAAGCTGTTATGTAAAAAGTTCAAATATAATGACTAATCTTCTAACACCAAATCGGCCACAGTAAATAAGATTTTCCTATTGCGATCATAAATATACCACTTTGGAGGGGGTTTGGTGTTGGTCGAACAGACATTTTATATTAGTTTTTTTTTTCTTCGGACATTTAACCTATTTGACGAAAACTTGAACTCAAAGTCCTACAGATCAACAAAATCAAACATACCAGGTGTGTAAATTAATTAATGAAACTGGTTTTTTAAAATTTATATTCGAATAGAATTCCAATTCAGGATTGTCTCCTTCAAAATAACTTCCTTGGGAAGCCACACAGCGCTGAAGACGGTTCTTCCATTGTTCATAGTGCTGGAACTCATATACTGGAATAGCCTTCAGCTGGTCGGTTACAGCCGTTTGAATGTTTTCTATGATCCCAAATGTCGTCCCTTGAGATGATTTTTCAATCTCGGGAAGAGAAAAAAGTCACAAGGACTCAGGCGATTAAGGAGGCTGAGGAGCCACAGGAATGTTCTTAGTGGCTAATAAATCGTTTACTGAAATGGCTAGGTGATAAGGCGCATTGTCGTGATGCAACATCTATTTGTTCTTGATGTTTGGTCTCACACGCATGACCCTTTTTCGAAGTTTTCCAAGAACCTCTCTGTAAAAGTGTTGATTTACTATTTGGCATGGAGGCACAAACTCTTTGTGGACAATTCTCTGGCTATCAATAAAGCAAATCAGCATGCATTTGATTTTCAACTTGCTCATTTTTGCTTTCTTGGGTCTTGGAGAACTTGAAGTGTGCATTCCATGCTTTGGCGCTTGGTTTCGGGGTCGTACTTTAACACCCAAGTCTCATCACCAGTAATGACACGTTCCATAAAATGGGGACCATTTTCGATCGATTCCAAAAAGTCAAGACACACATATATCTCCTGATGTTTTTTTGTTCCTGCGAAAGGTTTTTTGAAACCATTTTTGCGCAGATTTTTTCATTCCCAATTCGTTAGTCAAAATCTGATAAACAGTATTGTGATTCAAATTTAACTCTTTCCTGATCTCTTGTCGTCAACGGACGATCTGCATAAGATCTCGTATTCTATCGACATTTTCATCGGTTCTTGAAGATGAAAGCCTTCCGCTGCGTGGTTCATCTTCAATCGAGTCTTTTCCTTCTGATAATGCCTTAAACCATCGAAAAACCTGGGTTCTTGAAAAAACACTATCTCCGTAGGCGTGTTGAAGTTTTGCAAAAGTATCCGTTGCGCTGTGCCCAAGTCTGAAGCAAAACCTGATAGCACACCCTTGCACAAAATTAATGTCACTCATTTTTAAAACGCACTAGAAAAAACCGGTTTACGAAAACAGTCACAAAGTACAAACAAATGACTCTAACAAGTTGAAACTTGTACTGGAGGTGCATTACAAGTTAATCTACCGTCGTTCCAAGTCCCGTCTCCGCAGTACTGCTATATCGGGCGCTGCGTTGCCAGTCTCATTACTTAATTTACACCTCGTATAGGGGATAAATTGGATAAATCCTTGTTTGGGAGAATTTTAATACAACAGAAAACTTTATTACGTATTTATTACGTATTCTACATGACGACAATCTGTGTCAATACGTAAACATATTATTTTCCATAAAGATTGCCTCATTCTTGTAAAAAGTGCATGATTATTTTTAATTTCATAATACACATCTTGTAATTCTTTTTTTCAAAAGAAAAGAGTAAGAGTTTGTATTGACACAGCATAAAGTAGAAACTGACAACTTTTAGTAGTACCAAATACAGAAATCACATGGATTTAGATTTGAGGATTTTGGAGGTGCCGGCCGATGTGACGTTGGGACTGGTAATCTCACATTGTTTTGAAGGTACCATACCAATAGTTGGAGATATAAATCATTACCAAGCCATTGTTGGATTTAACGATAGACGAATACGAATGGTTTGCAATTGCTGCCGCGGTAGATGGCAATAGAGCCAAATTGCAAACATAGTTTTTCGTAGTTCACCTTTGCAGCACAAAATCCTCATTACTATATCCTTGTAAAATATTAATTTAAGAATTATCGGTACACCGTATAGAGCACGCTTTATACCTGTATAAACCTTTGCCTGTATCCCACCACTCTCCAAACTTGTCTAGAAAATTAAAGGCTCTTCGATGGAATGTTTTCTTTGTTTCAGTCACACAAGCCTCGACTTTGTCTTATTTGCTTGTCATAGTTCAAGTGTGAGTTTTGCGTCTCGGTTTGAGTAACAGTTTGATTGTCTGAGTTTCAGTGTAAGTTGTGCGTCTTGGTTTCAGTATGAGTTTGCTTGTGTAAGTTTCAGTTCGAGTTTTACCTCTGGGTTTTAGTATGAGTTTCTTTTTCTGACTTTTTAACAATGGTTTAGTCAAAAACCATTAGTAACCAAAATAGAAAGGTAAAGTACTTTTTTGGCCATTTTGAGCCAAAGTTGGGTTACAGAAGTGTCACAAATAAAGGTGGACTACGGAATCCTTTTCTGTGGTTAAAAATACTCCGGAAACCATATATCTGGAGTAAACGGTACAAAAAATATATTTTATCATCTTTTTGGTAAATTTTGGCCCAACATTGGACTTTTTTTGGGTTAATGAAGGGTCAGAAGTAAATTTTGTCGTTAAGACATATTTTTTATTCATGCCTTAATATTCAGTGAAGATAAGTAAAACCGTTTCTGAGAGAAACTCACTTCCTGTGATAAATCGATCACTTAATGGGCTTCATATTAATTTTATCTGAAACTTTTTTCCTAACAGCAACAACGTTTACGAGTTATTTCTGAAAATCTTAAAGAGTTTTTAAACCTACCCTCTTTTTTAAACCTTGTCCTATTGCTCTAAATCGTATAGTCTCTATTTTTGGACTTTGTATAACAACGAAACATAAACTTTGTTCTAGAACAGGAATATCTAAAGAACATCACAAATGTTTATGTACAAAATTTAATCACTCTTTTCGCCTACTTATCCAAAATGATATAATCATACATTTTGTTATTTTAAACTTCACCTCTGTATCTGTCCCTTTAATTGAAAAGTTGTTCTCTAACTCGCCTCGCATTCTTCTATCGTTATGGAATGTAATTTATTTAGGCATGCATATCTGCGTCGTCATTGCGTGGGTTTCTATCCGTTTTTCCAATCGGCGATGTTACACGACTTTGTTGATCTGTTTTGTTCGTATTTGTGGTACAATTGAATAAATCTGGAATTTATAAATGCAAGAGCGGTATTTTTATTCGAATATCGGCAATGTATTTGAATCTTGTAACACGAAAAAATTCCCGTTTAATTTTTGGGAAGGTGAATAAATGCATTTAAGTAAATAAACTATGTAAAATGGTAAAATGCAATATAAATTCGTTAACACAGATAAGATAACACAGATCAACATTTAGTTTGAAAAAAAAACAGACTCTACCTAGGTACCCGAGGGTTTTTGAAGTCGCTGATTCCGATATCGAGGATCAGTTAAATTCTATCACGTCAGTTTCAAGGTCACTTGAAGGTCAAACTAAGAAAAGGTGGTTTAAAAAATCTGAAAAAAGTCTTACATAGGTTTTTGAAGTCGTTGAGTCCGAATACAGGGTTCACTAACCCTTAAAAGACATACAGAGGTAATTTCAAGGTCACTCTTAGGTAATTTCAAGGTTAATTAGAGAACAAGAGAGGAGAAGCTCTCAAAAAATCTGAAAAAAATATGTAGATGTTTTTAGGGTCGCTGAGTCCGAGGTCAGTTAAGCTCTATCACGTCCGTTTCAAGGTCATTCAAAGGTAAAACTAAGAAAAAGGTGGTTGACCTCTATCACCTCTTGGTCGAGGTCATTTGATGGATAAAGTAAGAATAGAAGGGAAAAAATTGGAAAAAAATGTAAACGAATGCGCCTCCCTACTTATTTCTGACTCTTTGTCTATTTATCTGGCTGCCTTGCACATCTGTTTTAATAATAATAATTTTAAGTTTTAATAATAATAAAGACAAAAGTCTATACCACCAAAGTACAAAATTTAGAGGATTTAAAGAAATTATTCACATGGTGAATTTGTAGATAACCTTGCCCACTGTCAATTCTACTATTTCTAATTACTATTTCTAATACTACTCAAAATTTCTAATGTGAACAGTTAATTTTTAATAAAATTAAAATTTGTAATTCAACAGTAACTTTCAATTTTCATTTCGAATATTCTCTAAAATTTTCTAATGTAAGCTCATTATAAATAATTATAATTAGGCATTATAATTAATAATTATATAATTATAAATAATAATAAGCTTACCACAACCAGCATCAATAATAGGAGATTGCTATTAGAAAAAATAATTGAGGATGACGTCATCATTCGAGGTTTGTTTTCGGTATTTCCAAAATATCTCAAAAACCAAAAAATATAGTGGGCATGCTCTACGCGACGTTATGTTACTCATAAAAGTATCTACAACTTTGTCAGTTTAACTGTTTCCCTATCTCTTATAATTTCCAAGACAGCAAAACAGTCATCATCAATTCAGGACACACTGTATACTATTTTTTTTATTATTTAACCTTTCATAAGACTGCTTTGACATAGCTGATTATTCTTCGTTTTTTTCAGCACATAAATTTATTTTTAATCGATATATCAAAACTCAAAAGATAATACAAATTATATAATTAAAAACTATGGTCCGAATATAATTTTCAATTAGTCAAGGCATCTTGCGTTGTAATAAATAGGGCAGCTTTGACAAGATTTGACAAATAGTGCAACTTAGAATTGAGATTCTAAAGGCGTTTTTCTCAGTTCAAATTGACTCAAATGAATATGACAAATATGTTTTTTCCTGCGTTGTGTTTACTTGATGAGACTTCATAAATTATTTATTAGTCAGAACTATCACATTTATCTCTTGTAAAGTTGCTTGTGTGATCACGAGCTACAAGAACAAGTTATCCACGCGATTAACCTTAAAAGTGAAACTTTTCTGTTTCGGTAGTCTCGCTTTGTAAAATAAATGCGTTTAAGTCCCTTTTCGTGTGTTAGACAAATAATAAAAACTACCGAGGGTATACCTTTTTTCCTGTTATTTCTTTAATGATTCTTACATTTTTCTAGTACTTCATGAATAAACTGTGTATTATAAAATTATAAATATTGACATACATTTTTCCAAAAAAATGCATGCACGTATTTGTTTATAAAATGATTTATTTTATACGTTATCTACGCATACAACGTTGGACCAAATTAATAATAATAATCGAAGAAACATCACAGTCAGTCAAAATAAGATGTACAATCAACTTTACAATAAGTACATATACCTACCGCTTTAATTCGATTAACCCGTATAGCGTCTGGTAGGAGATATTCGGATTAAAGAGGATGCACTATACTATCCTTCAGTTAGAAGCATGTTTCTTTGAAATAAAAATATATTATTTTTCTTGAAAGCACTAGTTCTTTAGTGGGGTTGGCCGATCGTGCCACAAATCAAGGGCGCGCGGCGGGCGGGTGATTTCAATCGTTTCCCCCGACCGTCTGGCAGCGGTCTAGTGTTTGTGTCGTCGGCGTCGGTATTACATTAATAATAAAATGTCACACGTACAAACGCCTAAAAAACGACCATTTGCTGACAAAGTGAATAAATTCATCGGTAATTTCGAAGATTTATTGTATGATGCTGCGACCATTATGTGTAGAATCTGTAAGGAAGAATTGCTGTGTGGGAACAAACTCGATTGTAGCCGTCACATAAATAGTGTGCACAAAAATAAAAAGAGGGTATGCCCTTGAGAGCTCAGTTTATGTTCGACTTACTTTTAATGTTAAGTGCCTGTGATGTACCCCTGACTGTACTCGATAAACAACCATTTCATGAGTTCTGGAACAAATAGTCCAAGAGCCCAGTAATTTTTTTCTACCTTGAAGACCTACACGATTCCAATGTTTTATAATCGATTCGTCATGACAACGGTGCCAGTGCAAATCCTGCCGAAAGCATATTTTAGTAATTAATAATTGGCCTTTTTTTTTTCAAATATGTACATTTTCTGACCTACACACTTCTAAAAAGCACTAGAGTGTTCATATGAATGCATAGAATAAGAAAAACCCACGGTGCCGGGTCCCATTCTGTCGCAACCCTCGGCACCGTGGCGATAAAAAGGGTGGCAAAACGTAGTTAACTACCTTTTGCATCCTACACAAAAAAGTTCTTAACAAATATCATAGGCAGGGACCTGATGAATTATAAAAACCAACGGTGCCATTTGTCATGTTGCTGGAAACCGTCGGCACCGTGGTTTTTTTCGGCGCGCGCTCCGACCAATTTTTTTTATCGCTGCGCTTCTGTACGCGAGTGATTTCTTTTTGTTTTTGAATAAATCGAATATTTTATAGTCTCTCGTCATTATTTGACGCAATTACAATTTCACCAAATCTTGATTAACAATTTTTTCGCTTTCAGTTTTCCAAAAATTTACATATTAGTCTGACTATTTCTTTTTCAATAGTATTACGTAGGTATTAAAATATTCAACCAATAAAAAATTTCAATTTTACACAGCAAATAAGTGGTTTCCACGAGTTTTAAAGTGTGAGAAATTCAAAAGTAGAAAGAGTTGCCAAATCTGTCAATCCTGGATTGTGGTTTGCAAGAAGACTAGACTTCTTTGTTTAATTTGAAAACCCTGGCATACAATTTTCAACTGAGACTCAACTTCACTGAGTTGACTTTCAGTTCAATTCAAATTTCGCCTTCAAAGCTAAAAAAACCAAAAATATATATCGATTTACTTATATGTTAATAAAAACATGTTTCCCTTCTAATCAGATTAATACGTAAATTTTTGGAAAACTGAATTGTTAATTAAGATTTGTTGAAATTGTAATTGCGTCAAATAATGACGAGAGACTATAAAAGATTCGATTTATTCAAAAACAAAAAGAAATCACTCGCGTACAGAAGTGCGGCGATAACAAAAATTGGTCGCAGCGCGCGCCAAAAGAAAAGCACGGTGCCGACGGTTTCCGGCAACATGACAAATGGCACCGTTGGTTTTTCCAATTCATTAGGTCCCTGCCTACGATTTTTTGTTAAGGACTTTTTTGTGTAGGATGCAAAAGGTAGTTAACTACGTTTTGCCACCCCCTTTATCGCCACGGTGCCGAGGGTTGCGGCAGAATGGGACCCGGCACAGTGAGTTTTTCTTTTAGAAGTGTGTAGGTCACAAAAGGCACATATTTGAAAAAAAAGGGTCAATTATTAATTAATAAAAAATGCTTTCGGCAGGATTTGCACTGGCACCGTTGTCATTTTGGGGACAGGTTTTCATGACGAATCGATTATAAAACATTAGAATCGTGTAGGTCTTCAAGGTAGAAAAAATTACTGGGCTCTTTGACTAAAGTACGTACGATGCTGTTACTAGGTCACACAACATTATGTAAGTACCTATCTACCAACTGTCCGCAGTGACAACCCTATCCGCAGTGACAACCCTATCTACCAACTGTCCGTTAGATACACGGATGTGGTTATGTATGGACGAGACATTTCCTGGAGTGGGTACTGAGTGAGACATTTCCAGCAAATAAAAGCTGTTGTTTGAGGAGCATCCACGCAAAGTGAACAAATCCATATTTAACTTAAAATGTCTTGAGCATCGCATTAGGTAGTAATCAGTCATCTATTTAAGATACAATTTGAAATGTTACCCAAAAATAAACGAATCCTTGTTAATCTTGGACGCCAAGTTCTAAGTTTTAACCAAAGAGTAACAAATCCATACATTATTTCTTCTCCGTCATTGGTCTTGTAAAATGAAGCAAAAAGCAACAAATCCTTGTCATAGATATGAGCCTGACAATATTATTCATGCAAACAGAAACAAATCCATAGTCGCGGCAGACCTACCAAAATAAATTTATATCTTTTTGGTATCGCGACATCTCGTATCGGATAGCATAAATACCATTTGTGGAATGGTTCCTGATGGGACTATAAAGCAGAAAACTGTTTGGGATTTTTGTGGAGACTGCAGCATAGAATTAAACTTTCGCGTGTTCGACGGTTGTTATTGCGGTAACCTGTGGCCGTGGCAATTTTTCTTTTTGTTTGTTGGTGTTAATTAACAATAATAAAGTGATTAGGATGGACCAAGGCAAACGCCACGACAATGATTAGTCAAACGCGGACAGTCTTCAACAACTTATAATTTGGAACATCTGCCATTAGTACGTCAACTACCTCCTCTAAAAGTAACAAATGTTGAGACTTTGTTAAATTCGGAATTTAATGACGACTGGCGAGAAGATCCCGAATTGGCTTGGTTCAAAGGTATTATTGACAATAACAATAATAATAACTTGGAGAACTGGTCGAGAACGATAACGAGGCAGGTACCGAACTAAATGAGGAATGTGACTGTTTGTGTGAAGAAGATCCTGCACTTCACCTTTAATATATCTACTTAAAATTATTTTGTCATGTTCATTATTATTATTATTATTATTTATAAGAACAATAAACAATATTGGCAAAAAATTTTATAGAACTTATTTTTTGATAAAATCATTTTTTAACATTTTTGCATTATTGTTTTTCAGCTTATATTATATTTGAAATATATTATGTTCTCTTGGGATTTGTGGGTTATCGTTTATTAATAAACCGCTTAATCAAAAATTTAATATTTTGCACATGATAAAAAATAATGTACTTGTTTCTTAGAGTTAAAAATAATTAAGTCTTATTTAATTTACCAAAGTTTTTCACACTAGATATTTCAAAGTTTTTCTTTTTTGCACCAATGCAAAAAATTATGTTTGTGTCCAAATACTTAAGTACTTTTTGCACTAGTGCACGAAGACACTATAAACAGTGCTAAAATACTTACCTTGTGGACGATTGTCAAAAAATATATATTTTCTCGATGTCCCAATCAAAAGAGAACAAATCCTTAACCCAAACCAAGCAAACGATAACAAATCCTTATATTTCATGCAAAAACAAACAAATCCATATCGAATATGTAAATAACTCGTATATAACATTGACAAACATTTTCAAATTTGGTAAAGTAATTTTATGCTTTTCTTTCATTTCGGTATAAAAAAAAGTAAAAATTTTATTCAAAAATTAAACCCACAATAAAATAAAATCGCTTTGTGCAGATTTAACCGTAGTGGATTTGTTCACTTTTGCGTGGATGCTCCTCATTTTACAATTCAATTTTGTCGAAACTATTAAGGAGAGCCAGACCAAATATCAACATGTCCGAAACAGCTTTAAAAACTATTCATAGTAACTATAAAGGTTTATATGACGCCATACAAAATTTATATAACAGTGGGTTGTCGTAAGCGAAGTCACTAAAAATGATGGACGAAGTAAATTCGTTATTACAAGCTAGAGGTGAAGCAATAAATGAGCCAGTTAAAAGTCATTTCGAAAGTGTATTAAAGAAATACATCAGTTTTACCAAAGGACCACGCACACAATACACAGGATTCTGGATACCGGTTAAATTTTCCGGAGACGGACTATTTAATTTTTAGGTCGCAGAATTTATTTTCGGGTTTATTTGATCATATGAACCCTGGTAAGAGGGTGAAATAGAGGTTGTAGAGGGTGAAAAAGGCATATTTAAAATGGATCAGATTTAAACATTCAAAACTATTTCTTAGAGATTTTTTATCGGTTATTTTAGTTTCGGGTTCTATTTGATCTTATGCAACTCTTTAAGCTGATGAAATCGGGATTGCACATGGTGAAAATGCAATATTTTTAAGAGAGATTGATTTAAGAGTACTTCCAAAACGGGTTCTGAGTTTTTTTGTCATCTACACAATTTTTTGTAGTCCATTTTATGGTATGCAACCTTTTTAAGGGTATGAAGTAGGTGTCCATGGTTACAACATGTTAAGAACTCGAAATTAAGAGCTCGAAAAAAACCCTTTAAAGGTTTTTACGATCAAATAAACCCCACAAATGAAGTCATCGACAAACACAAGATCAACTGGACCCAGAAAATAGAGTGACCTACCAGGAAAACTCATCAAGAAACAGTTTTGAATTTTCAGACCCGACCTTTTTTAAATATGCTATTTTCACCATAGACAACCCCCACTTCACCCCCTTACAAGGGTTCATATGAGCAAATAAACAAAAAAAAAATTATTTCTGCGACCTAAAAAAACCCCTAAAGAGTCCATCTCCGGAAAATTTAACCGGTATCTAAAACCCTGTGTATTGTGTGCGTGGTCCTTTGTAATGGTGCAAATGCACCATCCTTTAAGTGAGTGCAAAGGGTATTAAATCAGGGGAACGCGCAGACCAAGGAAGACGTTAAACTGTATGCTCATTTAGAAACTGTGTCACATTTGCTACTGCATTTGGTCTGGCATTATCATGTTGAAATATAACACCTACGTGACTCTGCAGATAAGGCACTACTACTGGTCGTAGCACTTCATCGACGTACCTCTGGCTGTTTAAGGTAACTTTAATCAGAATTCGCTTCGGAACTTTATATAGTGGTGCCGCTACTTTCATCAAATAATTAAATCCTGCTTTTTCCACAGTATTCAGGGGCAAACCTCCACTTCACAGATCATTTAAATATAAAAGGGCGAGGAAAGACAGACTATCATGACCTATATGATAATTTACCAAATTGAACATTTAGGCGTCCACTATTGCCTTCTGGGTTATGTGGTAATTAAGCTTCGCATGTCTGTTATCAACAGTCTCCCAGGTCATGTGGTCATTAGTTATTAGATTCTGGTTTACTATTGTTAAGAGTCTAGAAAGGCTAGAAAAAGACGGATTTTTCGAATCAAGCTTTGTTACTGATAGCTTTCCCAACACGATTCCTCCAAGCTCGTTTTTACTCTGTGTGATAGTGTAATAATGGTTGTTCTTTGCTCACAGAAGTTACTCATATTTAGTTTTCTGATTATCCCGTAAGTTTCTGAGTTGCCTTCAAACTCTTGCGAATTCATATTTCGACATGGGGTGGGGTTGGTTTTTAGGGTGTGGACGGCGAATCGTTTATTAAGACAGTTATAATTATAATTACAGAATGTTACGATTTCAAGATTATCATAGTATAACCAAAAAATGAATGGCATGAAACACATCATATTTCTTGTTTTGGCCCGCGCACCTGTCAACGAAAAGTCTCAGATGCTTGTAAGTCTCTGGAATATATATTTTTTTTATTTTACCCCACTAATTGACTTACCGAACTTGTTTACGCCTTTCCCTAGTGTTTATGTACTTTCTTTTTTTCTTTGTGCCTTCATTTTCTCCGAAACAGTAATGTCAACTGCATCAGCCTCCATTTTTCTCTAAATGTATTTTACTAACTAAGAGTAAATAGTATACAAGGAAAACATAAATATAAATTAATTGTAATGTAGGATTAGTGACCTGTTTCCATATAACTATATAGTTAATTAGTGGGATGAGGTCAAATGTTTCCAAAAAAAACTAATTTTCAGTTAGTCGACGTTTCGCAAAATTTATTTGCATCCTCAGGACTAATTGAATAAGCTTTTTGCTGTCGTTTTTAAAAATAAATATGAATGAAACATTGATAAAACAGTAATAATAGAAAACAGTAGAATACAACGTACTGTCACCCAGACGTGCATCGGCTATCTGATAGCCGATGATAGATAGATAGATAGCCGATGCACGTCTGGGTGACAGTACGTTGTATTCTACTGTTTTCTATTATTACTGTTTTATCAATGTTTCATTCATATTTATTTTTAAAAACGACAGCAAAAAGCTTATTCAATTAGTCCTGAGGATGCAAATAAATTTTGCGAAACGTCGATTAACTGAAAATTAGTTTTTTTTGGAAACATTTGACCTCATCCCACTAATTAACTATATAGTTATATAAATTAATGTTTTGACTCAGATATCGCGATTTAAAAACAAAGTGCAGAAATTGCTATTTGCATAAAAATATTTTTGTAGAAATTACAGTTTGAAAAAAGCAAAAGATTGACGACGAAACAAACGCTGTCTATATTTCAATAACTAAATTTTTGCAGAAATTGCTTTTTTGAAAATAAGTTCCTCATATAACTTAAAACAAATAATGCCATCGGATTTACTGATATCATAAACACGCTTAGGTTCATTTTACGAATTATTTCAATCATAGGACTGATATTATATAAACAGTGCTTTCTCGATTGAGTATGTAAATTCATGTTTTCTAGTGCGAGTTTGTTTTATTATGCCAAAGCACAGAAGTTTACAAAACCCGCAATGCATACTTTACTATTTGCATTAAGGTAATTTCTAAGTCATTTTGTAAAAGAACAAGAGCACAAATTACCATTTCCTTGATTTCTAGTGTGCGTGACAGCATCTCATACGTCGGCTTCCGTTTGGTTACAGCATAATGCTTTAATGTCAAAGGTGCTTCAGATTTTTCAGCTTTACTTGCGAAATTCGTTTAAAAAGTTCCACTACACACTACTCCACTACTTATTTTACTTTTTTAGTCATAGTTTTCTAAATATCGTCCTGAACGATCAAAGGAGTGACACGCTATCTATCAAAAGTAATGTAAACATATAATACCTACATAGGAAAATGCGAGAAAAAGGGCAATTATTTTGATAAAGTGTTTAAATTCAAGTAGGGTAATTTTATTGCAATCTAAAAACGGCAATGTTACTTCCATATCCATGTAGTGGAGCAGTAGTAATCAACATTTTTCAAGTAATGAAAGTTCATGAACATTAAAAAAAATATATATTCACTAAATAGGCCTAAACTGTTGTGGCGAAATCGTCGTACAACATCGGTCACGCCGCACCGGATTTTTCCTCTAGCCGGATTTTTTATTTTCATTCCCAGTATTTTATTATTTGAATCTAAAAACTTATTTTTATTGGAAAATATGGGTTTTTCCAATGAAAATCAGTGTCAAGGTCTCAAATGTATAAATATTGACTTTTTAATTTTAAAATTTCATTTTACAAATATCCAAATGATTTGTCAAATGATATTATCCGGTTTCTTTTTTATTGTTGACAGCTGCCAAATTAACTGTCAAATATAATAAAATAAACGTATTTCTTAAGTTATACAGAAAAAATGTATAATAAAGAAAATATATATAATTACTTAAGATGCTTGCCATTTATTTATTATTTGCAATACTTAAAGTGCTTAATAATTCATTTTCTAAAATGAACACTGGGCAAGGTATGAATATCAAATATATTATGTCAGATGGCAGCTATCAAAATATCTGTCAAAATCAAAAATAAGCATGTGCATCCTGCATTATCACAAAATAATCTGTTTCTACACAAAAAAGGATATAGAACTTGATTTAATATAAATAGTTCCGTAATTGATATTTATTTAACCTTTATACTATTGGCAGTTTTCAGTAAACTCAATGAAAACACTATTTATTAAGTATTTGAAAATTTAAATAACTAAAATAATAATTTTCTATATATAAAGAGGATACTTGTTAAGAAATTAATAAATATACGATGTTGGTTGGCAGCTGTCAAAATTTTTTGTCAAATGTCAAAAGTAAGCATCTTAAATCATGATAAATTATTCTAATTTTTTTAAGAAGAAAGATATTTAAAACATCCTATACATGCTAAGGAATTTGAAAACTATTGCATGGAAACTGCAAAACTTTACATTAAGTTGTGTCCTTGGTACCCTATGCCTTCTTTATGCCATGCTCGCTTAATCCATGTCATCCAACATAATATATTTGATATTCATTCCTTGCCCAGTGTTCTAAATCCATAGAAAATGAACTATTAAGCACTTTAAGTATTGAAAATGATAAATAAATGGCATTTTAAGAAATTGACAGTTATCTTTACAGCTGTCATATTTAAATTTTAGAAAAAATTACGTAAATACGAAGTATGTTATACGTATTTTCTTTAAAATTATCCTACATTTTTTCTGTATAACATAAGAAATACGTTTATTTTATTATATTTGACAGTTAATTTGGCAGCTGTCAACGATGAAAAAGAAATCGGATAATATTATTTGACAAATCATCTGTCTATTTGTAAAATTAAATTTTAAAATTAAAAAGTCAAAAATATTTATACATTTGAGACCTTGACACTGATTTTCATTGGAAAACCCCATATTTTCCAATAAAAATACGTTTTTAGATTAAAATAATAAAATATTGGGAATTAAAATCAAAAATCCGGCTAGAGGAATTTATAAAGAAATTCATAACGAACATTTTAAAATAAAAAGCATCTTAAAATCCCTATTTTTACGATCTCTAGAGTGATTTGGGTAAAACATTACAGTTTTGTCCCACTGCGCGCCGGTCATCCGTGACATCACCGCCAACAAAACAAGGCTGATCCTGGAGTGGGTACTGGAACCTTCGGCGTAGAAACAAAAAACTGGACGTTTTCCACGAAACACCGAACTACTACACTTTTCTCGACGCGCGTTTCGCCAACCAAGTTGGCATCTTCAGGGAGAAGATTAAAACTGTGTCAGTTTTAATCTTCTCCTGAAGATGCCAACTTGGTTGGCGAAACGCGCGTCGAGAAAAGTGTAGTAGTTCGGTGTTTCGTGGAAAACAAGGCTGACTCAGCGACACCTCACCGCGTTACGAAAGCCTCCTGGAAGCTTCCAGTTCTTTCGAGCGAAAGCTCGAATATAGACGTACCAGCCAACCGGATATATAGAGGCATATCGGCGAGGGCCATGAATAGTCTTTTGAAATAAGTTTACGTTCTCATGAACTTTGTAAAACATTTGAATATAAATTGTACATAAATAAATTAGTGTTTGTTAATTTAGTGCTTAATTCGTATTTGTATTCCTTTAAATAAACTGTGTGTTAAAAGTGGTAGTTTGAAAGTGCGTGTTTGATTTTTTCACACCTAACGAACCCATAGTAGACAAAAATGTTACACTATTACGAAACTGAAGGGTAGGGAATCGCTTACCTTCCCTGTCTGCCTTTCAGTCTGTCTGTCTGTTACCTTTTTTTGGTCTACATCATTACTCGAGAACGCGTTAATATTAAGATCAACTTCAAATTTGGAACCCTTATGTATCATGATGAGGTCTGGAGCTGATTGATCTTAATCAGTTAAGGGGTTGAGAGTTAATGGGGATAATACACTTTTTCCTTGACTATTGGTAATTTGTAAACTATGCAACATATGCATTTCAAATTTGAGACACATGTACAACATGACAGAATTTAAAGATAAAAATTTAAAATAGGTCAAGTAAACTTTTCAAAATTCATTTTATTAATTACACAATGGACGGGGCTCTAAAAAAAATCCTACTCTTCTTCGCCCCCTGCTTCGGGGTACGGAGGTAACAAAAACACAATGTAAGATAATTAAATTAAAAACTTCTTTCATTTTGATCCTCTATATTAAAAGCCTTAATTCAAGTCTAATAAATGAAAATATCCTCCAAAGTTGGGTATCGAAACCAATTCCACTTTTTACATCTTAAATTTTCAATGAACAATTGAAATGTCAAAGTTAATATTGTTATTGTAACTGAATATGACAGAATACTTACGTTCTCACATAGTATGTAGGCAACACTTATGGAAGTGAATTAAAGGTTGTTACTCTAGTTATAGGCTAGTTCTAAAGCCTAATTTAAAACTACAAAAAGTATATCAGCATTCAAGAGTAAAGTGTAAACCAGTAAAATAAAACGGACCACAAAAAGTTTTTTCAATGCGCGGAAGTACTGTGCACTTTATGTTTTTTAGGATCGCTAAACACGAACCAGACTTCAGTTTTCCTCGTTTACCACTAGTTTGACCTCAAAAAAAAACACCTTTGCTGCATGCTAAATTCACAGTTCCTAGATAGAGGGTTTTTTGAGATTAATGGGTTTGATATTGAAGTTATGGAATTTCAGAGCGATGGGATTTCGAGTCTATGGTCATTGAGAGTTATGATCGGATCATTTTCATTCCTTTTCATCACGTTGTGTCTCCGATTTTGCAGAACCTACTTATATGGTTTTTGAGGTTAAGGGTCTGAAGGTCATGAGGTTATGGTATTACGAAGATTTGTAATTCCACGGCGATTAAGTCAAGAGTCATGATTGGATCATATTCATGCTTCATAACAGTTGCAGAACACAGATACACGGTTTTTTGAGATTAACATTTTTGAGGCTACAATATTTTGAGTATGTATTTCGTAGGGTTCAAGGTTTCTGAGGCTTAGGGTTATTGTTAGACCATCCCCGTAACATTACAGTCACCAGCTCGTCAAGTATATGATATGGTGTCTGATTTAGTGTTTTTCATAGTGATTTTTGTTCGTAGGGGAAAAACTGATAGTCGTAAATGTATCCTGACCTCAGAGTTTGGTCAGCGCGTCGAAAAACGTAGAAGGGGAATGCCTGTCTAATCAAGCTACCATGTAAGATGTGTTTTCTGAGGTTAGAAAAAAAAACTAGCGGTAAATGAGGAAAACTGAGATCTGATTCGTGTTCGGCGACCCTAAAAACATTCTAAACTGGGTCTATATTTCCGCGCATTGGAAAAACTTTTGTGGTCCTGTGTAATTATTTCTTAAATTACAGGATCAGTAGTTTATTGAAATATACAAATTAGTTCAGAGTCAAATATCAAAGTTGAAATTTCTGTGTTAGTTTGCTAGCACATTATAGACGGATAATTTGTCCAAAAGTCAGATTTTTATATCAAGCACCACCAAAGATATCAAGCCTTAAACTTTCGAAAAATACAAAAAATTCAATTTTCACAGATTAAAAAAAGAGGGCATATTTATCATTGTTCTAACTCTAGCTGGTGATAAAAAAATTACCTTTAACGTTTCAATTGTTCATGGAAAATTTAAGTTTACAGTAACAACTTTGGAGGCTATTTTCACTTATTAATCATTAAATAAGGCTTTTTACATGGAAGACCTAAATTAAAGAGGAGAATTTTCCTAAAAAATGGAGCATAGTTTAATGTTTTAACATAACCCAGTCCAAAAAAATTTAAGATAACGCTAATGTCTGAAGTGTAAAAATAAAAATTGGCGCCACTCTTAAGCGGTTTACGACAAAAATGAAAATGGACATATTTTGAACTGCCAGCATATAAGATAATAACATATAAGAAATAAATTTAAATTGAAAATGGTCGAACAACCAAAAATTCTTTTATTGGATCACTGCATATGGATTGACCCTGTACAGATATATTGTACCTCATATAAACATTATGAAAGCAATTACGCTTCCATCTGTTTTCATGCAATTTATACTGTTGGCGGAGCACAAATTCTGTGGGACTTTGCCAATTTAATCAGCCCTGCAAAGAGGTACATACTAAGTGTGCGAATGTGAATTTACTTTTACTTAATAAGCGCAGTGCTCCAGCAAATCTTATAAACGGAAAGGCAAACGTCAAGTAGGTTCATTTATACATCGTCCTCTGGAAATTAAGACATAAATTTTCAGTACAATCGAAACCCCGTTCTATTACCGTATTCAAGCAGGTATAAACTTAGGATATTCGTTTAGTATTTGATTTATTGATTCAATACGCTGTAGGATACTTCACTGAATAACTACCTCTAGGCAACTGTCAGTTTTTGCGAGACACTTAATGTAAGAACTGTTTCCTTAACGTAATTGCTTCTTAACTAAATAGAAAACTAAAACGATAGTTCGTGTAATGACTGATGAAACAGGATTTAATATTAGGAAAAACAAATTTGTTGTTGCACCGTTTTTTAGATGTTTTACATAGGAATAAATACAATAATTTGTGGTTTTCTTCAACTCTTTTTTTCTGGCTTTGGAAAATTTTCCATTTAGTCACGACTGATGGACTTTAATGGACTCTAACTTTAAACTGCTCGTCAAAATTCAAGTTAGATACTTCTGATTTTAAATTTCAGTATTCTATAGGGTTGTTTTTAAAGTAGCAAAGTCGCTATTCTGTGGCTTAAAGGTTTCGCCGTCCACACTCGAAAAACCAACCCCATATCGAAATATCAATGAATTCACAAGATTTTGGCGGCCATTCAAAGACCAATGGGATAGGCTGAGAAGCATACTTGGGAGTAAAAACTCCATCTCGACACACATTAAGACTTCAACAAGCCCTAAGCGTTTCGTCGTTGTCCCATCCCTTCAACACTTCTTCAACCTCCGTGTGTCGGACTTCTGTTGGTCGATTCCATTGATCATAATTCCGACTAATACATTGGTGTGGAGTGCCACAATTCGCTTTCACTTATTGACAACTCAAGCACACCTCCAGGCCATCCCTGCACCAACCCCTTCAATATGTTTTGGAGGGAGTCAAAAATAGAGGAAAAGAAGGTGATGGAACGCAAAAGACTATTTGAAGGAGACAGATGACTCGGGGTGGGCCAAAAGAGTTTGAGCATCCTCAGGAAGACTTTCTGAACCATCTGACCCGTAGAGACCTGCTTACAACTCCTCAACGCGGCGGCAAATTAATAGGGGTGGGTTAGTGGTAGGATTTTACTTTTTGCCATCTACAGAGGGTCCAGTCAAGTTCGAGAGCCTCCAAGTGATGCCAAGACATGAATTGGAGACCAAACAACACCCCATACCGCCTCCAAAAGGGGCGGAACCAGAGCGGATGGGTGGGATTTGGTGTTGGGGTGGCTAGAGGTGTGTCTGCGTTATCAAAAAGTGAAAACGAACTGTAGCACCCCACACTAATTTATTTGATAGCATTAGAATCGATGGAATCGCCCAACAGAGGTGCGATCATGCAAAATCCAGCGTAACAGTGGTGAGGTCCCATGGGGGCGAACATGACTGAAGATGAGACAGCGACATTCCCATTCTCTAGGTCTTTGAATTGCCGCCGGAATCTTGTAAACTTAAATTTCGACATGGGGTTGTTTTTTGTGGTATGGACAGCGAACCCTTTAAGCTACAGCGGAGCAACTTGGGGCATCAAAATCTACCCACTGGGTTACAGTCCCAAATAGAACGCAGAACGCGTTCATCTAAATGGTGTTACTAATACGCTAATTTTGACGGGCAGTTTACATTATGAAACAAACAGCTCTATTATATTTCGGTGTTACAAAAACATTGGTTTGTTTTTCAGATACTTATTGTTAAAAACGTATAAGGTTTATATATAACGAAATTTATTTAGAGACATTCTGCTAATGTTTCTACATAAAATTAAATAGCTCACGAAGCTACGCACGTGAGGCCATGGAACATTCTATGTCTTTGGACCCATGACGTCATGCGTCACATACATGATGCTCGGTAGTGTTTTCCTACCCCAGATTTTGCCCCTCAGGTTCCCATCCCATAATAAAGACATAGAATGTATTAATGCTCGGGCCGCCGAACAGGTGTAGTAACCGCGTGACGTGACGCAAAACAATGACGCAGATCGCAATATTTTCCAGGGGTAATCCCATAATAAAGACAGAATGTATTAATGCTCGGGCCGGCGAACAGATGTAGTAACCGCGTGACGTGACGCAGATCGCAATATTGACCCATAATAAAGACATAGAATGTCAAAAATCGTCTACATTTAATTCAGTACGCACTGAGGATATACAATCTCGTCTAGCTACATATATATCGTAAGATCAAAACTAAACTAAAGTATGCCACTAAACAATATATAGAATCGATCCCCTATGTCCTGAAGTTTTGATTAGACCTTTGTCTTTGTTTAGAGAAACAAGAAGTGTGAAAAGAAAAGAAGGCAGTTGGAGACCTAAACTCAGCACTGTACAAAATGTTGAAGAAGTGAGACAAATTGTTAACAAAAACCTACGAATTCCTACTCGGCGTTTAAGTCAGCAAGTATCCTACGACCAGCTGTACCGAATGCAATTTTCAGAGTGCTTTATCAGGTCTTTGAAAAAACTTTTTACTCATAAGGCATGGTTTTCTCATTCTCAGAAAGTTGGCGTGTGATCGGCGGTATTAAAAAAGAAAATGTTAATTGGACTGATTTTTTTGGATAAACAAAAAACAGTTTATTAAGTACCTTATATAACATAATTAAAAAAATATATATTTCATTCGATGAACAAAAATAAGTATTTTTTTGTAGACTAGTGTTATTAGTCTGAAATCATATTTTAAAAATTCAAAATGGCAGATCTAATATGGGGGACAAAAATCTCAAATTTGCTGGAAATGGTTTTCATTCTGTTGCCGAATTGAGAAATCCATATTATGTGTCAAAATAAATTCGAAATACCAAATGTTGTCACTTGATTTTATCATGTGGATATTTATCGTTTCGGTGATATTTGTAGTATCGTCACGTGATATGCAATTTTAATCGATCTGAACAAGTGATGGTTTCCGAAAAGGAATGGAAAATCTGATAATATTGATGAAAATATCGCCTTTCAGGAAGAACAGTGACGTAAATGCAAAAACTTCAATTTTACAGGAGAGTAAAAAAACGATTTGCAGTTGTATAAAACGTTAAATTGAACATTGAAACAGAAAATAATGGTATATTGAGAGTATGTAGAATATATACTTTACTTTCATTTACCAGGGATTAAGATTTAATCACCCTAATTTCAACCCTAAATTTCAACCCCTAAGTGCAGGTACGTCATTGTTTCTCTAAAAATTGTTCGTTGTTCTAGAAGACACAAACTGTCGTAATTGTTAGTTCGCTCAGCGATTTCATAAAATTTTCGCCCCTGAACAAAAAAAAAAGAATTTTGAAAGCTATTTTATTAAAATCATACATTGACTGTATGCATGTATCCTTGCAAGGAGGACCCATCTTCCGAGAAGCTACGGTTTTTCCTGTTCTACCTGCATAACTTTTCCCTGCGTTCCTCAACATTTTAGGTTTTACTTTGCGCCAGTTTTCGACATTTCTTATTCTTTTTCCCCCCTCAGTGTTGGATATCGTTGACTGAGTTGTATCTCATCTTGCTGGTTCTCTAAATTGTCGGTATTAGAGGTTAATGGAGGAGAAGACGATGAATTATTGCTTGAAGATTCATCACTACTTGATGGATCATACATTTCACCTGAACCTGATGAAACTACGTCATTAGATTCATCCGAAGTGGTACAGTGCTCAGAGGGAGTCCAATTTTTTCAAACTCACAGTTGTTGGAGTTGACTGCACAACATTCCATTGGATTGATCCATGATTGGATTGATCATGGTGTGACGTTGACGGTGAGATATTTGTGACCTGTGTTGAGATTGCAGGCATTTCGTGGTCATTTGACGCAGAAGAACAATTCACTTCGTCAATCTCCTCATTCATCATTTTACGAGCAAGCCGCACAATTTTTCTGGTACATTCGCTCATTTCAGCCCTACAAAAAAAACTCTAATTGCAAATACCTGTCTAACTATTTAATCATCAGTAACGTTTCAATAATTAAAATACTAATTAATTTAAGTAAAATATAAATAATTAATTCATATTATGAATTGAAATTTATAACTGCCTTCGAGTCAACACCGACGTTAAGAACAGTTCGTACACCGAAATACACAAACTCATAGGTTCAACAACGGCAGAAAGAACAGTTATGCCAACAGGTGTTTCTTAAAAATCAAATATACAATGACAGAAAGTACACTTACTTCGTTGTTGCACTAGAATCAAGTGGAAGTCAATCCAGATTTTTGTCACAAACTACACTTGCGTCACTGTGGCATGGAACACAACTACTCTCACGTCACTCTTGAGCGCAACTGAGCCATGTGGCGTTGTTCAATACAAACGAAGGTAACAACAGCTGATATTTCGTCCATGACGCAACTACCCTCTGGCGGTCCTGAGTGGAACTACAGTTACGTCCATGTTCCCCTGGGTATGGGATGTGTTTCTTATATTGTCTATGGACTTATTTGCATTTGACACATTTTTGAAGTTACGTCATTGTTCTTCCGGAACAGCGATATGTACTTGTGATATATTTGTAAGTTCGTATATCGTGATTTTTTGTTTTTCGATCGCCATCTTGAATCCGCCATTTTGAATGATAAAAATTTTCGGTTTTCCATTATTTCCATCATTTTCTATCATAAGTTGACATCCTGTATCCGCCATTTTCGCCACTTTATATCTATCATTTTGAATTGTGGAAGTCTGATTCACAATTACTAACCCCAAATCACTCCTCTAGATACATTCATTATTATAATGCATTTTTTTTCATTTCAGCAACTGCTCACTTGCATCCGCCATTATGAATATTCCATTTTGAATTTCAAAAATCTAATGACGTGATCTATGAAGAGCGACGTCAAAACTTGCTAGGACATTTTCTTTTCTATTTTTGCAATCGTTTCTATATCCAATAATTCCATTTTTTTAAAGTGGAAAAATTTAACATTAACTCATGATCAACACTTTACCCATGATCAATCTGTGATATAAGATACTTTTTTATGCATTTTCAACAAACACAATAAATATGGAAATTTTTCATTTACGTTTACTTTTTCAATAATACAATGAAAATCACATATTTTTTAAAATAAACAATTCATTTTCATAAAAATAATGATAATTTTGCGGTCAAAGTAAAAAAAATCTAAAAAATTACTATAAGTTCAACTTTAATCTTGGAATATGTGCCTCTCATCGCTGTATATTAACTTGTTCAGGAGCAAAAAAAATTAAATGTAAAACGTGCCGAAATCCCATGTTATTTAAATGGGAAATGTATCGTCCTTGCGGCAGGGTTTAATATGAATATTAAGGGCTTATAAGGGTATATGATTCCACGGCTATGAAGTTGAGAGTCATGACTGGATTATTAGGGTGTCCGTTATTTACCAACTCGTTTTTTTTCGCAGCGCCCCCTAAATTTTTAGTTTACGACCTAAAAAAATTATCAAATTTTTTTAATCAAAGTAAAAACCATTTAATTCTGTCAAAATTTACTTATGCAAAATACCAAGATTATGGATATTTAGACAGCATTTAGTTGGTTTTGACGGTAAAATTACGTTTTATCTTGTTTTTGTTAATTTTATTTGAGATGGCATTTTTCTTCCAAAAAAGTATCTTAAAAACGGAAATAGGCTTAACTTAATCCTGAGACTGAGTACAAAATAAATAAGACAACGAAATTAGATTTAAGAGTTAAATTTATTCATGAGGTACATTATTATAAAAATCATGATAGTCTTTATTTAAACCATGAAGTAACGCTTGTAAATGCTCGTATTTTCCTTTTTTTTATTTTTCTTCTGACGTTATAGAGTGAGGATAGATCTCTGTAGGATTTTATTTGAAAAATAATATCATTCTTTAACCTTCTGGGAAAATCACACCAAGTGTCGGATGAGTGACGGAGTTTATAGGTCATTGTGCCATTTTCGTACTTCATTGCCTTAATATCCATAACTGTCGGATCTCCTACCATTCTCCCGGGACGAATTGAAGACTACAGGAATAAAATAAGGACTGTCACAAAGAAACAGTTTAAGAAATCGGCACTTTTAATATTAATTCTTTTTATAGTGAACACAAAATACACATATATAAAATAAATGTAATAGAAGTAATTTACAAAAATACTCGTAAATCAAAGGTATAAACAAAACATAAAAATGAATCACACTTTTCGCAAAATAAACAAAAATGGCGGCCAACTGCACTTTTTCGAGAATAAAACAAGGAATGTCCATTGTAGGGTGAGTACAAAAATTGTATCAGTGATCATTTTTTTTGTTTTTTCTTCGATTTTTCCTCGTGAGGGAGGCCAGTGAAAAAATGTACTGCATCTGGGTTTTCGCAAAATGTTTTTAGTTTCATGAGATTGAAATATTTCTCATTATTGATAGGAATATATTCTAAAAAAAGAATCATGTTAATAACACCACGGTGGATTCGAATGCAACTAAAGTTACATTTCTTGGTATCCGTTTAGATGAACACCTAAGTTGGAAACTGCATTGCGAGTATGTAATGGCCAAATTAAATTCTACAAATTTTTTATTCAAAAATATAAAAGATGTTCTCACTGAGAAACAATTAATAAATTTGTATTATGCACAAGTAGAGGCACATCTGCGTTATGGCATTTGTTTTTGGGGGAATTCTACCTTTTCACAGGCTGTATTTGTTTCACAAAAACGTATCCTACGCACTTGGCCGGAATTGCGAGTACGGTAACTTGTCGGGACGTTTTTGTAAATTATAAAATTTTAACTCTAACATCTTTGTATATTTTTGAAATGTGTGTTTATGTATTAAAAAACAAAAATAAATTCAAACAGAATAAAAATGTTCACACTATAAATACTCGACAAAAAAATGAATTCCATGTACCTTTCTCTAAACTATCGATCACATCTAAGACAACAGACTGTTTAGGTTTGAAAATATTGAATCACTTGCCTCAAGAAATTAAGTTAAGCAAAAACTTAAACATATTTAAAAGTAGTCTAAAATGTTTTTTAATAAGTAACTGTTTTTATAATGTATCTGAATATTTTTCATCATAGTTTTTACGAAGCAATGTTGTTGGTTTTAGGTTTAAGATTAGACTATTGCCATACATTTTGTACAATGTCATTTTGGTAAAAAAAATAAAAATCATGATAGTCTTTATGTAAACCTTGAATTAACGCTTGTAAATGCTCGTATTTTCCTTTTTTTATTTTTCTTCTGACGTTATAGAGTGAGGGTAGATCTCTGTAGGATTTTATTTGAAAAATGATCATTCTTTAACCTTCTGGGAAAATCACACCAAGTGTCGGATGAGTGACGGAGTTTATAGGTCATTGTGCCATTTTCGTACTTCATTGCCTTAATATCCATAACTGTCGGATCTCCTACCATTCTCCCGGGACGAATTGAAGACTACAGGAATAAAATAAGGACTCACAAAGAAACAGTTTAATAAATCGGCACTTTTAATACACATATATAAAATAAATCTAATAGAGGTAATTTACAAAGATACTCTTAAATCAAAGGTATAAACAAAACATAAAAATGAATCATACTTTTCGCAAAATAAACAAAAATGGCGGCCAACTGCACTTTTTCTAAAATAAAACAAGGAATGTCCATTGTAGGGTGAGTACAAAAATTGTATCAGTGATCATTTTTTTTTGTTTTTTTCTTCGATTTTTCCTCGTGAGGGAGGCCAGTGAAAAAAATGTATTGCATCTGGGTTTTCGCAAAATGTTTTTAGTGAGATTGAAATATTTCTCATTATTGATAGGAATGTATTCTAAAAAAAGAATCATGTTTCAACTGGTTTAAATTAAAATAAAAATAAAAAACATACCAAAATAACTCACAGCAGGAAGCCTGAACTCATTTTCCTCCAATTCATTACGTCACAACTTCATCTGGGAAACTGTTTTTATTGGACTTTGTAGCCAGTGACCATTATAGGTAGTCCGATAAGTGATTAACCGACAATTTTCCTTTTTGCAAAGAATTTCTCTCACATGTTGAATAGCAAATGGACACTTTGCAACATAGGAATCTTTTTAAAATGTCACCCCATTTTTTAAGCATACTTTGATCAACTTCAATGCGCGTTTCGTCAGTAAATGCGCGTTTACTTCGCGAATTACAAAGAAGTTCGTACCAGTCTTTGGGTAACTCCATCCTAGTTTTAAGATTTATCAAACCCATATTTTTGTCGCATTCTAAGTATGAATGTCCCCGTATGGGAAATGTAATTTGTATGGATTCCAGTCGCTTAACTTCGTGTACAATAAAATATATAAACCGGAACACTGAAAAATTTTTTGTTCTGTCCCCCAGCGGAATCACAAAAAATATGTAAAATTTTAACGTCAGGATCCAGATTCTTCGCAGTATACTCCGGATATGTATGAAATAGTGACATTCCACTTGATAGCACGTGTATATTGTGACAATTGTTAAGTGTCATTAGTGACAGTTGACAGTTATTAGGTTTTATAGTTTACATATTTAGTTTATTTAGTTTATACACCAGCTGTTAGTAGTAGTATTCTAGATGTCAAACGAATTTTCTAGAACATGTAAAAACTATAAATAGTGGTTTTGTTGCTAAGATAGTAGTTAGTTATGTTTTGGATGTTATACGGTTAAGGTCGACGAGTTGTAAAATGTTAATAAACGTGTTTGAATTGAAAAGAGAGTTATTTAGAGAGAAATACGCAACGATATTAAAGGAATATACTGAAAGTTGTCTTAGGTAATATACATCATTAGTTGGTATATTAGGTAAATAAACATTTTCTGAAAGTCCATAGCAATGGCTTCAAAATTTGTATTAACCCTTGCTTGCTTTTTAGCATCCCTTTTTCGGTCATCGAAACATTGTGCTCTTCTTTTGTGTAGCTCATTATCTCTTTCTAAGATCCTCATTTACATTTCTGAGTGACCGTCCTTTTTAAGTCTATTTATATCTGCAGTAAACTTCTCACATCACTTATCACATATACTACGTGCGTCGGTGCGAGGGTATCCAAAACTTATATTAAATCTGGTATTAAACACCATTCTATAAGTTTCACAGGAACCCTTTAGGTACATTCCTATTTTAGGTACCCAAAGAAATTTTTTATTTTAATGAATGAATTCAATAAATTAGGGTTCAAAATGAATATTAAACAAATAATTTAGGTCCGGAAAACATTTTTTTCGTAACTTTTTATCCCTTTAAATATACGTTATTTTTGACTTTAAATTTCTATAAACAGTGTTTCCGTTTACTTTTTAACACGTTTTATTTTGAGAAACGATGGTATCGACTTCAGAACAAGTCTCAAAACCACCAAATTTAATAGAGATATGTATTTAGTTTGTGTAAAACAGAAGAACTCATTGAACGTCTTCAGACATGGTGTTTAATTCCGAGAGAAGGACATGATATTATCCTTGCCCTAAATGTGAGAATCAATTGTCACTGAAAGACAGAATAGGTAATTTAAACTATTATTTTATGTAATGTTATGTTATGTTAGGTTAGGTTAGGTTAGGTGAAACTACTTCCGTACTTCTCCGCACTCATATCGTAGTTTATGTCCTGCAACAATTTACCGAAATTCGAATACTTTATTGAAGCCATAAAAATGATGTTCAAACCATGAAAACTAGTCTCATTTAGTCGAGTATAAATAAATAATGTGTTTACTAGTCTTAAATTATGTGTTTCAATGTGTTTTGAAAGTGCGAAGTACGGAAGGGGTTCCGGTTAGGTTAGGTTAGGTCTCATTTGGCTGAATATATGTACATGAAAATGTGCAGATATCAGCAAATGGACGCTTGTGTGGCCTTTTATAAGCTTGCGGGTGACCTCTATTCACCATTAGAGCCGCCACCAGTCGAAACCTGTGAAAGTGAACGCTTCCTTTAAATTGAAGATACCGATGAATTTTTTTAAAAAATTTGTTTCCGGACTTTAATTCTACGAAAAAAATTAATTTTGAACCCTAATTTATTGAATTCATTCATTAAAATAACAAATTTCTTTGGGTACGTAAACTAGAAAAATGCCATAGAAAACTAAATAGAAAATTTGATGTATCTCTATGATCGATTGCCACAAAAGTAACGGCTATCTCAATGAAAGTTTTACTAATTATTATTTAATTATAACATACAATGTAGGAAAATAAGGAAAATAAAATATAAGACAAGTAGGACAATAAAACCTAATTTTAGTAAAAGTGCATAAATCCCTAGCTATTATTATCTATTACATACAATAATTATCTGGAAAATGCCTAACTCCAATACAAGTTGTTTAGTAAAAACTTTTTAGTGATTAAACTGTAAAAAAGTGGTAACTATCTACTTACCTTGTCAATTGAATATTCCGATATACACACAGTATATGTATGTATATAAATTAATATTTCAAGGGCTTAGAAACAGAAAAGAAAAACTCTCTTCCCAGCATGTAACTTCAAATCCTAATAAAATATAATAGTAGAAGAACTGGTAGACATTTTTGGGAAGGTATTTGAGGCAATGTGAAAAGTTGCTCAAAACTTCCTTTAGTGTTACCTAAATACGAAAATGCAGACCTAGCTGATGGGTTAGGGGCTTAAGCGACCATTAAATTTTTCAAGAAGCTAAATAATTTTTGAAAAAAAATGTTCTTGAGGCACATTGAGATTTTAACATTTTAAAATTTAAAATTTAAAGGGTTGAAAAATCAAAAAGCCAGATCATTTAACAGAGTCAAAAAGTTTGCCAGACGTTTGCAAAATTAATTATTTTTCAAAAAAAATAAAAAAATGTACTTGAGGCACTTCGAAATTTTTGTAGGGTATTATTCGTGACTAAAAATAGTTATTTACAAAAAAGACAGGTCATTTCGGTGGGACATTTTACCCGCCAGGTGAGTGAGAATGTTCAACGTGAGTGGGAGTGAGTAGTGCGGTGCGCAAGTTGAAATGCGAGAGAACGCGTATATCGGCACCTGTCTCAAGAGAAAGCACGATGCAGTGTGATTGGCTCCCGCAAAATCACGTGATTAAGAGCATTCGTGCGGTCGTTTGTAAGAATTTTGGAGTATTTTAAACGTTCTGTCGTATACTGCAACGTATTTATCTAACACGTGTTTTTATAAAAGTCCTCTTTTGTCGATGATTATTTGCAATGGAGAGTGATAATTGTGTACAAAAAAGTGTGTGTTATTTGCACAAAAGACACTGAAAAAATAAATATTTTTAATGAGAAGACGTTGAAAAAAGTAATGAATTGTTGGAAATTAGAAAAGACATGGGTGAAAATATAAAGACATTATTTTACCAACCAATTCCAACCTAAAAGACGGTTATGATACCCATTGTTACAAAAATTTCCTAGCTTTAATGAAAATATAAAATGACACTTCATCTAGAAATTCTGATGTGCCTCTTTCCCCACAAGGTATGGTATTATTTTGTTTTGTTTGTTTTTTTTTTATTTAATATATCCATAAATAATGTTAGTTATTCGTAGTCTAAGTTTTTAAAATCACAAAATTACGACTAAGAACGTTTTAAATACTCCAAAATTCTTACAAACGACCGCACGAATGCTCTTAATGACGTGATTTTGCGGGAGCCAATCACACTGCATCGTGCTTGAGACAGCTGCCGATATACGCGTTCTCTCCCATTTTAACTTGCACACCGCACAACTCACTCCCACTCACGTTGAACATTCTCACTCACCTGGCGGGTAAAATGTCCCACCTAAACGACCTGTCTTTTTGTAAATAACTATTTTTAGTCACGAATAATACCCTACAAAAATGTCAAAGTGCCACAAGTACATTTTTTGATTTTTTTGAAAAATAATTAATTTTGCAAACGTCTGGCAAACTTTTTGACCCGGTTAAATGATCTGGCTTTTTGATTTTTCAACTCTAAATATTAAATTTTAAAATGTTAAAATCTCAATGTGCCTCAAGAACATTTTTTTTTCAAAAATTATTTCGCTTCTTGAAAAATTTAATGGTCGCTTAAGCACCCTAACCCATCAGCCAGGTCTGCATTTTTGTATTTAGGTAATACTAAAGGAAGTTTTGAGCAAATTTTCACATTGCCTCAAATGTGTACCTTCCCAAAAATGTCTACCAACTCTTAGACTATAAACTGTTGGAGATAGGCAAATTTCTTGGTGACACATTATAGTGTAGGAGATTTTTAAAATTATTCCTCAGTAACGACACATACGTATATTTCTGTACGGTTAGTCCATATAATTTTCGAATAGATGGCACTAAAACCTTATTTTCGTATGAAGTGGAGATAGGCAATTTTCTTATTAAGGCGACGATATTTAAGAATAGAAATTATGAGCTTTTAGATATTGAAATTTCTGAGACCTACAATTTCAATATCTCATAACGAATAAAGATTTTTTATTCTCAACTGTAAATATTAGGTACATTTTATCAGCAGTTACTTTCTTCTCGACATTCTTTAACTTAATTTATTTCCTTTTGCGTGACAAATATGTTAAAAGTATGAATATTAAACAAAATTCAATGCCTAAAATGGCCTTTTTTGCTCGAGACGCTATTTAACATTTCGTAATGGAGAAGGTATTTATAAAACATGTTATTAAATCAGAATAACAGTCATTCCGCTAGAAAGAGACCTGACAGATAAATTGATTTAAGAATTATTACATTCTTTGTTGATGTCTAAAAAAAGTAAAGGAATTCTGCAATTATATGAATGTTCCATTTCTGTAGTAAGTATTATTATTAAATTCTTCGTCTTGTTTGACCTGTTCAAATTGTCCTAGACACCGTTGTGACTAGTGATGGGCATAATCGAGTCATGATAGAAATCGAGTAATTGTATTCGAATACATTTTAGGGCTCAAATTCGTTTCTCCGGAGACACTGATGAAAGTGGCGTCTTTGTCTTTACGAGCTACAAGGTTACACAACTCGTAAAGTAATGAGACTATGTAATTAAGTAATGAGACTGGCAACGTAGCGTCCGATCTAGAACAACGTAGCGCCCGAACACTGCGGAGACGGGACTTGGAAGAGCGGTAGATTAACATGTAATACACCTTCAAGAGGTCTTTTGGTGGTTTAAGGCATTCTCAGGAGAAAGAGAATCGATTGAAGATGAACCACGCAGCGGAAGGCCTTCATCTTCAAGAACCGATGAAAATGTCGATAGAACACGGAATCTTGTGGGTTCAGATCGGCGGTTGACAACAATAATGATCGGGGAAGAGTTAAATTTGAATCACACCATTGTTCATCAGATTTAGACCAACGAATTGGGGATGAAAACAATGTGCGCAAAAATGGTTCCAAAAAACTTTTCGCAGGAACAAAAGGACAACAGGAGAAAAAGGTGTCTTGACTTTTTGAAATCGATTGAAAATGATCCCCATTTTATGGAACGTGTCATTACTGGTGATGAGTACGACCCAGAAACCAAGCGCCAAAGCATGGAATTGCACACTTCAAGCTTTCAAAGACCCAAAAAAAGCAAGAATTAGAAAGTCGAAGATCAAATACATGCTGATTTGCTTTTTGATAGCCATTGAATTGTGCACAAAGAGTTTGTGCTTCCAGGCCAAACAGTCACTTTTACAGAGAGGTTTTTGAAAAATTTCGAAAAAGGGTCATGCGTGTGAGACCAAACAAGAACAACTGGATGTTGCATCACGACAATGCGCCTTATCATACAGCCATTTCAGTAAACGAGTTTTTAGCCAGCAAAAACATTCCTGTGGTACCTCAGCCTCCTTATTCACCTGACTTGAGTCCTTGAGAATTTTTTTCTCTTCCCGATATTGAAAAATCACCTTAAAAGACGTCATTTTGGGATCATAGAAAACATTCAAATGGCTGTAACCGACTATCTGAAGGCTATTCCAGTATATGAGTTCCAACACGGTTATGAGGAATGGAAGAACCGTCTCCAGCACTGTGTTACTACCCAAACAAGTTATTTTGAAGGAGACAATACTTAATCGTAATTCTATACGAATAAAAAAAAATCAGTCTCATTACTTAATTTACACACCTCATAGTTGCAAACTTTTTCTCTCAATTGCCAATATACGGCCACGAGCTTGTCAGACATGGCGTCGTCGTCTAAGTCGAGGAATCCATGTTCGACAAGCAGAAATACGAAAGTAAAGGGTGGGCCATCTATTGGTTTCTTTTTAAACTGAGTGTTATTACTACATTACCGATACTGATGCGCTTGACACTTGACGTATATGTGGTGTCTAACATCCGTTGTAAGAAATGGTTTCGTTTTACGCTTGAACAACGTTGGGAAATGAAACGTGGGTTCGTGAAACTGGCATGGTTATGGATAACAGAAGTCATCCACGTGCTCGTCCGGTGCGTACAGCTGAAAGAATTGCTGCTGTTGCCCAAAGTGTGCGTGAGACCCCAAGAATCTCAACTCGTCACAGAGTAGCACAATAACTTAATGTCAGTCGCACTCCTCTGGGGAGAATATTGCATAAACACCTCGTAAGTTGCAATTATTTGCTTACAAATTGCAACTTACTCAAGAGGTAAGGAAAATGACCATTCACTTCGTTATCGCCTCTCGTGTGGGCTTTAAATGAGTTTGAAAATGACGCCGATTTCAATCGAAAAATCATTTTTTCGGACGAAGCTCATTTTCATATTGGAGGACATGTTAATAAACAGAACTGTAGGATTTGGGGTTCCGAAAATCCACACGTAGTAGAGAAGCCAATGCATCCTGCAAGACTGACTGTTTGGTGTGGGTTTTGGAGTGGTGGCGTCATTGCTCCGTACCTCTTTCAAAATGAAGATGGTAACAGCGTTACAGTGAATGGAATGCGTTACAGAGACATGTTAACTGATTTTTTGTGGCCGCGATTGGACGATTTGGACTTGGACGAGCTTTAATGTCAGCAGGATGGTGCAACGTGTCACACAAGCCGTGAAACAATCGATCTTTTGCACACTAAATTCGGTAACCGTATCATCAGCTGTTTTGGAGACATTATTAATTGGCCATCGCTCAGCTGCGATTGAACACCGTTGGACATGAACTGCGTTTATGGGGACATGTTAAGGACCGTTGTTACTCCAACGATCCACAAACAATTGACGCACTGAAGGAAAACATGAAACGAGTTATTCGTGCAATAGAGCCACAAATAATCGAAATTGTACTGCAAAATAGGGTGAAAAGAATGAACTACTGCCAAGTCAGCCGCGGCGGCCATTTAACGGAAATTGTTTTTCATAAATAAAGGGAAGGCATACTTTCTTGAATAAAGCAACAGTCATTGAAAAATATTCACCGATGTAGTTTTAATAGCAATTTTAAAAATAAACCATATTGGAGCTTAAAAGCTTTAATTGTAAAGTTACTGGGATATGGGGTCCATTATGAGGTGTCTCCCCCCTCTTTAAACCTCAAACGTGTGTTGGACCAATTTTCCTTTAATCTACTGTCCAAAACCTGTAAAATAAAAAAAATTCACAATGATTGGAGTTTTCTGTGGGGAGTTATCTTATTTTGAGAAAAAATTTGCCGTTTTCGCCCACTGTGCGGCGTATCGTTGCGCTGGATGAGACATGCGTCACCCCCTTCCCCCATATGGAACAGGTTTTTGAATGGGTCGCCCATTCTTTGTATTCTTGTTGTCCGTGTGTCCGTGCGTGTGTCTGTTACACGCGTAGCGCCTAAACGGCTTGACTGAAAACAGTAGAATTTTGAAGAAGTAGATAGGTTGAAGTATCTTGGAACAATATTTAAAAGACAACCTGGCATAAGCGAAGAAATAAACTCAACAATTACAACGGGCAAAGATGCATAGCAGTCCAGTAGGCAGGGAGCTAAAATCATCAAAAAGTGTTCTTGAAACATATAGGCCTTGTTTTGACGGTTACCTATATATATTTTTTTGCGTAGAACACAATGCGCGGTCTGTGAGCTGAAACCGTCCGCTAATTTTTTAAATTAACAATTTGTGAAAAATGTGAAAAAAAAATTCACATTTTCGCTTATATCTCTGTTCCTTGGCATATTTTATATAGCATAAGAATTTAAAAAGTTGTAGTCTATTGAATTTCCAAAATTGTAAGCCCAACCCGAAGTCTCCAAGTGCTATTGTTAACTTGCAAATGACTGCTGAAGTTGAAAAAGTGCTTTTTTTCACCATTTTTTTACTTCGAAAGTAGGGGTGACTATGATCATGAAATTGGAGGGACTGCTATTTACAGTATGATGTTAGAAAAAAAATCTGCTCGATCCGTTAATAACTTTTCGAGTAATTAACGATCGAATTTTTTTGCAAGCCTTAATTAACAATGACGCCATTTTTTTGTTTATTGTACGATATTGACCGGGTTGGGCTAGAAAAATCATAAATCTCTTCAAGTTTGCGAGACTTTGGGCCAGTTTTATAACGTTTTATACGCAACTACCTTTTTTAACGCGACGTATACTGGTTAGGAAAGTGCAAGATTTCAAAGCCGAGCATTAATAAATAAGAAAAGAATAAACTCTGACATATAGAGGAACTGACAGAGAAATATTATATCCATAGTTGCCAGACTGACATGTCCTTTTAAAACTCTATGGGCGTTATTCTCTGTTTTTCGTGATAGGGTAGCAATAAAATATGTAGGTGGGAAGCCCCGCCCATAAATTATAATGCGCACGTGTGAATTTAATTATTACATCGTTATTGGTCTACGGAAAAAAACACTTGAGTATTCCTTGCGTACGCAGTTGGTATTTTAGGCGATTCCATCGTTGGGCCATTTTTTATAAACGGTTCCTTAAATGCAAACAAATATTTAACAAATAAAACAAACTGTTTACGGACATGAACATGAAAGACCACGAAATTTAAATGATTTACGGGCCAGAATTGTACAAGTCCTAAATTGTTACGCTTAAGAAATGTTAGAACGCGTAAGAACTGAGTTTTACGATAGACCAGGGTTTTGCGAAGAACAAAGGGGCGACATTTTGAACCACTTATTCAATATTATATATTCTTTTTTTTCGTCTTATAACCGGGTTGATTTATATTTATATATTTTTATTTTTTAAAGAACTTCAATTTTATTTTCTTGCAAACCGGTTAGTTAAGGAATACAAAAATTTTAAAATAAATACAATTATGTTCGTACACTTCTTTTAAGTGTATGGGATAATTTTAAAACAGAATTACGTAAAAATTTCGTTTCATACAGCTAAGTCGATGTACACCCTCATTGCTGCGAAAAAAGTACTGAGACTCACTCTCAATATTCGTTAGGTAGGCGGTGTCTCTCCACCTCCACATTCCAGTTTCTGTTAACGCGCAGGTAACGTTTTACATCATACGTTTCTAATACGTACACAAGCGTGAAACACTGATGCATCTAACTCTCTTTGTCTGTCCTTACTGGTGTCTTTTAACTTATTCTCTTCTACACATGTATCGCCAATATGTAATGGTGCAATATCCTATAGGGTGTATTGTTTTAGCGTTGCCGCCTCGAAATTCTCGGAATTGTGACTATAATATTTTGAAAGTACGCTTCAAGACGCGTATTAAAAAAAATGGGAAAATGGAAAAAAAATTCCTAATTTTTAGCCTTCTTGCTCGCTCCACGGGCTCGGAAACTTTTTTTTCGGTTAAACGACCATATGGACCAGATAGCCTGTTTATTTAGCTTCAATTTCCTTTTTTTAAAAGTTTGCTAAAGAGCAAGATTTTTATTCTTAAAAATTGTGTAATCTTCATAAAAATTAAAAAATCAATTCGGCCTATATATGCGAAAACTAGAGTCTCAAAAGTTTCAAAACGCTTTTTTTTAAATTTGCGATACGACCATTTTTCACTTCTGAATTTTATTTTCTAACACATATAGAAAATATAGACCTGTTTTTTATTCATAATTCTTAATTTATAAATATTACAATATTAAAAAAAAATAATATAAATTTAAAACAAAGTAGTTATTTTAAAATTTACTAACTCCACGTAAAAAATAACAGCTGCTTTGGTTTGTGCTAAACGTACGTGAACATGAATAATTTCATTGGCTATTTTTTGAAATGCGTTACGTTGATTGGTTGAAACTGAATAGTGTTTATAATGTTCTAGCGAACGAAAGCAGCTCATGTGTGGCCGAATTCTGGTTCCAACATGACATTACATAGTGCGAGAGAGATGCGCTAGACATGCGCAATAGCATACCGTTATGCGTGTATCGTGACTGTTATCATCGCTAAAATTACGTAACAGTGGAAAAGTTTTTTAATAGTGTTTTTTCTATACCTTTATAACCTACATAACCTCCTACATAGCCTATAAAATACGATACGGTGTACCATCTCATCGCAACATAAGAGGCAAGGTGTTCCTATAATTAACAAGAGTGATTTACTATATTATTGTGTGTCTGTACCTCTATTTACGCAAAATAGAACAGATGGAACGGGAATCTATACTTTTCTAATAATCCCTGTTAGCTCTGAAAACTTCAAAACATGATTGAAGATGAAGCGTTAATTAGATTAGCGAGAATATGTCTAGGATTAGTAATTAATCATTGCTTGTAAGGAATCAGCACGTACTATACTACACCAATCCTTGAAATTATCCATCGATCCTAAATATTTAGTCGTAACAGCTGCGAAGGTTGTTAATTATTTTACATTTAATTAACGACGCAACTCAACTCATTAGAAACCTATCTGCAAAATAACATTATACAACCGGCGGTGTTGACTTAGGTATAACAAATACAGGGTTTGTCCGGAAAGTAATGTCAGTGAATTTTTTTCCCGAGACTGTACGCGCCAGCCCGCGCTTTACGTGCTGGGATTGTGGTGGGGGGATCTGGCAACAAGATCCAACAAGCGTCAGTTGGCTACCGGTCGTTGTAGCGGTCGTTGCATCACTCGTTCGTTGAGAGTCGTTACGGTGACCCGGTGCAAGAAAAATGCAACGTTGGCTTGAGCAACGGATGGCGATCAAATTTTGTATGAAACTGGAGAAGAGTGCTGCGGAAACCATTACAATGTTGAAGAAGGCTTTCGGCGTAATTGTCTTTCGGACAGGCAAATTTTCCGGTGGACAAGGCCTTCGCAGAAGGTCGGGAAGATGTCAACGACGAGAACCGCCATCAACCTCCAGTTCCGACGACAATGTGAAACGTGTGCGTGACTTGTTGAACACTGACCGTCGTCTAAGTGTCCGTTTAATTTCCGAAACATTAGACATTAACGAAAACCATTGTTCACGAAATTGTGTCGGAGTCTTTAGGAATAAGGAAGGTGTGCGCGAAGCTCGTGCCAAAAGTGCTAACGAAAGCGAGGCACGTCGAAACCTGCTAAGAACTTTTGGACACCTGCGAAGACAACCCCGCTTTCCTTGATGACGTCATTACTGAGGACGAAAGTTGGGTCTTTGAACACGATCCGGAGACGAAGAGGCAAAGTGCGGAATGGCACACGTCGAACTCCCCTCGCCCCAAGAAGGCCAGGATGTCCAGGTCAAAGTTCAAGACAATGCTGATTGTCTTTTTCGATTGCCGGGGACTGGTCGATTACGAGTTCGTTCCGCAGGGGACAACCGTAACCGGAAAGTTTTACGTCGAGGTGCTGAAGCGGCTGAAACGCAGGGTGAATCGCGTCCGCCCAGACATCTCAAAATCCTGGAAGCTGCACCACGACAATGCGCCTTCGCACACCTGCTTCCTCGTGGCCGATTACCTCGTCAAGACAGGCATCATCGTTGTTCCCCAGCCTCCCCTACAGCCCCGATGTGGCCCCCCAGACTTTTTTCTGTTTCCGCGCCTCAAAACCCCAATGAAAGAACAGCATTTTGTGTCGGTGAAAAACATTCAGAAGGCTTGCACCGACGCTTTAAAGGCGATTCCGGAAAACGACTACCGTGCGGCTTTTGATGCGTGGAAGACCAGCTAGAACCGATGTGTGGGCGCAGGAGGAATGTATTTTGAAAGTTTCTAAAGATTTGTACGCATAGAACCAATAAAAACCATTTTTCAAAGCTTACTGACATTACTTTCCGGACAATCCCTGTATTAACTGCTAAAAAATGTATGCGCAAGAGAAGGCGGTGTGGGATGGGCCGCCATTGCTGACAATAAGCACTAGGCTGCAATAAAATATGTGGAATCCCAGGCCAGGACTTCAATTTGCATTATTTAATTACGTAAATCAAACATCCCTAAACAGTATTTTGCTACGGGAGTCCCCCGCTCCCGCACTCTTCACTTCTGCCGCCACGGATTATGGGAACGCCAATTCCAAATTATATAGGCCGCCGCAACTATATTGCAGGTGTTTAGTATTCGGTTTTAGGTGTTTCGCTGTTGTGATCTTCGTAATAGGGAATGAATAAATATCGAATATTAAGAGAAAAGCCTTTCTTATTAATTATGTCGCAGATTCCGTACGCATATAAATTACAAAATATAATCAAAAACATCGAGGAATTTAAAACAGATGGAACTTTCGTACGTTGTGTATCATGTAATAGTTTATTTTAAAAGTTATCAGTGCTGAAATTATTTCGGTCAGGTCAATTCAGACGTAAAATGTAATGTTTTTTTTTAAGAATATAGCCTTCGACTTTTTTAAAAATTGATGAAAAAGGAATATAAAGAAATGTAACAAAATTACGATTTATTCGACAAAAAAAATCTAGTTTTGAATTTATTTATGAAACAGGTAATCCCCGGGTCCTATACCAGAAAAAATCGGGTATTCGGGACCTAAATTTAAAGAAAATGGCTTTATATTATTTTTAAAAAAATGTTCCTGGAGTGGGTACTGGAACCTTCGGCGTAGAAACAAAAAACTGGACGTTTTCCACGAAACACCGAACTATTACACTTTTCTCGACGCGCGTTTCGCCAACCAAGTTGGCATCTTCAGGCATTTTAAATTATTTATATCTATCCTATGGTTGTTGTCGAAAGCATGTTGGGCAACACAAGATTTTTCAGTTCTGCCATATTTCAAATGAGCCATGTCTTATTTAAATCTAGTCAATATATATATTTTTGTTTGCCCAATATACTTTTGATCACAATCTTTACAACTTATTTCGTATATTCCTGACTTTTCGTTATTGTTGATTTTGTCTTTGGGGTTACCCAAAAGCGTCTGTAGTTTATTTTTAGAATTATAAACCAAATTGATATTAATATTTTAAAAATCTTATCTAGTCCGCGGATGAATTTAGGTTCATATGGTAACGAAGCAAATTTCGAATGGTCAGTATCTCTACGAAAAGTCGTGGAATTGTACAGGGTTCTCTTAAATGTATGCTTCCTTATTAACTTATCTATTAAATGGACTGAGTAACCGTTACTCTTAGCTATATTCTTATTTAATTGTTTCTCATGTTCAAACCTCTCTTTACTGAGGGGGAAATTTAACAAACGGTGAATTAGAAAATTAAAACTTGCCATTTTATGTTGAAAAGGGTGGTGTGAATCGTTGGGAATATATCTAAGAGTCGCGGTTTCTTTCCTATATACATCAAACTCTAACTTATTTTCACTATTTCTAATAACTAATACATCTAAAAATGGTAGCTGTTCATTGTGTTCCACTTCATATGTAAATTTTATGGTAGGGAAACGGTTATTTAATTTGGCAACAAAATTATCTAAACTAATTGCTTTTGTATCAAATACCGCGAAGATGTCGTCCACATACCTGAACCAAACTCTAGGGAAATACTCGAATTTATCTTTTACTTCTGTCTCAAATTTACTCATAAAAAGATTTGCAATGAAAGGTGACAAGAAGTTACCCATTGCCGTTCCCTCATGTTGTTGAAAATATTCACCATTATACTGAAAACAATTTTGATTCATACAAAAACTGGTAAGCCGAATGTATTCCTTAATAATTCTATCGTCTAAACCATTTAATTCGAGTAATTCCCTGAGGTAGTCCAAAGTTTGTGGGATTGGAACACTTGGAAACAATGAGCATACATCAAACGAGACCAAAATTTCACCTTCTTGCAATTGGATATTTTTTATATTGTCAATGAACTCACTAGAATTTTTAACTGAAAAACTTGTTTGTGCAATAGGTAAATTTTCGAACTCGTTCGTTAACCATTTTGACAAATTATAAGTTGGGGATCCTATCGCTGAGACAATTGGTCTTACAGATTTTCCTGGTTTATGTATTTTTGGTAAACAATACAATTTAGGTATTACTGGATTTGACAATTGTAATTTCTGTCTCGGTGAAGGAGTAATAAGATTGTTACATTCTTTTAAAGATTTTTTTAACTTCCGTTGTCATTTTTGGCAAAGGATTTTTTTGACAATTTTTTGTAAGGACCACTATTAATTGACTCTTTCAAAATAATCATTTTTGTCTAAGATAACAACCTTATTTCCCTTGTCAGCTTTTGAATAAAAACAATCCTTCTCTCGTAATTGTTTGACAATGTTTTTGTCTTTCTTGACATTTTTGGTATTAATTTTATTTTTAACAATGTTGGAACTAATTTGTTTTCTAACTGCTTCTCTGACAAACCCCTATTTATTCATTCATAACCACTCTGTTGTTAATGGATTTTCAAAGAAAATTGGTCCAACGATGCGCGTTCCAATTACTCCCATCCACACATTAACACCAAATCTCTCATGGAAAGCTCCTTGTCTAAATAAGTGAGGATTTTCTCTTGCCCAATATCTCGAATTATTTATATTGAACATACCCAAATTCGTGAAACATGATTCGTCAGAGAAAAGTATAAACCGGCTTAAATTTGGGCGTTGCTGCACCATAAACCAATTACAAAACTCCAGCCTCCGTTGGTGATCGGCTTCATAAAGATGGTTGTGTACCTGGTACTTAAATGGCTTAAATTTGTGCTTTTTTAAATTCTTTCTGACGCTTTCCCGTCCAATTCCAATATTGGCAGCAATTTGCCTAACTGAAGTAGTCGGATCTACCTCAATACACGCCAGAGTATTAATCTCCGCCTCTTCACTAACAATAAATTCGTTATGTTCTTCTTTAATTATTTCGGTTTTTAAATGACGTTCAAGCCAAGGGAAATATTTATCATGTGGTTGTGCACGATCTGGATATCATTGCTCGTATAAAGCTTTTGCTTCCTTGCGATTTTTCTCGCTTCTCCAGACACTGGCAGCATGTCGATTTGATGTTCGCGAGTAAAAAGTGGCATTTTAAATAAAAGAGAAGTAATAACACTACCACCAAACGTAAGCAGTAATAATTAATTGTCAAATTAAACAACAATGACGTGTAAAAACAAAAGCCTGTGATAGCGCCTACCTAAATCAAAATTCCTAGGCACCTCTAACAGATGCATTGACTGATTCTATCGTTTTCCATTTATGCATAGTTCATACCATACATTCTGACATTAAACATTTAATATCTCAAAAACTATAGGTATAGGGAAGTGTACATACGAATGATTCGAAATTGTTTGTAGAATTCGAGTTTCCAATTAGTTATAGGGCATTCTATTAAAATTATTGCAGTAAATTGCTACTAAAGATGACTTATTCTTATTTTCAATTATTCTCAAAGATGACTCATACTCAACCGGTATTTTCCGGTTGAGCCGGAAGTGCGAAATTTTATCAGACTTTAGTGCTTCTAAAATAAGTTAAATATATCATATGGGTTTGTCCCTATCTTCACTTGTTTTCTTTCAAAATAATTTTATAAATGACACATTTGACATCTTTAAACGCGATTTTCTCGGAAACTGTCAAATATAGGTATAGGACATGATACATGTCTTAGTCTTAGTTTGTTCAGTAGAATTTAAAAAAATAAAGTAACACGGTATTCCATATAAAATAACACAGTTTAGGGCATTTCCGGTCAAACAGGAAGTGATGATCAGTCGTTTTTATAACTAAATTTTGCATCCCATTCAATGATATACATTCCCAAAATTTGAAATCGATATCTTTTTTCGTGCCTCAGCTAGAGCCTGAGTAGTAATCTCGTGGTCACCCGGTTTATGCGAATTAACGTTTTTAAAATAAATAAAAAAAAACTGTTCAGAAGATTAAAACAGTTTTAATCTCCTCCTGAAGATGCTAACTTGGTTGGCGAAAAGCGCGTCAAGAAAACTATAGTAGTTCGGAGTTTCGTGGAAAACGTCCAGTTTTTTGTTTCTACGCCGAAGGTTCCATTACCCACTCCGGGTTTAAAATCAATGATTGAAATTCTAAGGCCATATTCTGAAAAAGCGTGGAATTTTACGTCGCAATTAATCTGATTGCGACGTAAATTTTTTCATCTCCTATAACATTTAACCCTGGAGAACTCGCGCTACAAAATGTTACGCCAGCACTCGCGCGTGAGAATTTCTCTCACGGGACGTAACAGTATAATACCTGTTCAAAATATAGAAAATTTTGTTCTGGAATTAAAACTAAGGAATTATATTAAATCATTTATTAAAAGGTATATGCAAACAATACATACATTTTTATTTATAGAGCGTTATTAAACAAAAATACCATACTAAGATTTGGATAAAAAAAAGAAAAAATCGCCATCTAATTTTTTTTTTCTAATTGGCTTAATCTAAGACGTGAAATGCATTAAAAAAGACACAGTTTGATGAAAAATTTAAAAATCGGAGTTTCCACTGGTATCATGTACGCTAGAACATGACGGACAGGTGAACGATGTGTGTTCTGTGCATACGACAACGCCGCATCTACTACATTGTTTTTTGGACTTCCTATTTTTTCTTCTTGGGCGCATCACTTTCTATGTCCAATCGGTCATTTTCATCTAAACCTTCTTCTATATCTGCCTCCTCTGGCTTTGGTAACTGACTTTTCTCACGAAGTTGATCTTTTTCATACTGGAGGCGTCCCTAATTCAGCCAGTTTATGTCTTCTGCTCATGACTTATATCCTAAAATATTAATGATATATTAATTATAACACCCTGTACACACTGTACTATAAAATTTTATATATATTTACCAAAGCTTCCTTTACAGGAGAAATAAAAACTATAACTCCAGCACTCGCGCGATGAGAGGTATTCTCACGGTCCTGTGCACTCGTTGACAACCGGCTCATAAGAATTCACAAAACGTACTAAATATTGTATATGCATGAGCATCTTAAAGAGGGCGCTTACAAAGTCAGCTAGAGGTGGGGGCATCTCCACCCTTCAATTCGCATTTATAATATCACAATAATAGCAAATGTGTGAGAAAAATGCTCATATCGCGAGTTCTCCAGGGTTAAACTAAGCTGGCTGAAAACTGTTTACAAAATCAGGACATTTGGGATTTATGTATGTTGACAATGACCATTTTACTGCTGTTTGCCACAGATGCAGCTCCTTATATGCGAAGAGCAGCTGAGCGCCTAAAACGCACATATAAAAATGTGACCCACGTGACATGTTTAGCGCATGCATTACATCTTGATGATATATTGAATAGACAATATGTATTTGAGTAAGTGTCTCTACCATAATTTATTTGTGTACTGTTTTCCTGAGTTCGGTCCTGATTCACCACGAGCTTATTGCACCCTAAAAAGCACAACCCGGCGTCGGATCGTCGGAATCACTGATCCATAAACTAATGGATAGGCAGTAGAATAAACACCGCCTTTTCGGCGGATTTGAACAGCAGCCATTTTGTAAGTTAGTTACCAACGCAGGGGACGCTTTAGGGGCTTAGCACATGCGCAGAAAAGTTTTGTCGTTTAAAGATGCAGAAAGTCTTATCCTGTATATAACGGATACCGGGCGACACAGAATTATAGTATATCCCCATTTTTCTTTATATATGTCCTATAATTACGAGGCGCGTTCATAAAGTAAGGGCCGTTTGGTCACAGAAAAAAATGTACTCACAAGAAACAAATTTCATTATCATATTTAGTTAGGTACAATCTTACTTTACTTCTCTACATAATCGCCGTTCACTTCTAAGCATTTTTCGTACCGCTGCACCAGCTTCTTTAACCCCGCATAGAAGCTTGCCGCCTGAAAGTTGAACCAGTTGACAACGGCGTTTTCGAGTCCCTCTTCGGTTTCAAAACGTTGTCCACCGAGCCACTGTTTAAAATGCAAGAAGAGGAAGTAGTCGCTAGGTGCAAGGTCGGGACTGTACGGTGGGTGGTCAAAAAGTTCCCAACGAAAATCTTGAATTTTCTCATTGGTTTTGGCAGCAGTGTGAGGACGCGTTATCGTGGAGGAGGATTATGCCAAATGACAGTTTCCCGCGGCGTTTGTTTTGGATCGCACGTCTCAATTTTTTGAGCGTTTCGCAGTACACGTCAGCTGTAATTGTTGTCCCACGTTCCATGAAATCAACCAAAAGAACACCGTCTTTGTCCCAAAAAACTGTAGCCATCAATTTTCGACTTGTGTACTGAGTTTGCTTAAACTTTTTCGGTTTTGGTGAAGATGAGTGTCGCCACTGCATCGATTGCAGTTTTGTTTCTGGGTTGGCGTAGGATACCCACGTCTCGTCCCCAGTAACAATGTGAGAAAACAAATCATCTCCATCTTGTTGATAACGGGCCAAAAACTTTCGTCCACTAGACATTCTTTACCCTTTATGGTGATCGGTGAGCATTTTTGGTACCCACCTTGCACACAATTTGCAGTATGCGAGGTTTTCTGTGACAATATTGTAAACAGTAGTGCGCCCAAGTTGAGGAAATTTGTTAGCCAGGCCACTAATCGTCAATCGACGATCAGATCGCAGTGTTTGGTCCACTTGTGAAACGATTTCATCGGTCTGGATACTGGGCCTGCCACTCCGCTCTTCGTCATGGACATTTGTTCGGCCATTTTTAAAATCACGGCACCATTGTCTAACCTTTCCTTCACTCATAACTGTAGGTCCGTAAACCGGGCATAACTCCCGATGAATTTCAGCAGCCGACGATCCTTTTGCACATAAGAAACGAATCACAGAACGCACTTCACAGTTGGCGGGATCAACGATTTTCGCGGCCATTGTTCTTTGCATTCACGGACAACAATACGACTTCAGAATCAAAACAAATGACGCTGTAGCTTCGCAATGAGTCAGTAGATGGCGCTGCAGTAGTAAAACTGTGCTTCGAAGCGCCAATATTTATATATAAGTAAACGGCCCTTACTTTATGAACGCGCCTCGTATATTGTGGCGAAAACACCAGTACGATGCATTGCCGGCCGGCCAAGCGTACAGCAGAACTCACCGACACGTCACCGCATTGCGTAAGCCTCCACAAACTTCGACCACTTTCGAGACGTACCGCGAGCATCAATCCAGATGCTCTGGGTGCATCTACACAAGGCTAGCGGCTGCTGGCACATACGCGATTCTTCTACAGGGGTATATGAGAGGCATATCGACGTGGGATTTTTTAGTCTATCTTTGAACGTGCGTCGCGGTCTCCATAAGATAACCGAATATTAATTGTATAAAATGAATTAGTATTAGTAGTAAGTCTTTAGTCCGTGTTTGTATTCTCAGTTAAATAAATAGTGTTAGATTAAAGTACGAGTTTAATTTTTCACACCTTACGAACTCGTAGTGAATAAAACGTTACAATATTAAAACTTTTAAAGATTGTGTTATGCAGGTGATTTCAAATGGGGTCTTTTATGTAAACTTTTTTTATTAGAGTCCTACCTACAAAGTTACCTGCACATACAACTCGAGCAAATACATTTTTAATTTTTTATCTCAATAACTCAATAAACGTAAGAATTTAAGATTTGGCATCTTTTACTAACAGAAGCACATCTTATGGTACCTCTTTTTCCTTCTGCACCTGCATGGATTTGAAACAAGCAACGCCTCATTCATTTTTGTGTCATAACTTTTTTTGTGAGTTGATTTTTAACACTACCAAAATATGCACCATATAACAGTTCTTTTGAAAACTGTTTTACCTCTTTATATTTTTTCGAATACAACGGTTATCACAGAACAAAATTAAACTCTCCATTGTTCTTTTTAAACTGCGAATATAAATTCGTAAAAACGCTTAGTAGACGTCTGTGACTTGAATGTTGAACTTTAGAAAGTATTTGGCATTTGGCCAATGTAATGTACATTAGGTGTGCGTAGTTTAAAGGCGTTATTCATTTTCTTAAATCAATTTGCAATAGCACAGAAAGATAAATTGAACCACACAGAATTGACTTGCTAACTTACTTTGGACAAATGCCAAATACTTTGTAAAATGCAATTAAAGAAAACATTAAAGTGACACATTCGTTTTTACGAATTTGTATTCACAGTTTAAATAGGGCAATAAAACAAATTTAACTTTTTTCGTTGATAACCGTTGCATATTAGAAAAAAAATAGAAAGAGGTATTTTTACACCCAAACCCACAAAAGAGTTATACACAAAACTGGATAGGGGTTGCTTGTTTCAACCTCATGCGGGTACAGAAAATAAAAAATGTTACCTGAAAATATCCTTGCTGGTAAAAGACAAACACCAAATCTCAAATCCTTACGTTATACCGTTATTGAGATAAAAATTAATTAAAACAAAACATATGTTTGGTTCGCCTTGTATCTGAGAATAACTTTGCAAGGAGGGCTATAATCGAAAAAGCTTATATGAAATACGCCCTTCCAAATCACCTTTATCATCCCTTCATCCGTTACAAGTTTTAACATAATTATGTAAAAACTGTATGTTGAAGTAAAGTTTTCAAACACTCAGCGTCTCATATTTATCACAAATGCCATCTTTCGGTATACAAACGACATTTATACAACTTTTGGTTTTACCGGTGCCACCAACTTCTTGTGGTTTTCAAATGAAACACCCTATAGATTATTGCATATTAGAAATCTTAATGATTTTCCGAGTACAGTGATATTATAGAGGGTGAGTCAGAAAGAATGGGCCAACACTAAATTGGATACTAGACGCCATAATATTATGATTGAGCTCAACATACCTTATATCGATGTCGCTGGTCTAAGAGACATAATGCGTTAAAGTTTAAATTTTATTTTGACACGGTATTTGACACAAAAGCAATTAGTTTAGATAATTTTGTTGCTAAATTAAATAACCGTTTCCCCACCATAAAATTTACATATGAAATGGAACACAATGAACAGCTACCATTCTTAGTTGTATTAGTTATTAGAAATAGTGAAAATGAGAATTTGATATACAGGGTAGGCCATTTTAATCTTCCCGCCGGAATTTCTCAGAACCTAAGCTAGATACGAAAAAAACGTGGGTTAGCTTGTTGTTAGTAGGATAAAGATTGGAAACAGTAAAATTTTTCTTATTAAAGTTATAAGAATCGAAGAAGGTCACTTCCTGATACCAATAACCTTGACGTTAAACCCGGTTTTTAAGGTTATTTCAAGGTCAAAGTGATTTACAAAGCGTGAAACCCCACTTTTGACCTCTGATTTGAAAAAAAGCAAGAGAAATTCGTAGAAAATGATGTTTCTGTCAAGGTGATGATAGCTAGCCCTCGTTATTTAACAATTTTCGAAAATTTGACCTTCATTCGACCTTAACATGACCTTGTTGACAAGTACCATTTTGGACGTAAAATTACTCGCTCTTTTCAAATCCGGGGTCAAAAGTAGGTGTTCCTATTTAAAAAAAAAAAACACTGACCTTGTAATAACCTTGAAAATCAGGTTCAAGGTCGAATTCATTGGCACCAATGCGTGGCCCCCTCTGCACCCTCCAACTTTTGTCTAAATGTTTTTTTTCGTATCTAGCTTAGGTTCTGAGAAATTCCGGTGGGGAGATTAAAATGGCCCACCTTATATATAGGAAAGAAACCGCGACTCTTAGACATATTTCCAACGATCCACAACACCCTTTTAACATAAAATGCCAAAATTTTGTAATTAACCGTTTGTTAAATTTCCCCCTCATTAAAGAGTGTTTTGAACATGAGAAAAAAATAATTAAGAATATATCTAAGAATAACGGTTACTCAGTCATCAAATCTGGCTATGATCAAGAGAGATGAAAATAACGGTTATGTCGAAGCTCGAAGTGAAACTTTGTTGTTATCAAACTTTTGACAAGTGACTGTCACTATTGTAAAATGTTGTAGATAAATAATGGTTGTCACATAATGTAACAGCCTTGACAATTAAATAAGGGTATAAATTTAAGATTAAGAATACAAATGTGTTTTTTTTGCTCGGCCAACTTTGATGACTTTTTTTGGATGGCTCGTTATCAGCCACATGAATAAAGTACATTATCAACTCCTGTATCAAATCAAATAACGCCTGCATGTTTCGGAATAACCCGTCTGCCGCTACACTCTAATCAAATTACGTGCCAAAGGTTGAGACGCAAACGTGAACATAATTTCCACTTATTTTTAGTATTAGTTATCCTGCGCTGGTCAATGCATCATTCGTGTGCACGAATCGTCGAAGAAATTTGTAAAAATGTCAGGATAGTATCTGTCGCATGTTACGGTGGAGTTTTGGATAAACAGTTTAGCGGAACTGATATGTATTTAATTGAACTTCGTGTTGCCGTGTACAGTGTAATGATGTGGCACGTAAAAACAGTTGTTTTGCAGCATGTTGCTGGAGACAAACATTAACTCGTGTAAGTGCGCGAGACAGACATAGACAATTTAACTTTTTAGTGTGTAATATCCCATTCGCCAAATTAGATCACCCCGAGTTCAGTCAAGTTGTCCAGAATGGAAAGTATGCGAAGTTAGTTTAGCGTAGCCTATTGTGACTCGTTGGAGAGAGTGTGTTTGCAAGTTTTGTGTCTTGTGATTATGGTTCCTTTACTGATTAGTTGGGCTACAACAATCACCATCACATGTATAACGTAAGACCTAATTAACATTTCGGAATGCACTGACTTTACCGCCTCTGGTAAAGTACGCATATGTTATTAACCTCCGAGCTCTAGTCACCAGATAATTCTTGTATAAGGCATGCCTTAAGGGATGCCACTTTTCTTACTTTGATACATTATGTACAGAAGTAGAAAGAACGTTGTTTTCGCAATTTTTTTTATATTATGAACAAACTGTGACGTGATGCAGTTAAATGGACACCGAATTTACATTTAAAGGCTTAGAAAATATGTGGATAAGGTGATGTAGACTCGTGAATAGCATTTTTTTTCTTTTTCGTATGCCTGTGTCATAAAAAATTAAAACAAGCCACAGGAGAGAGGAAAGCACAAAATTCAACCGCAAATAACGACGTATAAAAGTGATGTTTGTGCAGATGACGTTTTGCAAGCGCAAATTCGCAACTTCTGCGCAACACTTGAGTGCTACCATCTAGTGTCTAGCACTAGCATGACAGAAATATCTGGAGAACTGGAAGATAATTCTGTTTAATTTTTTGAGACAACGCAATACACTTATTGATTTACCTTGTAGAGAGATGATTTTAAATATCGCACATTGATTATACAGGGTGTTAATTCAGTATGTACAGGTACACAAACTTCAAGGAATGAAACTGATTGATTTTAAGACAAAAAGTTCCTATAAATATATATTATCTTAAACTGCTTCGTTTTAAAAATACGGGATGTTGAATTTTGTATTCCAAGCAAGCAAGTTTTAATAACACCGGTCTATGTATTTTGATACACTGAAACCAAATTTGGCAGAAAAAAAAATTCTGCCACATCTATTTTTCTCTCCACTCCCATATAACCCCCACAAACTCTTATAGAGGATTTTTTTTTAAATTTCTTCAATTATTTTTTATGGCCTTTTTTGGTTTTTTGGGTCGCTGATCACGAATTTGAAGTCAAGAATAAATATCACTAAAAAGTAAAAAAGTTGATATTAAATGCATCTTATTTAAGTTTTTTTGGTTACTGATTACGATTCTGAAGTCAAAAATGGACCTAATTTTGACCTAATGACAGCGTCAGCAAGCTGTCAAAATTTCTAGAATTTCTAAAATTCAAACGAGAATTTGAATCTCCAATAAATACTCATTTGATGCTCAAGCCCCGAGACCGCAACAAGGTGTTCACCATCCTCGAAGAAATTTTGACTGCTTACTGCTGTCATTATGTCAAAAATATTTTTGACTTCAGATTCGTAATCAGTAATCCAAAAAGTTAATAATATCACAGCCCCACAAAAAAAAAAAAAAGTTAAAAACCTTTGACCAGACATCATTTCCGAAGTATTTTGACATACTGAACACGACGGGGTCGTATGCAATATGTCAATTTTGGATACCAGCGGCCTAATAGATTAAAAATTGTATTTTAGAAACGTAATTTACTTGTCTCAAAATATTTCCGAATTTATTAGGGAGCTGGTACAAAAAAATATTTTTCCGTGTTGACTATAAAGAATTGCATAAACTCATACTCGAAATATATAACAGTTACAAAAACCAAAACAAGAAAAAGAACAAAATAGATAAAAATATCTAAGTAGCTCATTCACAAATATAACAGCATCTACAACAAAACAGTAATGAGCATACGATATCATAAAAAAATTACCTGTGCCGGTGTGAACGATGTCCAATTTACTCCTATTTATATACCCTTCAGGTATCATACAGCAAATAGACAGACAGACAGACAGTCTGATACTTTCACAGGTTGCTAACGCTGTCATTAATTCAAAATTCATTTTTGACTTCGGAATTGTATTCAGCGACCCAAAAAACTTAATAATATGCATTTAATATCAACTTTTTACTTCTTAGTGAAATGTAATGTGTGTGATTAGAAAATGCCAAGTCGTCTCAAACTGAAATTTGGTGAACAATTTTAATGCACTAAAAGGGTACTTTTAAGCAAAAGACTATTTTTATCATTTTACCAACGGCATGCGCAGGGATAACCTCCGTGGTTTATTTGAATAAAAAAATAGTACACCACTTATGTTGTCAAAATATAATACGATTTGCTTATAATTAATTCTAAACAAAAAGACAACTCTCGACATTTTGCAAATGAATTAGCCGTTTTTGTGAAACATGAAAAAAAAAATTTGGAGTTTAATTTTCAACTAATTTCCATACAGGTGTTAAACTTTTACTTTTACTTTTAGAGGTGTTTTTTTAAAATTGATTTTTTTTTAATTAAAGCTTGGTACCCATTAACAGCTACTTAGATACTACATTTTGAAAGCATTTAATTATATTTAATTCGACCATAACTTTCTCAAGATTTTTCAAGAAAACAATGACACGTTACTGACTAAATTTTAAAAAAATACGAACATGTGTCGAAGAGAATTGAATTTCGGACGTACAGGATATTGAATCAATGATTAACACACCTTTAAAACTTTTTAGAAAAAACGTTGGACTTTTATTATTTTTCAATTAATATTAATAGTAATTTCAGTAAATGAAACTAAACAGTAACTTTGTCATAGACTACTGTGCTGGAAATGACCACCTTCGGCTTCAATACAACCGTCTATTCGTCTCATCATTGAATTACGGACTCTATCGAAAATACTTGGTGTATTTTTGATCTTCAAACAAGAATCAACTGTTCTATTTCGTAGGTCTTCTTCATTTTGAACAGGAGTTATGTACACCAACGATTTAAGGTGTCCCCATAAGAATAATCTAAAGGATTCATATCGGGTGATCGAGGAGGCTATGGTTGTGGGCCTCCTCTTCTAATCCAACGATTAGGGTAATTTTCATTCAAAAATTGACGAGCACCTCTACGGAAATTAGTTGAAAATTAGGACTCTAAAGTTTTTTTTTTCATTTTTTCTCAAAAACTGCTAATTCAATCGCAAAATGTCGAGAGATGTCTTTTGTTTAGAATTAACTGTTGTAAGAAAACCGTTTTAGATTTTTAAAATATAAGTGGCGTACTAGTTTTTTCTCCAATTAAACTACGGAGGTTATCCCTGCGCACTCCGTTGGAAAAATGTTAAAAATAGTCTTTTGCTTAAAATTACCCTCAACGCATTAAAATTGTCCACCAAAGGGTATCCCCCCATAAGCATGGTGAAATGCCCCCCTTTTTTATTTTCTTCGCATGATGAAAGTGTTTCTTAGGGCTAATTATGAAAGGTAGACCGAATTTTAGGTCCAACAAATTTTCCTCTCAGCTAGGTATGGAAAAAACCCTGTTTTTTCCGTTTTATTTTTTTCTCGGTTTTTTAATTGTCGAAAAAATCTGATAAAATTCATGAGTACAGAAAATATGATTAATTTTATGTAAACATTTTTTCAAGCTCATTCAAGGTCATTATGACCTCTAAAAAAATTATTCAAACTTTAAAAATCCCATATCTTTTAACCAAAAAAAAGCTTCAGGCTCAGATTTTTAATATGTTATATTTTTAACTGTTTTTTTACTACCTCAAATTTTTTTCAGATTTTTTTGAGTGGTGGGTCATGCCCAAAAGTGCGAAAAAATCAATTTTTTGTCCGTGAAACGACTTAAAACGGCTTAAAATAATCATTTTATAGTGTACTGATTTTTTTCTTGCACTAAAAAGGACTCAAATGACTTCAAACAATTAAAAAATATGTTCACTAATAATAGTAAGAAAAAAATTCCACTTATCGAAACTAGTAGTTTTTATATTTTTTTAATTGTTTGAAGTCATTTGAGTCCTTTTAGTGCAAGAAAAAAATCAGGACACGTTTCAGTATTCGTTTTAAGTCGTTTCACGGACAAAAAAATTGATTTTTCGCACTTTTGGGCATGACCCACCACTCAAACAAATCTGAAAATATTTGAGGTAGTAAAAAATAGTTAAAAATATAACATATTAAAAATCTGAGCCCTAGGTTTTTTTTGGTTAAAAGATATGGGATTTTTAAAGTTTGAATAATTTTTTTTAGAGGTCATAATGACCTTGAATGAGCTGGAAAATTTTTTTACATAAAATTAATCATATTTTCTGTACTCATGAATTTTATCAGATTTTTTTGACAGTTAAAAATCGAGAAAAAAAATAAAACGTAAAAAACAGGTTTTTTTTCCATACCTAGCTGAGAGGAAAATTTTTTGGACCTAAAATTCGGCCTACCTTTCATAATTAGCCCTAAGAAACACTTTCATCATGCGAAGAAAATAAAAAAAAGGGGGCATTTCACCATACTTATGGAGGGATACCCTTTTCAATTTTATACGACTTGGCATTTTATAATTATTAAAGGAAAACCTGCTTTTTAATACACAATTTAAGAATGTTGTAAATGCTTATTTTAATGTCATCTTTCTCTAAAAATATAAAAGAGACGATGATAGAGATGTGAACGAGCATCACAGAAGTATTTCTCATAACTGTCGCCATCATGTATTTACGTCGTTTCGAAGCGCTACCTGGTGTGGACGACGACCGTCAGTCGCATTTTTACTATGGAGATTGTAAATATGTACATTATATAATAAATGTATCTCAGTTTTTGTGCGTTGACATTTTAAACATTTTATCAGACTTGTAAACATTTTATCAAAAAATATTCATAACTTTTGGCGCAATTCGAAAAAAATGTAAAAAAGGTGCTCTACAATCATACAATGGACCAAGTTTGTCAAATTTGAGGTATATTTTACATTGAGGTAAATTTTTTTAAAAATATACTTAAAAAAGTGAAAAAAACAGTTTTTCACACGTTTATGATTTTTTGGTTATGTACCTACAAACCGATTTCATCTAAAACTAGTGCATTCAAATTGCACTATTTTTTACCTAATTATCAATTTTTTTTTTAACGTTTGAGGAATTTTTTTAAAAAAGGACAATGTTAAAAATAGCCGTTTTTTAACGCATCTGGGGCACGAACGAAACCCTACAGAAATGATTGTTTATGATTAGTGGAAGTCAATAATATTCATAGAAAACCCTAAAAGTCCGGGAAAATGAGTACGCTATCTATATAGTACATCATCTCAATCGACTACGTCTACAAGACAGTTACAACAAAAATAAAAAAGTTAGTTTTCAAACCCAAATACCAGACCATATACCTTTTTTTGGTTTTTGGGCCGCTGAATCCAAATCTGAGATTCGTTTAGCTCTGTCACCTTAAGATTTTTTTTTGAAGCTCATTTGAAGGTTATATCAGGCTCATATTATGTAATTATAAGGTCGAATATAGTAAACATGTTCCAATTACTTGTTCTATATGTTTTCGGGGTCACCTGATCTGAATCCGAAGTCCATTTGATCACACTGTTGAGGTTCAAGGTCATTCCAAGGTCAATTGAGAGTCATTCTGTTATTGGAACATGTTTACTATATTCGACCTTATAATTACATAATATGAGCCTGATATAACCTTCAAATGAGCTTCAAAAAATCTTAAGGTGACAGAGCTAAACGAATCTCAGATTTGGATTCAGCGGCCCAAAAACCAAAAAAGGTATATGGTCTGGTATTTGGGTTTGAACACTTTTTATTTTTGTTGTAACTGTCTTGTAGACTAGGAGTCGATTGCGATGATGTACTATATAGATAGCGCACTAGTTTTCCCCGGACTTTTAGGGTTTTCTATGAATATTATTGACTTCTACTAATCATAAACAATCATTTCTGTAGAGTTTCGTTCGTGCCCCAGGTGCGTTAAAAAACGGCTATTTTTAACATTGTCCTTTTCTATCTTTCCTAGGCTAGTGAGTGGATAGCGAGGTTTTGTAGATCTAGGCCAAAGTCGAAGTCTTAATAATTGCATAGCGGTATAATATACCTAATACGATATGCAAAATTGAAGGATACCGAAAAGTGGTTCGTGTAGGCAATGAAAGTATGTAAAACGATGTGTTGGAATGCAAGGGAATCTGCAATATTCATGGCCTCATGGCTGAGGTTTTTTGAAGGCTTTTCCTCTGTATGTTGAGATAAGGACGTACTATGAATAAACATGAAGTTAATTGCGGCCCTTCACGGATGCAGATTTCATTGTGAGAAAACGTTGCTAAAAGTCAATAATCATATTCGACAATTATTAGATCTGATATGTAAAATCCTCACACCGTCTATCGCGCAATGATAAATTTAGTTAACAAATGGTCAGTTCCGGACCGACAAAAAGCTTAACGCCTCACAGTGTGGCATTTAGCCACAAAACCAGGCCAAAATTATTTTATACCTCTAATAGTTACATGTGTACGTTTTATGTGAATTGTAGTGTAAAAAAATGGTAAAATAAAGACTTATTTAGATATAAAAACATTTATTCATCACTACTATGATCTTCAATAACATTAATATTTGTAATATCACTTTCAGATAATAAATTTAGAACGTCAGAAGATAAGGTCTTTTTTTTTTTCGTGTTTGACATGGATCTCATGCCCGTTATTAGGGGGTCAGATGTTAAAAAGAAGTCTTTTCAGAACATCCATGTTGCAGGTAACGCGCGAAAACTTTCTTGTGTAGTTTAGTCTATATAATCTAATATTTTTGTTGCGTGCTGCAGTGCAGCTTCTTCGGATAGCTGACCTATCGGAAGCATAGCTTCTTTAATGACATCTAGTCCATGACGAAGTACCTTGTTTGACGTGGATTGTGACCATACGTGTAATATTTTCATCGGGAATCTAGAGGAATTATATTGCCGAAATTGGGAGATAAATCGTGCGTATACAGTAAGCGGCAGCCTAATGCGTACATAGCCGAATGAAGGGCAATTGATATTTGATAAAAAAAACAAAATCTTCTTTATTGAGCAGATGTAAACATGAGGTGAGAACCAATCGCGATCCAATCGCTAGCGCAGGCGTATGAAATCATCCGAATATGAAGGCATCCGGTTTGTCGGTAGGGCTGTTTGAGTTAAAATTTTAAATACTATTTTATATTTTATACTAGTCTAGTGCCTGATTAGAAAAGTGCGTTATTACGAGCGTATTGTAGAAGCACTACATACATTCATAAAAATAAAAATGGATATTTATCACATTAACGCAAAAGTTCAAATAATTAAATGACAGACGGTATGAGCGCGGCTGCCGACAACCGATGAGATCCGTGACGGGGCAAGGAGAGTGCATTAATGGGTGGAGCTTAGAGTAAACTATTGGACCGTTCGTTCTGCTTTTGTTCGCTGCGTGCGTTCGCTGTTGTCATATCAACATAATATTCCTATTATATATTTTAAAATTGTTTCACAGCTGTTTTAAGTAATATTAACTGTTTAAAATTATTTCACAGTAGTTGGGTTGAAAAAAAGATAACAGTAAACTTTATTGTACGATACGCAACGCAGTCTGAAAATTAAATTGGCTTATATTAATTGATCGTACATCAATGCATTTTGTAAATATAAGGTTTTTATAAAGACTTATTATGCAGAGTTAAGAGATACAGTTAGTTCTGGCAACGTTGCTCTTTAGATTTCTGGTAAGACCCCCTCTTAGCTTTCTGTACAACCAAGCCCCCCCCCCCCCACGGCCCAAGTAAATTCGCCAACTATGACATAAAAATGTATAATTTAATATGTATTTAATATCCACCTATGCACGCATTAGGGTGCCGCTTATTGTATAAAGAGAGAAGAATACGATATGGTAAAACATTGACAGCTTGGGAAGTGTCTAAAATGAGCGTTATATTAAAACAGATTTACATTTCCGAAAGATAAATATTCCAAATTGCTGGAACGCATTTTTTTGGAATGACAAAGTCAATCTTTATTTTAATGGTTAACATATTTTAATGCCACAATTATAAGACACATTTCAGAAAATTCTAGAAAATTTGCACAGATTACAAGAGATGACCCAGAATACAGAGTCCATCATAAAATGTGCATCATATGGAAAAAAATGTATAAACCATTTTCTATTTCAAAGTTAACTTTGGAGTTAACTTGTGCCTAAAAAAATGATGCAAAATGACCTGCTCGAACGGGGTCACGCGACTTTCGACACCTGTCAAATTTGATATTTTTCAAAAATGAAATGAGCCTATTTGACGCAATTTCAAAAATAGCTGTTTCTTTCCAAATTTTACTTAAATATTCCAAATCTGAATTCTCTATTAGAACATTTGTTACTTTTGCCATTGTACAATAAGTATCTACAAAACTATCCAGAAAAAGTAAACACCTCGAACTTGGAAAAAAAAACATTACAAAATTTCATTGTGTAATAAGTTCACAGCAGTAACTTCACTGCATGTTACAAATAGACTATACCTATATATACAACTCTATGATAATTAAAGTATGAACCGTATTTTAAACGTTTTGTAAATTATGTACACGTGTATTGTTTGCCCGTGTATACCTGCGCCAGTGACCGTGCCTGGTAACACGAACTGAGCTCTCCCGTGGCGCGAGCCAGGGAAGCCTATTTGCAATTTATCCATATAGTATAACGAGCGTGCCGTTATTCGATTAATATCAGCTCGACGCGCGACAGGCGAACGGTAAAACGCCGAGTTTAAAATAATTTTATGTGTCGTGAGTGATTAACTAATAAACGTGTGGATATACGTATTTTGCACCATATAAAAAGTTTTATAAGAAATTTTAGACAAATCAGGACTATACTCAAGTATAAAATTTGGACTATGCCATTATAATTCATATACCGATTACGAAAATGCGGATCTTGGCATCTGGTTATAATGTGCCGCTCTGGTCACCAGTAGCAATAAGGTACGGACAGCGCGCGCATCGTTTGTCTCGTACTGGATTCATATTGAATAATTCTGAATCAGTAACTTGGGTGAGCTTCTCTTATGCGCGAAGGTAACATTAATGTAATTGTTTTATTTACAAAATACATTTCTGATACCCTCAATCTGTTGTATTGACCGTAACAGAAATTTATAGAATGGGGTCATTTGCATTCTTTATTACTAACTGGTTAAAAAATAAACGAATGATTCTTTAAAACAAAATAGAAATTCTTTTGACATGTTATTTAAAAACGAAATAAAAATAAAACACAAATTATTAAAGTAAAAAAGTGCTTTTGATATGTTATTTAAAAACGAAATAAAAATAAAATACAGATTCTCGAAGTAAAAAGTGCTATAACAAAACAACGTTAGTTTAGAACCTATTTAATTAGAGGTTCAAAAATACCACCGGACTGAGCTAGGCAATAACCTATCATAAAAACTACGCCTCACTTCTTGGAGTGTCCGTGGGGTTATGGTTTCAAAAGTAGCCATAATTTTTGTATTAAGCTCCTCTAATATTCTAGCTCGTTCGTGGCTATACCCCACAGAAAAAAATCGCAAGGTGTAAGGTCATGCGACCTTGCTGGCCACAAAATGGAACCTCTGCCTGCTATAATACGATCAGGAAATATTTCGCGAAGGAACTCCATTACTCTCTTCGTATTATGAGCAGGACAACCATCCTCCTGAAACCATCGAAATTGATGTTGAGTTCGCGAACAGCAGGAATAACTTGTCGTAACAAATACAAATACCGGTCAACATTTCGGGTACCATTAATGACAAAAGGTTCAACAATATGGTCACCCAACACTCCCGCCCAAATATTAAGTTTTTGGGGATATTGGGTCCGGTTGCTTACATACAAATGCTTATTTTCCCGAGACCAATATCAGACGATTGAAGGATTGTGATGCCCAAGTAATGGAAAAGAGCGTTCATCGGAGAATAAGATATTTTGTATAAAATCCTCATTTTCATTAGCTTTTTCCATCATGGTTTCACAAAATTCCATTCGTCTAATATCGTCGCCGGGACATAGTTCCTGAGTGGTTAATATTTTGTAGGAAACTAGGGGTTCGTCATTCGTTTTTTGACATTTCTTGTAACATGCAACAACACACCCGTATTTTTTAAATGACTTAGCAATGTCACGCACCGTTTGCATTGACGGAATTGGTCGATTTTCAAAGGCTACAATAAATAAATTTACGGTATCTTGTGCAGAGCTTCTGGAAAAATACCATTAAATTATCTGCACCTTTTCTTCTGTTGTATAAACTAACATTGTATTATTATCACACTTACGAATTCGAAATACTTAAATGTCTACTAAAAGACATGGAATCATTTGTTTAATTTTAATTGCATGTGTTCGCAATCGCAGTTGGATTTCAACTGACTAGACTCGCAAAATGCGCCTCTGCCGAACGTGCGGCGATAGACGACGGAGCTTAGCGAAGAGGCACATACATATTGTGTGACATTTGTAAAAGTGACATTTGTGACAATATTATGTAGGGAGCGGCAATTTACATCGTATATACTTTAAGATTTCCAATGCAAGGATTCACTTTTACGCATTCTGTATAAAAATTACTAAGGAAGATATACCACGAGACAGAAAATTGGCAAGGTGGTTCTATGATTTCTCATGTTTCAATTGCCAATTTATATTACTAAGTTCTTGCACTTCTGCTATTATATTACCAACAAATAGAAATACTGGCGCGGCATATACACTACCGTTCAAAATTATGGAGGCACATAGAAATTGTTCAATAAAATGGTAATTGTAATTTAATTGTAATCGCGAATTAACCACATCAAAATGACCACCTTATTTTTAATAATTTCCGAACAAATAGTGAGCACCATCTTGATTATTTTTTTAAAATATTCTGTATTTAGCGTTGAACACTTCGTCTGAAGATATTGACACATAGGGTTTTCCAATACGAGCGGGTCGATGTTGAAATGGAATAAAACAAGCTGTGTGTGAGTTTTTACCGAAATTATTGTTTTATTTGAAACACCCATGTACGCCATTATGTATGAAATATGGCATACACCTGTGACTTCAGAAAACCCTACAAGAAAAATTCTAGCGGGGTTAAATCGCACGATCTTGGTAGCCAATTCACGTCACCTCCGCGAGAGATAACCATACCGTCAAATCGTTCGTGCAGAATGTCCATCGTGGCGTTCGCTGTGTGGCACGTAGTGTGGCACGTCCTGATGAAACCACATGTCGTCCACGTCCATATCGTTCAATTTAAGCCAAAAGAAATTGGTTATCATTGATCTGTATCGGTCGCCGTTGACAGTGATGGCTTCACTAACGTCGTTTTCGGAAAAGTTCGGACCAATGACGCCGCCGGTCCAAAATCCGCACCAAACAGTAACTTTTTGTGGATGCAGTGCTACCGGGTGAACCTCGTGTGGGTTAGCGTCGCCCCATATATGGCAATTTTGCTTGTTAACATAGCCATTCATCCAAAAATGCGCCTCGTCACTAAAGATGATTTTTCGACCAAAATTGGGGTCCTCTTCTAAACGCTCCAAAGCCCAGTCAGCGAACAACCGGCGTTGTCTATGGTCATTAACTTTGAGCTCCTGGGTCAGTTGGATCTTGTATGGTCGTAGTCTCAAGTGCCGACGCAAAATTCGCCAAGTTGAAGTTTGCGAAAGGCCGAGTTCTTGTGCACGGCGAGGAATTGACTGTCTCGGGTGGTCCTGTATACTAGTGATGTAACGAATGTTCGCATTCGCATTCGCATTCGCGAATATTCGCATATTTTTTGCCATTCGCATTCGCATTCGCATTCGCAAGAAACGATGCGAATATTTGGCGAATGTATTTGACAAACAAAAAGGAAATTATATATGGATTGGATGGATATGGAATGATAATACAACTGATATGATTAATAATTTTTTATTTACTTATAATATTTGAATAAAAAAAATGATTATGGAACAGTCTTGAACAAAAAATGTTTCATGTTAATACAGTTTAAACACGTTCCAAAACATTGCATTTTCTTGTTAACCGGTGAAGTTATTCTTCCAGCGTGTTGAACCACATTTAAAAACATCCGGGATGTGTTTGAACCGTTTGTTCTGTATTTTTCTTGCAAGATCTTTCTTGGACAGGGAAACATGTAAAGATGCCACATATTGTAAGGTTAGGTATATAATTCATCAGTTTCCAGTTTTTGTCAAATGTTTTGTTATTTTATGGTAATTTTTACCATAAGCCTTGAAAATGTGGACCCCGATTGTGCCGGTATTGTAGAAATACAAATAGAGGATCTGTTAATAAAAGATGTGTTAATAAAATATTGGAATACTCGTTTTGGTTAAGCACATATAAGAACTGTAAACTTGATAAACGATCCATTGGAATCAAAACCTTGTTTCCTTGATGTTTGGCCGTTTGAGGTTAACTCGATGCGACGGTTTAAAAATATTCGTTTTTATCGATATATTCGAAATATTCGAAATATTCGAAATTAATCACAATTCCTGACGTCAACCTTTAAATACGGTTTGAAACGTACGTTGAATACGATTAACAAAAAAAACGCCTTTAATGTGACTAGCTTCGTTCATTCAACCTGTAACGGCTCGGTTATGTTCGGTTTAAACATGGCTGACACGAAATGTCAAACCTGTATGACATTTTGCGCGCGTTATTCGAAAGTCAACATTCGCATTCGCATTCGCATTCGCGAATATTGGATATGAATATTCGCATTCGCATTCGCATTCGCATTCACATTCGCGAATGTGAGAAATTTAACATTCGTTACATCACTACTGCATACTTACACGGACAGCGGCGATTTCTCGGTCGATCTGGCGCTCTTTTGACGTACTGGTGTTGGCAGATTGTTTACCGAACCGGTCGTCTCCAATTTGGCCACCAAACGTTGGAGAGTCGACTTTGAAGGGCCATCGCATCTGCTGTAAAATGGGCGCAACGCGCGCAACATTTTCACTAACGAACAATCATTTAGATAAAAAAATCATTTCAACGTGCTGCTCAATCGTGTAACTTGCCATGGTGATTTGACAGCAGTGACTGAATAATAAACAACATATTTGACAGACGCTGCCAAAACAACAACATGGCCGCCACAGCCTGTCAACATCGACCCGTCCCTATTGGAAAACCATTTAATTGTGTAGTACTAGTTGGTAGACGATTCTTTACTCTCCTGTCTACTTCATCCCACACTAGTTCAATTGGAGAGATATCTGGCGATTGCGAGGGCCATTCCAAACAAAACCATTGTTGAACACCTGCATAATAATGATTCATGCCATTAAGGATTTCTGAGAAATGGAAGTAGATAACAAAGTATTTCTTATAGATTGTGTTGACATAGAAAAATAAATTATTACAGGCGGTATCTTCGACTATTCTAAGAATAACTATTTTGTTAAACTCAAAAGTGTGCTTGCTTCCAAACTTTAGAACGATAGTGTACGTCTCATAGGAAATGCGACTGCCTTTGTTGCAAAGACACTTTCTGTTCTGCCTATCTCTCCAAAATATTTCTACAGTGCGGAATACGATGCATCGATGTGGCAAAAGATAATTGTGCACTATCACAGCCACATATATTAATTGAACCCTGTCGGCACTTAAATTCATCGCGGTTAACAGAACTCTGAACAGGTTGACTAAAATGCCAAAAGCACTTTCAATTATACGCCGTGCGGGGAGACAACCGATAATTGAATATTCCTTGTTCATAATGGAGTCCGCACTCCGCGTATGGTTTTATAAGGTAACAACTAAAACGTATGTCCCGCAAATCTGTAGTTCCTTTATAGGGTGTATGGCTAACTTGATAATGAATTTGTAGAGGGAAGTCATGTAGTTTATTCGATTAAGTTGGTTATTATTAAGTTGTGTTGACACATAACTTCATAACATTCATTAGGCAGTAGGCTTACATTTCACTTTTGACTTGACGTATAAATTCGAAAATGCTATACCAAGTGTTCATTGTATTATGTTACGGTCTGTCTAGTAAGAGTGTATACTTTTTTTTTTGTGAGAAAACGTATGTATGTATAGAATATTTTATATGTTAATCGAACATAAATAGTGCCATCTTGAACTTATTATTATGTGGTCCAGTCTCCGCCGATATCAATTATGTCTTGTCAGCTTCGAGAAAATTCAACGAGATTTTCGGCGTATTATTTACAATGTTACTTCTATGCTTCTATTACTGGCTGCATATTTTAATCCGGTGTATTGAGTAATTATTGTCCTCTAGAAGGATCCAATCATGGTCGCTGTCGCTAATGAACTAGTGTTCTGCACTAGGTGAGTACCAAACCAAATGACCCACGACTCGGAAGTCATCGACATTTTACAGTGCGGGCCAAAAGTCCGCCCCCCCCTTATTACTTTTTGAACTAATTGTCGGATTCACTTGAAACTTGATGTGGTTACATACGGCATAAAATACAACTCATGGAGTAAGTCTTAGACAATTTACCCTTAAAACAGGGGTGCAAAGGGGGAAAATCTTAAATTGGAAGGGGTGGCATGCGGCACCTTATTTGAAAGTAATTTTTATGGGGAGTATCACGGTGTATGATATAACTATACTCACCGTTTACAAGAAAGTGAAAATTAAAGATTACTCACCTTTCGTAGCGAAATTCCCATTTCTGCTTTATTATTAATGCAGCAGTTGTTCGAAATGTTCGTCTTGTACCTTCTGACAAATGTCGATGTTTAATCGCCTCCCTTACCCTACCAAAGGTTTCCACCGAAATGCTTCTACAGCCATCTATTATTTTTTGGCGGAGATCGGCTAAATTTTGCGGTGGCGTATTGTACACCTGAGATTTTAGGTACCCCCATAAAAAAATCTATGGGGGTGAGGTCCGGAGACCGTGCGGGCTACTCTGTTGAGCCTCTTCGTCCTATCCATCTATTCCGATAATGATGGTCCAGAAACGCTCTCACCGGCCGTGTGTAATGTGATCTCTACTACTATAAGAGGGTGTATTAAGTCCTCTAGCATATCTAGGTACTGTTGGCCGTTGAGATTGCCTTCAATAAATAGAGGTTCCACGATATGGTTACCCATAATGCCAGCCTACACATTAAGCTTCTCTGAGTACTGTGAGTGCCCTTCCCGAAATACATGAGGATTCACATCTGACCAGTATCTCATATTTTGCCTATTGACTTCTCCATTTAGGTAAAATGTGCTTTCGTCCGAAAAACACACATTGGTTAAATAAGATGGGTTATTATCAATTCTGTTGGTCATAAGTTCACAAAACTCTATACGTCTGTCGGGATCATCCTCAGTCAAACATTGTAGGTACTGCATTTTGTAAGGGTGGAATTTCTGTTTACGCAGTACTCTTTTTACCGTAGTAGCTGAAATACCACAGGTCCTAGCTACGCTTTCTGTTGTAGATCTGTTGTAAATCTAACAATAATTTTGCGCCATTTGATACGTACTTTCGTGGTCACACTGTATATACATGGTCTGTTCCACTCATGACACGGTGCCAATAAACTCAGTTCGTACAGTACATAACAAAAATGTATAGATCACCCATACCTGTAAAATTGATGGTACCTAAAGTAAACTTTAACCAACACGCTTTACTCACTTCATTATGAATTTACGTTTTAAGTGTTGTCGTGCTCTATGTTTTATCTTGAAATCTCCGTGAGATTCAGATTTTGTTGATGAAGGAGGAGAAGGGTAAGAATTTAATTGAAATAAACACCGGTAGACATATTGATTACATCCAATTTGCCTTTATTTAATCTCAGCACGTCACGTATCAGTCAAATGGCACAGCGGGCAAATCAATACCCTATTTAACTTCGAGAAGTGTCTATTATCTCAAAGTTTTGGTCCAACTGTATAACTCCTACATTCGTTTATTATTCGATTACGTTGTTATTGTATGATTGAAACGCAGTAGTCCAAACTCTTGAAAAATCGATGTAGTACCTACAATAAAAGCTGTCACAAAATCCTTTCATATAAAATGATATATTTTGTTAACATATGATATTTATTCCCCATCTGCATACTGTCGGTGAAAATAAATTCTACACTTTCTATTTTTCCAAGCACCCTAATACATATTTTACATTTTTTTTGACGTAACTGCTACAATATGCTTCCATATTACATCCACTCCACTATGTGGATGTAGAAGTAAACTGACTAATACTTACATATAGGGTTGGCCGATCCTGCCACAATATAGCGGCGCGTGGGGGCTATGGGGTTCAATCGTTTCGCCCGACCAGACTGACAGACTAGCTAGTAGAGTAGAATTAGTCGATTTGTACCTTCATAAACGAAAAGTAACTGACACTTCACCAAAAAAAAATTGCTTTTTGTTGAGGAAGCTGAAAATATTAAATATCGTTTTTTTGGCAACAATTTAAAATTATTGTTACATTGTTTAAATAATTCGCAAAGGTGCGAAAATCAGGTTTTTTTTTTGGAATAAAAAGAGAACCGTAAACTATACAAAAAATGTTTCAGATAAATAATGTAACTAGTAAAAAACCCATCAAGAAATTTGCAAATCGGTTAATTTGTTTATCTGCAAAATTGAAAAAAAACGTCAAAATGACCCCTTATGTCAATTGTTTATAACTAATTATAAAGTAAGCCTTGTGACTTTAAAAGTATTGGGAAATGTAGGTATCGGTGTACTTAAAAAACGCTGAAAATTTCAAATTGATATATTTTTAAGTTTTTGCAAAATGTAAATTATTTATTAAAAGGTGCTTTCGTAAAACAGCCCATAATTGTTTTGTAAACATCATAGAGTAACGATTCAAAATGGATTCTCTTCTTGATGAGTTGGACTATCAAGTACATCGAAAAATTAAATTGAATTTCACTTTAATTGTTTAATGGTAATGGTTATGACAATCGTTGAATAATATTATTATATATAAAATAAGTCGCTCGGATTAATTTGATTGAGTTGTAAGTATTCCCAAAGTCATTCTTTTCACGAGCTACCCTAAATTAAAAAAAATCATCATTCTACGATGTATAGTTTCGGAGATAATCCGATTTTTTTCGTGCGCTGTGATTTTGAAGCGACCGAAAGAAAATCTGCGCGCAGGAGAACCACACTGCTGCTGCTGCCATGCCGTCATCACTGCGCATTACTAAACACATGCATCCACGCGCGTTACTAAAATAACGATGCACATTATTATAATGCTGTAAACGAAACCGACTACTACATACTTTCGAAATTCTTACATAATACAGAACAAGATTTGATCTTATTACTGTGTTAATTTCAAAAAAATAAAATAAAAAAAGTGAATAAGTTATGAGTGCGAGAAAAGAAAAAAAAAACTCGGCTCCCAAGTTACTTGGAGCATTAATTTTTTTTTAAATTCGCAGAAAAATCGTAGCTGTAAAATGATTTTAGTCTCAACATTGTACGATAAAAAACGAACGAGTTATTTCATTTGTTTATAACTTTAAAACGGACGTACTTTTCAATGTCAATTTTAAACAATTAAATTTGTGAAATTCAATTAATTTTTCGATGTACTTGATAGTCCAACTCATTAAGAAGAGAATCCATTTTGAATCGTTACTCTATGATGTTTACAAAAAAATTGAGGGCTGTTTTACGAAAGCACCTTTTTAATAAACAATTTACTTTTTGCAAAAAACTTAAAAATATATCGATTTGAAATTTTCAGCGTTTTTTAAGTACACCGATACCTACATTTTCCAATACTTTTAAAGTCACAAGGCTTATATTTTTATATTTATTATATTTTATTTAAAGTCACAAAGCTTGAATTATAAAGTATTATAATTAGTTATAAACAATTGAAATAAGGGGCCATTTTGACGGTTTTTTTAAATTTTGCAGATAAACAAATTAACCGATTTGCAAATTTCTTGATGGGTTTAGCAAGCTAGATAGATCATGTTTATAGGAACTTGTTTTCTCAAAATATCCAGAGAACCACTTTCTTGTAGCAGGATAGAACATGATATTTTAAGAGAAAAAGTTCCTATAAACATATGGTCTATCTGGCTTCATAAAGGAGATACATGGTGTTAAACTTTCAGTTTTTTTTTTAAGTTTTTCTACAATATTTTCTGAACGGAATGGTATTTTCGCTTAATATTTTACATACGCTTTAACCTCAATAGGAGCAACAATTTCTATTGATTTTGTCGAAAAAAACTATACTGGAAGTTGCTTTTCTCGGGTGCCCAGGTTATTTAGATTAACAGAACTTTTGTATCGTACGCCACTGACCTTATTTGACTACCATTTATGAAAGAATTATGTTTTAGCTACAATTTTGCTTGCAATAACAGCAATAACCGCTTGCAATTTTGCGTTAACTGTGATGGTTTTTGAGATATTGGTCATGTTTAGTCTTATGGTGTATATCCTTATATGGCAACGAAAAATTTTATTTTAGTTTCCATTTTATTTTTTAACGAAGTGACCTGGGCATCCGAAAAAAGTAACATCCCGTATAGTATTTTCGATAAGAACATTAAAAATCTCATCAATGTTAAGACATGTCGTTCATCGAAAAAAATGAAACTTTAACACCCTCTATAGCTAGCAAGCTAGATAGACCATGTTTATAGGAACTTTTTTCTCAAAATATCCAGAGAACCACTTTCTTGTAGCAGGATAGAACATCAATCGATAGAACATGATATTTTGAGAAAAAAAGTTCTTATAAACATTTGGTCTATCTAGTTTCCTATGGGAGATACAGGGTGTTCAAGTTTCATTTTTTAGGATGCCACGACATGTCTTAACAATCCATCAAATATAAATTTTATGGTAGGGAAACGGTTATTTAATTTAGCACCAACATTTTCTAAACTAATCTATTAAAATTATAATTATCTAAAATCTACTATTATCTAAGATTAAAAATGAGTTTTAATCTTCTCCCTGATGATGCCAACTTAGTAGGCGAAACGCGCGTCGAGAAAAGTATAGTAGTTCTGTGTTTCGTGGAAAACGTCCGGTTATTTGTTTTTACGCCGAAGGTTCCAGTACCCACTCCAGGAAAAAGTAATTACTTAGTAGTAAATTTTACTTAAAAAAATAAAGACAGCGGTTGTCGATGTTCGATTTTCCGTTGATACGGATAATTTACACACGGCGTTTCTTACCTCGACTACTTACGGATGTCTTCGTCAACTCGCATGGTCTATTAAGCGTCTTTTTGTTTTTATATGAGTCGGCGAACGTAAATTCATTTACGTTTCCTGAAACATTTACTTGGAGGCTATTTATTTTGTGACACTCACGAATGTCCTGCAATAAATCCTCAACGAGGAAAGAAAGAAAAATCAACGCCCTAAAACGAGGACATAATTAATCTCCAAGGTTGCAAAAAAGGCAATTAAGAACGAAATATCAGGAGCCCTCTTTGCTAGTGAACTAGGATAGGATGATAACTATTATAAAAAAAATAATTAGTTAGTAAAAATAATGCAATACATGAATGCATGTATCTGAAACAATATACAATTTTACAAGGATGATCCATAATTGGTGACCAAAAATGAGACCTCGTGTTTCTTGGTGAATTTGAAGTGGACACTTTTATATAAATATTCTACAGTGTGAGCCATTAACCTTTTCCGTACGGGAGTGGTCGATATATCGACCACCAAAAAAAATTTAAATTTGTTATATTTTGGGGGGAAATTATGACCTGAATACAGGAAAAATAGAAAAAATATCTGGGTGACATCTTTGACCATGAAAATGAACATTTCAAGGTCAAATAAGCTTTTTAGTAGTTTTACGGTAAAATTGGTGTATCTATGTATTTTGATGTTTTGAAAACAGATAAAATAAAATAATACTGCGTGAAATTAGGGTAGACGGAAGTGCGGACCCAAAAAAGCTAACTGGTTAAGAAAAAATTTCGGAAAAAGAAGTCTTGTAAAGAATTTTGATTTTTGTTGCAGATTTGAATTCTAGGAGTAAAAATAAGAAACTTTTGTCCCAAAAATTGTTTTCTTCTTGTCCTAGATCGCGCTCCAATTGCGGAAAATCTAATTTTTGTAGTCAAATCTCTGTCGCGTTAGCACGTGTCCAGGATGTCCAAGAATATTTCTGACCTACTTTTCCTGTGAAATAAACCCTGTTCTCAAAGAAGTAGGCACAAACCTTTTCGAGCATCTTGGACACGTGTACTTCCGTGGGGAAAGGGTTATTTTGATTTTTTGCGACTGGAGCGTCATCTATGCCGAGTGGAAAAAAAATGGGACAAAAGGTTCTTATTTTTATCCCTAGAATCGGAATCTGCAAAAAATTTTGAGGGTGTCCATTTGAAATTCTACAAATACCCCCACCCCTATTTGGGGGTTGGTTTCTGGGAGTTGATTTTTTTTTCATTCGATAGTTCTTTCAAAATCATGAAACCCGGGTTTTCTTTTGGCGGTTCCGGACTTTTGTTGTCCTCTGTGTACGATTATACATATATATGTATAATCAATAATAATCAACAATATAATGTTGAGTTCTACTAATTCTGACGAGTATAGTACACGAAAAAAAAACTTTTTACTATTATGTGAAGGAAATAGACGAATTATTTCGAAATTTGCTTATTCAAAATTAACTTCTATGTAACCGTTTGTTACCGCAAAAAAAATACTGTATTGTTTTATAATTTTTGTTGTTCCGCTTACAACTATGCAGATTAACACCTAACTAGGCACTTACTGTATCGTCGGAAAGTAAGTGGAGTGCGAATTCTCCCTTGACTTCGTTGTATCTGTCTGTTTAGAAGTCTCTCTCCAGGATGTCTGTTTTTCGTTTAACGTTGGGGTGCATCTCGTGTCCCCGCCTCGATATATGGCACTTACACACTTCTAAGAAACTCATGTTTCCATTAACTTTAAATTCTTAACAAAATTCAATATGATGTGGTCATCTGTTTTTTTTCGTAGCCATAGAGAGCCCGACAGTTCCAATACAATTACATAGGCCGAGAAAATTAGGCCGACCATCTAACCCAGAAACCAGAATATATTTTTCCAAAGGTTTTTGATGCGCTGAATCGGAATCCGAGGTCCAAATCTCTCAATTGGCTCTGGTATTCGAAATATCCTAATCTAAATGTGTAAAAAGCGATTTTGGCCTATATTTGAGGTTATTTAGCACCGCAAATTTCTCAAAAAACTATGAACAACATCTTAAAGTACATGCCTTACCCTTTTAAATGACGTCGTATCTTTTTTTTTTAACTGTGATATCGCATTTTGAAATTTTTAAGTTTGTGAATTTCTCTATAATCACAGGCCGACAAGATTTTAACCCAGAAACCAGAATATATTTTCCGAAGGTTTTTGATGCCCTGTAACTCAACTGGCTCTGGTTTTCGAGATATCCTAACCTACAAGTGCAAAAATAATGATTTTGGCCTATATTTGAGATTACGTAGCATCGAATTTTTTTTCTAAAAAAACCATGAGCATCTTAAAGTACAAGCCTTGCTCTTTTAAATGCTGTTGAGTTTACTCAAATATCTTTTTTTCGCTGCGATGTCGCATTTTGAAATGTTTAAGTTTGTGAATTTTTCTATATTTGAAAACCCATTAAGGACCACGTGTATATCAAACAGTTGATTGGTTTTTTGATTAGGAAACACTGAAAATTGAAACATTGACCTGCTATTGAATTTCAAACATTTTCAGTGTTTCCTAATCAGAAAACCAATCGACTGTTTGCAGTGGCGGCCGGTAGAATTTGACATACTCGTATTTCCCTAAGGAGACATGGGACCTAGGGGACGGACGGGCAAGAAGGAGAGGGCGGGCAAAAAAGAATATTTTTTTCTGGTACGACACTTGATCGATAGAAAAAGAGAGTGCTAGTGTCGCTCGACTCGTTACCCACTGACACTTGCTGTGAGATCTCGTCCCGCAGCATAAATTAAAAACTATGCATTCTGTGTGAAGAAACTGAATTTTATTGAAAAAATTACAATAAAACCACCGAAAGTACCTTGCGTTTATTTTATTATATTCAGGGCTAGCGATATTTTAATATTTTTAGTCAATGTTGTTGTAAATAGAAGTATAAAAAATACATTAATTTTAAGTTTTTACTTTACCATTTTTGTTTGAGGTTAGGTTATGAAAATAAATTACGAGGCGGGCAAAACGAAATGACAATTTCCGTTTTGCCCTCCTTATGCATAGTTTGTTAATGATCAAAGTTATTATAAAAAAATTGTGTTAATGAATAATTATCTCTATTGCAGATGGTGTATAAATATAAAAGAAAGACCGAACGAGCCTCTTGGTCTGAAGACGACTTAGCAAAAGCTATCAAAGAAGCTAAAAAGACGTCCATATTAAAAGCAACTAAAATTTATGATATATCTTACGCAACGTTACACAGGCATGTTCAAAGTGGTTCATAAAAAAAAATAAGGTCGTTTCGAAACCGTTTTTACGCCGGAAGAAGAGAAAGATATTTTTGAATATGCTCAAAAAATGGATTCATTATTTTATGGTCTCACACGAACAGAATATATGCAGATAGCTGAAGAATTTGCTAAAAATAAAGGAAAATCTAACGTTTTTTTTTTGAAATATAGCTGGAAAAGGGTGGTTCAATAATTTCAAGCGTCGTCATCCATTATTGACTTTGAGATCACCGGAACCAACTTCTGCAGCTCGAGTGAAAGGATTTAATCGAGAAGCTGTAAATAGATTGTATTCTTTGTTAGAAGAAGTCGTAGAGAAGCACCACATTGCACCTGGTATGTATGGTAAGTTTTGACTACAGTAATTTGTTGCTGCAGTGTCATAGGAGTATTCATCTCACCGTTTTTCATTTTTAAAAGAAGGAGACTTAATCCAAGGCTTATAGATGGTGCTCCACCTGGTGCAGACGCAACTATCACTGATAGTGGATGGGTAAACTCTCAAAAGTTTTTAGACTGGCTGCAAATTTTTGTGCAAAAAGTGCGTCCTACTAAAAATTATAAGGCACTTTCGATATTAGACAACCACGAATCACATAAAAGTTACGAAGAACTTGATTTTTGCAACGAAGAACAATGTCATATTTTTGTCTATTCCCCCTCACACATCTCATAAATTACAACCGTTAGATGTTGCAGTCTACGGACCAATAAAAAAATATTTTGAAATCGAAGTTAACTCTTTTCAAAAGGAACACCCGGGCAGAATCATCAATCAGTATGATAATTCAGTGTTGGGCAAAATGTAGCTTCAACTACAGCTACAAAACTACAGCTACTGTAGTTGGGATGTAGTTGCAGCTACAGCTACATTAAGTAGCTTGAAGTTGTTCGCCGCAGCTACTTCTGTGGAAGCTACAGTAGCTGTAGCTTGTAATAACAGCTACAGATAGTAGTTGTGAAAAATGTAGTTGCGGCGAACAGCTACAGCTAGTAGCTGTAACTGTAGCTGTAGCTATAAGCAGAGAACTACAGCTACTTTTCTTTCATACTGGAATTTTCCGCTGGTACGCATTTTTTTCTTATTGCAAAATTAGCGTTGAAAAAAAGTGCAAAATCTTCAATATTAAATAAAACAAACAGATTTCACTTCAAATGGATGAGACTACAGGAAAAAGATAGCTGTTGGGGTGCTCAACAAATGCTCGCAATCCGGACGTCCAATTTCAAAATGGCGGCCTATTGCAAAATTATAAATTTGAAAACGCGAGCGCGTATAACTTCCGCAAAACGTAATATATCGAGATGCGGTAAAAAAAGAATCGATAGTTAATCGCAATATCTCGCGATTCTGCAAATTTCAGATTTTTAATTGCGAAATAAAAAAGTTATCAACAAAAAAACCGAAAAAATGCGGTAACTAAGGGCCTTATCTCGGCGGTTTTTTTTCATATACAAATATCAAACCAATTGCATCGAATAGTGCTTGAAAAACAAGATTTAAAAAAAAAAACGTCCCGATCCGACCAATAGGAGCCGAGATAGTTTTTTAAAAAAAAATCTTGTTTTTCAAACGCTATTCGATGCAATTGGTTTGAAATCTGTATATAAAAAACCCGCCGAGATAAGGCCCTTAGTTACCACATTTTTTAGGTTTTTTTTGATAATAATTTTTTTATTTTGCAATTAAAAATCTGAAATTTGCAGAATCGCGAGATATTGCGATTACCTATCGATCTTTTTTTACCGCATCTCGATATATTACGTTTTGCGGAAGTTATACGCGCTCGCGTTTTCAAATTTACAATTTTGCAATAGGCCGCCATTTTAAAATTGGTCGTCCGGATTGCGAGGGTTTGTTGAGCACCCCAACGGCTATCTTTTCCTGTAGTCTCATCCATTTGAAGTGAAATCTGTTTGTTTTATTTAATATTGAATATTTTGCACTTTTTTTTTCAGCGCTAATTTTGCATTAAGAAAAAAATGTGTACCAGCGGAAAAGCCTATTCCGATGGCAAATTTCCTCAGGAACAAAATTGACAAATATACCTCAAGTCCATTAGACGCATATTTTCGGAGATACAAGCAAAAAACGAAAAAAAAGTGCGTTTTTTTTTCTTAAATTGTTAATAACAAAACACCCTCGACCTCTGCGTATACACAAATTTAGGGTTTTGTTCTATGTATTTTTTTTACTTAATTTTAAGCCAATAATATTCGACACATGCCCGATTCTGGAAAAGGGCATGCTTTTAAGCTAATTCTCCCGGAGTATATTCACACTGAAATTGCTTTGTGAAATTGGTACTGTAGCTACCGATCAACCGACAACTACAGCTACTTTTGTCTCTTATTTGACATTTTTCCAGTACGAAAGAAAAGTAGCTGTAGTTCTCTGCTTATAACTACAGCTACAACTAGTAGCTGTAGCTGTTCGCCGCAACTACATTTTTCACAACTACTATCTGTAGCTGTTATTACAAGCTACAGCTACTGTAGCTTCCATTAAAGTAGTTGCAGCAAGTAGCTACAGCTAGTAGTTGTAGTTGTTGTTTGCAACTACTCAAGATGTAGTTGTCATTGAGTAGCTGTCATTGCAGTTAGCTACTCATGTAGTTAGCTACTGCCCAACACTGTATGATATTGCGAGACTTTTTATAGGAGCGTATTCAAAAGGTGCTACACCATCTAATGCAAGCAGTGGGTTACGTGCAAGTGGCATATAATGCATTCAACAGGCACATTATTCGCGATGAACACTTTGCGCCTTCTGAAGTTTATCAAACGAATGCTGCAAATACGACATCAGCAACAAACGCCTCTAACCGCAATATAAACAATGATCAAAATACTTCCATAAATGAAATTAGTAAACAAAATACCTCTGCAAATGAAAATGACCAAAACTCCAACATGAATGAGAATGAGAAAATTACCGACCTGAATAACAATTAGCTATTACACAACCAGAAAATGCGTCGAACATGAATGTTTTGGAAAAATCCGACCCATACCTGTCGAAGTAAAGAAAAGAAATACGCAAGGACGAAAACAACAAAAATCTGAAATATTGACTAGTTCACCAATAAAGATGGCACAAAAACAAAAACAAGATGCTTCAGCAGCTAAAAAAGAATATTTCGCCCAACGCTGCTTCTGGTTCATTCAAGAAGGCACCAAATCAAAAGCAAGTTGTTGTAGCAGCTAAAAAGAAAGTTCCGTTCGATGGTTCTGGTCCGTCAAACAGCAAAGAAATTAAATTGACAGTTACAAAACAAAACCTAAAAACTAACACAAAGCAATACGAGTCATACTTTTGCACTGTATGCAAAGAAGCTTAGATTCACCCGCCTATTGAAGACTGGATACAGTGTGGAGATTGTGGAGAATGGACTCATGAAGCTTGTTCAACATATCCAGGCCGAGGATCGTATTTTTGTGACGATTGTCTTGATAAGCTCTCAATATTCGTTTTGCCCGACCTATGTATTCATTTTGCCCGCCCTAGGTGGGCAAAACGGATAATTGGTCTTTTTTTTAAACAAGTAAAAATCAAAGAATATTTTTTTTAGAATTTTGATCTTAATTACTAAGATAATAATCTCCAAAGATTACAAATATAAAGTTACAAATATATAATCAAAACTTATATTTTTTTTATTTATTTTTAAAATTAACATATCCTTCTTGCCGTCCTTCGTGCCAATATTTTGCAAGCCGTTTCCAAGATCTGCCCGGAGGCAGCCATTTTTGGAAAAAAAAAATTCGCAAGCTTTCCCTGAAGATTTTTTGCCATTTCAGCCTTCTACTTAGGTCTAGTACCACCCCCTAAATTATGGTGTGGGTCCCATGCCTCCTTAAGAAAATACGAGCATGTCAAATTCCACCAATCGCCACTGACTGTTTGAAGTACACGCAATCCTTAATAGGTTTTCAATTATAGAGAAATTCACAAACCTAAAAAATTTCAAAATGCGATATCGCAGCGAAAAAAAAGATACTTGAGTAAACTCGACGTCATTTAAAAGGACAAGGCACGTACTTTAAGATGGTGTTCGTAGTTTTTTGAGAAAAAAAAATTGCGATGCTACATAACCTCAAATATAGGCCAAAATTGCTTTTTTTTGCACTTATAGGTTAGGATATCTCGAAAACCAGAGCCAATTGAGAGATTTGGACCTCGGATTCGAATTCAGCGCATCAAAACCTTTTGGCAAAATATATTCTGGTTTCTGGGTTAAAATATTGTCGGCCTGTGATTAAAGTTTATATTTAAATAACGTATGTCCTAAAAGTTCTGGCACAAAATATTTATAGCAGTTTTTTTTTTAATGAACAGATTTATTGAAACATCAATTATTTATCATAAACTACATCTTAATGCTTAACTAAACAATACTATCAAATTATGTGAAGCAGCTCATACTCCTCTACCAGACGCAACTTTCTTCGGATGTCTCTCATTGAGGCCCTGGACGGAATTCAAGTCAATTCCTCTCAATTTTTCAAAAATTCGACGTCTTAGTTGCTGTTCGTTTTGGGCTTCCCAGCCTCTGTCATAAACTTTCCGCGACAATAAAGCCCAAAAATCCTCTATTGGGCGAGCCTGAGGCAAGTTAGGAGGATTAGCGTTTTTAGGAACAAAAGGTATGCGGCGTTGACGAAGCCAGTTTTGGGTATCTCTAGAGTAATGACACGATGCTAAGTCTGGCCAAAACATGATATCATCCTCAGCATGATGTTCTTGGACAAACTGGAGCAATTTGGAAAGACAGTTCTCAATATATCCCTGACTGTTCAAAGCTTCGCCTCTCACTCTTCTCACAAAAGGTCGGGATATGCCCCTGTTAGAAATTGCGCACCAGACAAGGATTTTATCGGCAAATTTTGCTTTAGCCTTAAACTTTACATTGTCAGGGCATTCCTCTAGGTTATTTGTATAAAACCCATCATTTCCTTTCATTTCGGAGTTAGCCAAAGTAAAATACTTTTCGTCGTCTAAAATAATGCTCTTGCCATCGGCAAAGTAGACCCGTCTCAGTTGACGGCAGCATCTTGGTATACGTAGAAGCTGCCCTTGAGTGTCTTTGGGGCACTTACGTCTTTTTCGATATTTCAGACCATTCCTCTTCAATGTCAACGATACCATACTCTTAGAAGTGTCATATTGACAAGCCAGTCTCCTTGATGACATGGCCAACTTGGTTTCTTGCTCTTCTTACCAACCGTTCTTCCCTCTGTGCAGTAAATACTCGTGGTCTTCCACTTTTTGGAAGGTTCAAACAAGGTATTCCCTGCTCGCACTCCGCTATTGTTCGATAAATGGTTCTGCGAAAAATATTTTCATTCTCGAATATTCGAAATATTTCAGCTTTGGGTACCCGCCCAACTAAGTTATAGATACTTTTTTCTTATATCTAATTTATACGACATTGGAAAGCATAAACTTCAAAATAAATAACCCTCGACTGACAGTCAACAAAGTAAACAATCTTTTGTTACCAAAGGCGACTTGATATTATTTCATTATTGTTAAGATTTAAGTTCATGAATTTTGTGCCAAAACTTTTAGGACATACGTTAATTCGCAAATTTTTGAAAGCGATGTCAATAAAGTATACATTTTTGACATCGGGACGAGTTCCATTTAAAAATACTGACGTTTGTAGGTATGGAGGTAGGAGACATGCAGGTATGTGGAGTACTGGTAACATTAAGGATTTCTTTAAATCAGGTGGACCTAGAACTGTAACCGGAGGAGACAAAGCGTTGGATATCAGCTGTCAGTGCGCGAAAATCCAATATAATCTTCTAGGGTCTTGGAAACTACTTTTAATGTTTCTCACCAGTCCGTTAAGAATTTATTTAAGAGAGAAAAGATACTTCCATACAAACCAATCCAATAGAATTTGTTCGCGAGTTAAACGAGGATGTCTTCGACAGAAGGACTGAATTTTGTGAAGGCGTGATTTTGTGAAGATGCAATAACAATAATAACTTGAAAATACATTCTATTGAATTAAACTACATTCAATTTATGCCGTATTGTTAATCGACATAATATATGGACATTACTGGTTAAGGGGGAAAACCCTTTGGACGCATGAAAATGAGTCTTTTTTTATACATTTTTGGTGATAAAATAATCACACCAAAAAGTTTTAACTTCATTTTTTTACAACTTTGAATAGTAGAATATAGTTATTTATTACACAAGGTTGTGTTGTCCTCTTTTGTCTCCTGTGGAGACAAAAACCCGAAAGCTAAAATCTAATATTTTTTCCCGTGTATAATACACTATTTTTTTCTGTGACGGGAAAAACGACGATTTAATATTGAAAAAACATATTATTACAATATATTAGAGTCAGAAAGTTATCGATGTGAAATTTGAAGTTTTAAACAGGTATTATACCAGTTTAAAATATCTGTATATTTAATTCTGTGATTTGATTTAAAAATTGCGAACTTAGTGGTTGTTTAGTAGCTATTTTGAATAATATAAAGTCATTCATGCAATGCACATTTAATAATTGTACTTTTGATATAGAGGAAATGTAACTTTTGTATAATAAAATATTCTAAAATTAAATATCTAACCTTTACTTATGTGTATATATATCCGGGAAAAAAGTACTCACTTTTTTCCCTGGGAAAAAAAGTAATTTCATAAAAAGTGATATTTTGTTACCTGTCAACAGGGATAAAATGTCAAATGTTTTTCCTGTCACAAAAAAAAAATTTAAAGAAAATGTCGGCTTTTTTTGATTTTGAAATTTGTCATAATTTTTCTGTTGATCTGAAACCAAAAAACATCTTTTTCACTTATTGACATCTGCAGGGGAAGGATAAACCTATAAAATTATAAAAAAGTACAAAACCGAAAAATAAGTAGGCTGTTTAAATAAATGTTCAAATTTTCGACTATTTTTTCCACAATTTTTATCCCAAAAAAGTAATGTAAAGCTTAAAGTTCCAATACATTAAACCTATTAGTTTTAGTGACTTACCGATCAATCAGCGATTTCAGATGCATAATTCAGGTTCATAGAATAAACCTTCAGCCTCCTCGAAAAGCTAGTTCATATTAAAAGGTATTATGAAAGAAATGTTACTCCACCCCAAGCGCTCCGGCTACCTGACTCGCTAGTTTGCGGTATGTGGGCCCCGGCGCTCTCGAATATGTACGATAATTCTGTAAATATTTAATATTCAGATTTTTCCTTTTTCCAGTATACCCTCAATATATTATATTTTCGAAATAAGAAAAAAAATGAATTTTTTTGAATATTGTAAAGGGTCTTCTCCCCTTAAGTCAAAACCCGCATTAGAAAGAAGCGCATACCCAAGATCATCAAAAAATTATTGTTTGGGCAGGCATTGTTGGAAGACGTATTGTTGGACCTTTCTTCATAGATGGCAATAAAAAATCAAGAGTATTTATATGCACAATTTTCAAACGCTGGCAGTAGAGGTACAATTGAATATCCAGTGTGCTCCCCGGATATAAATCCCTTAGATTTTTTCTGTGGGGGTATTTAAAACGTTAAGTTTGTCAATCGACCAGATAACGAACAAAATTTCAAATGAATCCGCATAATTCCTGAAGACTTAATAAATAATTAAGGAAATAATTACACTTACAAGTTACAAAAATTGTCTTTAAACGCGTTAGTTTGTTAAAAAATCTTTTGTTTATTTTCTTTAATTTCTTTAAATATTTTTTTGTGAAAATTTTTAGTGTACAGTAAAGAAGAAAATTGCTCTTTCCGGTATTGAGAGAACCCCTACGGCTGTCATTTAGAAAAATAAAGTTGGTCTCCATAACAACAAACGCGAAAACACAAAATTATTTCATGCTGACAGAAACATGGCAAATAAATTGATGAAATACTTTTATTAAGGACATTTTTCATTTATAAGGTTATTAGAAAGTTACAAGCATTATGATTGACTTCTATGCCACGCTGAACAAGTTTTTTTCTATTTTTATAATAAACTGTAGGTATGTGTCAAAACATAAACGAAAACCTTGTGCAGTGAAGATAAAGCGGAATGGACCCTTTAAATTATATTAGAATTGTTAAGCACAAAAAAAAACCCATGTGGACAAATAATATAGTAAAATTCTGTTTATTTTACATGTCCTGTTATTTATTTTTATTTATTTACACAAAATCTAAATATCTCAAAAATATCTCAAATTACTTAATAAACTACTATAATTAACCACATGGAATAATATCGAATATCTGTGAGGACTTTGTGAATGTTTGAATTCGCATTAAATTTTAAATTTGATTTAAACGTAAAGCTGTATTCTGGTTAATTTTCCGCTGCAGTGCGTTGAATTATTCACGCTGCTAGCAAATTGCATTTCAACCACACAAGTAAATTGTTAAAAATGTACATATAACAAGCTGTGTTTACTGTTTCATGAGAAAAATGCGAGCAAAATATTTAAATAAACTTCAAAAATAGTATCCGACCTAATTTCATTTTTCTTAATTTGACAGGGATTCATGAAAACTAAACATTGATTAATGACGAAATCAATACTAACGATTTTTGATAACTTGTATTAAATAAATATAGTTCAAAATGCTCAACGACTGTTATGCAAATTAAAAAAAGTGGTGTTTGTAAAAACTGAAAACTCCACGTTTGTAAATTTCATAAATGTTTGGCTTTCAACATTCGCTAAACTAATGACAAAACTGAATAACTGATACTATAAATTAACTAGCCATTAAAAAAAACGTCATTAAAACTGGCTATGAACGAGGGAGATGGAAATACCGGTTATGTTGAAGCTCGAAACGAAACTTTGTTGCTGTCAAGTTTTTGAAGTGACAGTTGTGGAATGTCACAAAAGATTGTTTGTTGTACAATTGTGACAAAAGAATATCACAATTGTAAAATAAATAATGGGATTTTAATGAAGAACGGAGGCTTCTTTCACTTGAAATTTATTTTCGAAATGGCAGTATAATCAATGTATACTGGTTATATTCCATGACAGACGCATATGAGGACTTCAGGGAAGTTTTTCCAGACGCAGTTATTCCTTTCGACCATAGTAAAACGTTTCCTCAAGGGTCTTTCCCATTAACAATGGTGAAATGGTCTAGGGACCCAAAAAAATGTGTTTCTTACGTTTTAATTATTTTCTCGCATTCTGTACATTGGACTGACTTGAAGAAATTCATGGATATACTTTGGGTAACTGTCTATGAGTAGAATTTTTTATAAAAAAATCGAAGGTCAACATAACCTCAAAAAAATTCTTTTAACTTTTAAATACGATTTTCACCGTGTTCTAATTTTTCTTGTAGAACAGAAAAAATAAATAAAAAATTAATTTTTTCAGATTTTTTTCTAATGGTGGGATCTATCGAAATATGCGAAAAACCGATAAATAACCTACTTTTTGCATGAAAATGATGTTGATGATTTTGCATGTTTTTCAAGTTAATATTTTTTTCTCGCGTTCTGGTCATCGGATTGACTTGAAATCATTTTCATGCAAAAAATAGGTTATTTATCGTTTTTTCGCATCTTAAGATTGAGTCCACCATTAGTAAAAATAAGCAAAAATTCATTTTAAATGTATTTTTTTTTGTAGAAACAAGATACAACATCAATATTGACCGTTTGAACATTGCAACCTGGTCAAAACAGCTAAATACGGGATATATATCGTTTTTCGGCTTTTTCGGCTCGGCCTACCATTAGAAAAAATATGAAAAAATAAATTTTTGATGTATTTTTTCTGTTCTACAAGATGCAATGAAGACATTGACCGTTTGAAAATTAGAACATGGTCAAAATCGTATTTATTATTAACTGTTTTTGACTACTCTGTTGTTGATGAGAGTGTAGGTATATAACATTTCGAAATATTTTTGCTTAATAATGAATAAAAAATGTAAATTCTGCTCCACAAATTGAGGCGATTTCCTTAAGGAAAATAAAAAACGGTTGTAGTTAAGCATAAAGATCCTGGAGGGTACTACTGGCCATTCAGTTGGTAATGTTAAACCGGGCTCTAATCAGGCAAGGCCACAAGTTCCTTTCGAGTAGTATTCAGTTTTTCTTTACATCTAGATGTAGCCATGAATTACAACTTGCTGCTCAGATATTATAACAAAAATTTGATCATTATAAAGAGAAACATTATTGTATGCCTCCTCTTCAAGCAAATTTCTATGATTTGAAACTTTCTGACAAAAAAATATAGTATTTTAAGATGTTTCCCCAGCTTGCACACGTTAAATAAAATTAAGACCTTCAAAGTGTCAGGATGTAAACAATAGGTATTACGTAGGTTATAATGTAATTCTAATGTAAATGTGAAGACATAAATATATATATAATTATAAATAATATAATATAAATAATTATAAATAATATTTATAAAAAAAATTTTTGAGGTTATGTTGACCTTCGATTTTTTTGTAAGAAATCCTACTCATAGACAGTTACCCAAAGTATATCCATGAATTTCTTCAAGTCCAGTGATCAGAATGCGAGAAAAAAATGAAAACGTAAGAAACACGTTTTTTGGGTCTCTAGGGCCCAAAAAAAATATTTGGGGTTGACCCTTCATTTTATTCCCCAACAAACAGTTTTTCACCAGAAAATAAAAAAAAAATTGAGGGAATTTCACCATTGTTAATGGGGGAGACCCTTTGTACCGGCAAATTGGAAGCATCAATCGGAAACAAGTAAGTGGCAGGCCCAGAGTAAGGACAGAAGAAAACGTTGAAATGGTCAGGCAAGTGAGAACATACAGGGTTTGTCCGGAAAGTAATGTCAGTGAATTTTTTCCGAGACTGTACGCGCTAGCCCGCGCTTTACGTGCTGGGATTGTGGTGGGGGGATCTGGCAACAAGATCCAACAAGCGTCAGTTGGCCCGGTCGTTGTAGCGGTCGCATCACTCGTTCTTTGAGAGTCGTTACAGTGACCCGGTGCAAGAAACAAGGCAACGTTCGCTTGAGCAACGGATGGCGATCAAGTTTTGTGTGAAACTGGAGAAGAGTGCTGCGGAAACCATTCCAATGTTGAAGAAGGCTTTCGGCGTCGATTGTATTTCGGACAGGCAAATTTTCCGGTAGCACAAGGCCTTCGCAGAAGGTCGGGAAGATGTCAACGACGAGAACCGCGCTGGACGGCCATCAACCTCCAGTTCCGACGACAATGTGAAATGTGTGCGTGACTTGTTGAACACTGACCGTCGTCTAAGTGTCCGTTTAATTTCCGAAACATTAGACATTACGAAAACCATTGTTCACGAAATTGTGTCGGAGTCTTTAGGAATGAGGAAGGTGTGCGCGAAGCTCGTGCCAAAAGTGCTAACGGACGATCAAAAAGCGAGGCGCATCGAAACCTGCCAAAAACTTTTGGACACCTGCGAAGACAACCCCGCTTTCCTTGATGACGTCATTACCGGGGACGAAAGTTGGGTCTTTGAATACGATCCGGAGACGAAGAGGCAAAGTGCGGAATGGCACACGTCGAACTCCAATCGCCCCAAGAAGGCCAGGATGTCCAGGTCAAAGATCAAGACAATGCTGATTGTCTTTTTTGATTGCCGGGGATTGGTCCATCATGAGTTCGTTCCGCAGGGGACAACAGTAACCGGAAAGTTTTACGTCGTGGTGCTGAAGCGGCTGAAACGCAGGGTGGATCGCGTCCGCCCAGACATCTCAAAATCCTGGAAGCTTAACCACGACAATGCGCCTTCGCACACCTGCTTCCTCGTGGCCGATTACCTCGTCAAGGCAGACATCACCGTTGTTCCCCAGCCTCCCTACAGTTTCCGCGCCTCAAAACCCCAATGAAAGGACAGCATTTTGTGTCGGTGAAAACATTCAGACGGCTTGCACCGACGCTTTAATAGTCCAATCAATCTGTCACGACCTAATGTTAAATTTCCCAAAAATCCTAACAGGAAACAAAAAATATGGTAATATAGGAAAAAAAATTCTAAGAAAGATAGCGTTTTTTTCCTTTTGCTCGTAAACGACGAAGTTAACCTAAAAAATTCATAAAAGTCAAAAAAACGGTTTTTCGCTAATAAAAAAAACTTGAACTCTGATCGGAAAAAGTTAAATTAGGAAGTTGTAGGTATTAAAAAAACCTATCGAATTGTATTTTTGAATATATCGATTGCTATATTACTTTTCGAGGTATATCGAAAAAACCGTCAAAAATCGCCTTTTTTTGTTTTTACCATATATCTTGCAAATTAAGGTTTTGACACTTGTTACTTACTGTAAATATAGCCCTCGGCGACCGAAAAAAGTTTACTTTTTTAAAATTTAACAAACTTAAAAATGTTTCGAGTTATATCGATTTTTCGAAAAAAAAAACATCTCGAAAATCGGCTCTTCTATCTCGACGAAGAGTCGTAGAAAAACGAATCGGGGTTCATTTTTTTTCCTTAAGAGTTGTACTTTTATAGTAAAAAAACAGTGACAACGATTTTATTTATTTTAAGGGTCCAAAAATGACATTGAAAAAAATAAAAAATTTTTTTGGTCGTGTTTTTCTTTAATATCTTTTTCGTTTTTCATTTCTCGATAATGTCTTTTACAGGAATTGATTGCTTGCATTTTTACGCATTTTTTTTAAACGTTGCTCTACGACCTTCTGGAGCCGAGATCAATTTTGTTTTTCAAAAAATTCCACAGGACGGTATTTAAGTGCTACAGCGTTCATTCTTACAGAGATTGAAGTTGAAGACTTATATTTTCAATAAAAAAATACTGTGGCTCATTTTAGCCGCTTCTCCATTTTTAATTGTGCGTCAATTCGAGCACGGCGCGAGCTAACTGTAGCTGGCGGCGGAGTGGGGGTAACGGGTAACGCTATTCGGCCGCTCCGAAAACTGAATTCGCTCGTTCAAAAGCGCTTGTACTCTCGAAATCTTTATTATCTCGACTTCTAGACCACGTACAAAAATCCTTTTACACTTAATCTGGGGTCGCTCGACGAGACAAATCGAAATATGTCATTTACGACGGCCTCGAATGCATAATTACCTTTGAAAAATTTAATTTTTCTTTAGTCTAACATTCTCTCGCCTCATGTTACCACTCAAATAATTATTTAATAATTGTTTATGAAATAAAATAAAAGTACGTTTTATGGTAATTATAACTTTCTATATTAACACTGTTACAAAATATTTATTTAATTAAAGTTTATGTATATCACTCTAAATATGTATATACTCTCCGTCTTTTCAATTCGTTCATTTGTGTTTCATTTTGTCCTTCCTCTTCCATACTTTCATTTCCTACATTCTGCACACACTCATCTTCATTTTTCACATAATTTGTATCAGTAATGACTGATTCAAGAGCGTTAAAACAGTCATCATCTAATTAGATCTTCGTAGTTTAAAAATTTTCAAAAAATCACAATGTAAACAGACACTGGTGCATTTTATTTTTTTTACCGCCACAGTTTTTATTCTTGCAACCGCTTGCAACTTGCCTGTTATAAACACAAAGTAATTAGTCTAGACGTAATCAATAATAATCATAAAGTAAGAAAGTAATTAAAATATTAAATTAATGCCAAGTACCGTAAATCACATAATTTCAGTTTATAGTAAATTATAAAAATAATAAAAACGTAATAAAACACGCAATAGAAAGTGAGTTTCATGATGGTGGTATTTTTTGTTATAAATAATTATTTGAGTGGTAACAAGAGGCGAGAGGATGTTAGACTAAAGAAAAATTAAATTTTTCAATGGTAATTAAGCATTCGAGGCCGTCGTAAATATCATATTTCGATTTGTTGCGTCGAGCGACCCCAGATTAAGTACAAAAGGATTTTTTGTACGTGGTCTAGAAGTCGAGATAATAAAGATTTTGGGAGTACAAGCGGTTTTGAACGCGCGAATTCAGTTTTCGGAGCGGCCGAATAGCGTTACCCGTTACCCCCACTCCGCCGCCAGCTACAGTTAGCGCGCGCGTGCTCGAATTGACGTACAATTAAAAATGCAGAAGTGGCTAAAATGAGCCACAGTATTTTTTTATTGAAAATATAAGTCTTCAACTTCAATCTCTGTAAGAATAGACGCTGTAGCACTTAAAAAACCGTCCTGTGAAATTTTTTGAAAAACAAAATTGATCTCGGCTCCAGAAGGTCGTAGAGCAACGTTTTTTTAAAAAAAAAATGCGTAAAAATGCAAGCAATCGATTCCTGTAAAAGACATTCCCGAGAAATGAAAATCGAAAAAGATATTAAAGAAAAAACACGACCAAAAATTTTTTACTTTCTTCAATGTTATTTTTGGACCCTTAAAATAAATAAAATCGTTATCACTGGTTTTTACCATAAAAGTACAACTCTTAAGGAACAAAATGAGCGCCGATTCGTTTCTCTACGACTCTTCGTCGAGATAGAAGAGCCGATTTTCGAGATGAGTTTTTTTTTGAAAAATCGATATAACTCGAAACATTTTTAAGTTTGTTAAATTTTAAAGAAGTAAACTTTTTTTCGGTCGCCGAGGGCTATATTTACAGTAAGTAACAAGTGTCAAAACCTTAATTTGCAAGATGTATAGCAAAAACAAAAAAAGGCGATTTTTGACGGTTTTTTCGATATACCTCGAAAAGTAATATAGCAATCGATATATTCAAAAATATGATTCGATAGGTTTTTTTAATACCTACAACTTCCTAATTTAACTTTTTCCGATCAGAGTTCGTTTTTTTTTTTATTAGCGAAAAACCGTTTTTTTGACTTTTATGAATTTTTTAACTTCGCCGTTTACGAGCAAAAGGGAAAAAAACGCTATCTTTCTTTTCTATTCTTTTTCCTATATCACCATATTTTTTGTTTCCTGTTAGGATTTTTGGGATGCTCTTCTACCTATTGATTGGACTATAAAGGCGATTCCGGAAAACGACTACCGTGCGGCTTTTGATGCGTAGAAGACCCGCTGGAACCGATGTGTGGACGCAGGAGGAATGTATTTTGAAAGTTTCTAAAGATTTGTACACATAGAACCAATAAGAACCATTTTCCAAACCTCACTGACATTACTTTCCGGACAAACCCTGTACAATCCAGGAACATCAATTAGCCATCTGAGCCAACAAGTGAATCTGTCCTATACAAATGTCAACAAACTATGAAAAATGATGTGGCTTATTAACCATTTTAACAATAAGGATGCTGTCTTCGAAAAATGTTTTTTTACTGATGAGGCTTGGTTGGAACTTGGAGGCTTGGTCTTTCGGGCTATGTTAACTCTCAGAATATGAGACTTTGGAATGTCAAACAACCTTCACTTTTTTATTGAAACTCTACTTCATCTACAAAAAATTGGAGTCTGGGCAATTGTGAGCAGATATAGGATTATTGGATCTATTTTTTAACGGAACACTGAATGTAGAGAGGTACCGTTTAGAAATCTTAACACCTTTTGTACAAATGTTGGATGAAGACGAATTGCAAGAAGGTTATATTCAACAATATAAGTTCATGCGCATACTACCAGGGAAACAATTAATGATATAGTTAAATTTTCCAAATATCGTACAATAGTTTGAACACGAAAACTATAAGCCCCAGATCTTGCGATTGTGATTTTTTCTCTAGCCTTCTCTAAAATATTATATTTTTGAAACTCTTGTTGACGATATGGAAGATCTTCAGCAACGCATTGTCAATAAAATTGAAGAAGTTGATGGAACACCGTGGGTACTGCAGCAAGTTATTGAGCTCAAGTATGTATAAATATGGGCGGTCGTCATTTTCTTTGATAGTGTCTTATTTTTTCTGAAATGTGGTTTTTTATGTAATTTAATTTATTAAGTTTTTTATTTGTGTTATTTATATACCCGGTAAAAGTGCCCATCACATAATAAGACAGCCTTGACAATTCAAAAAAGTTGTAAACTTAAGATTAAAAATTTAAAAAATGCGTTATGGCACACATTTCCGGACCCTAGTAATGACGGATCTCACGAAGGTATAATCTTGATTTATTCACTAACGTATATACTGAATTTAAACAAATCCGTATCAATACATGATGAAACCAGAAGAAATTAAGTGTTAAGTTGGAGTTCACCTCTGTATTACGCTAGTCTGAACTACTCGTCTCGCTGCAGATGTAGATAAACTAGGGCATTGTCTAAATACGAAAAGATGCACAAACAACTGTGCATACGATATTCTGGTTATTTTGTGTTTTATGCTTACAATAAATGTAGTTTTGTATTTATTGTACAATTTAGTTGTCATTACATTACAAACATAAGTAAAATAAATGTGATAAGTCCATTCCGTCAGTTGGAATTCTGCTTGTTGTTCCACTTGCCGCTCATTTAGTTAACTTGCGGCAGTAAACAGTTTGCTTTGATGTTTTTTTATGACTAAACTAAAAGTTTATATTCAACTCTACAGCAGTATAGGATAATATTTAATGAAGGGATTATTCGAATGAAAAATAACCTGTCATCCGGTTTTTCAAATAACCGTTGTTATCCTATTTTTACATTCAAGTATTCGAATGAAAAATAACCTGAATATTTAGGTACTAGAATTAAATCTGGCAATGTAAGTAACCCGTAACTTTGGTGGCGAACGACGTGAACTCGGCGCCCGGAGGTTATTTTGTTTGTCTGTTGTATGTATGTACTCTATTTTTATTCTAAATTGAAAATAGGTAGAAAAAAGCAAGGTTGTCAGATATATTTTCTAAAATTGCTAAGCTCACTATACTAGTATACTTCATACGTCAGTAAACTCTTAGTTCGTGACGTTCTTAGAAAGCTAGTTTGGATATATTAAAAAAATATACATAGATATAAATTTATTAGTTAGCATTAAAATAAAGCGTTTAAAATTGCTGGAAAAAATAATTATAAAATAAAACAACTGTATGTATGTTACTATACTTTTTGAAGAGCCGGCAACGCGATGACGCGAATGCACCAGCAAATGCCGACCATTATACTATAGGATTGCTTTATATGTAATACATCCAAATACTTATTCGGTCCACTATGCCATAAAAGTTTTACGACGTCGTTAAAATGATTTACGACTTTAGAAATTCCACGTGTTTAAGGCGCCAGTGACGTGTATTTCAGCTAGGTTTATTAACACAGACAATTTTTTGAGATTGCCTGGCTATTATAAGATTTTAACATTAAATTAGATTCATTATTTGACATAGCAAATTGTTCTGAAGTTGACAACTTACCTGCTGATATAAAATCATTTTTAAAAAAAGTCAAGAAAAAGGAGGTCATCAATGCGTACCGTTAATAGATGGAAATAATGGACCCCAAACTATTGAAAATTCACTTATGATAAATGAGCAAGAAGAAAAATGACGAAAATGATGATTACGAAAACAGTAAGTTTTTCCATATATTTCATTAATTTCATTTCGTAATTTTTTAAATATTAGACCACGCACTTAAGCAAAATATATAATGAGACATGTTTTGCAGGAAATTTAATTTCATACAAATTGTTCTTTAACTATTTTATTGTAACTTCATCCGTTACGCTGATAACAAAGAAAATATGACAAGTTTCGTGGAAATTGGGCTTTCGAGGCCGACACCGACGAGACGGTTCAAGTTACAGAAAAATATGAATGGTCACTTTTAAAGAGTCTCTAATACACCACAGATTGCGACCAATCGCAATGAAAAATCATAAAACCGAACTGAGCTATAACAATTAAAAAAAATACGAATGATTTACATGTTATTAAAATGGGAAAAATTCATCTATCGAGAGGAAGTACTCAAAATTAAAATTAAGGGCTCAACTTTTGAGGGATTTTTTTTTCGATGTGAGGAACCAAATTTTCATGTGTCAGCGAAAAGAAAAAATGTTCGTTTCAAATGAAGCACCCTAATATGTAGCTAGTGTGGATTTGGATGATATTTACTAGTCGCAATAAATTGTTTATAAAATCAAAATGTTAGAAATATATTTTCTCTCAAGTTATTTTTTTCTCTCAAACCTATCAAAATATTTACAACAAAAATAAATGGAAATTCTGAAAACCAAAAATACAACAATCTCAAAATAAATAAATACATATGAATAGATAGCGCCTGATAAAATTTAGTATCAGCCATCAGTAATCATTTTTAATAATTTATTGTTGAATTTTGTAATATGCGACACAGACAGTTAATTTTTTGTGCCACTAAATACTTTTAGTTGCTTACGTGGTAGTGCTTTTTCATTATTATTGTTACGTATTTCGTGATCTTTACAGTTCAACAGATCATAAACAACTACGTAAACAACTCCTTAACCACTATCAGGGGTGTTTGGCCTACTTATATACCCAAAAACTATAATTCCAGAATGACATCAAGAAACATCTAGTAAAATCCTGACATTTCTAAGTTGTCAAAATGATAGATCACAGAACAACGAATAAAAATCAAAAAATACCAATAGTTCCATTCATTGACCCTGGCATTTCTGTGACACTGTCCCCTCCTTAGAAGTGATCAAACTCCTACTCCTCTTCGTTCGCTCTGCTATATGGGGCCAACCTGTCCAGGTGAACGACCTTCATCTTCGCTTGGGGTCCTCTCTGGATCCTGTAGACCACGTCATTGAGCCTATTTATAATTTTGTATAGTCCCTCCCATGACTTCTGCAGCTTAGGACATCTTCCTTTTCTTCCTCGCCGGGTTGTACAACCATACTTCGTCGTCTTCGTGGAAACCCTCGGTGTTGGCCCTGGCATCGTAGCGAGTCTTGGACCGGTTACTCTCAAACGTCATCGTCTTCCGCACCTCGTTGTGGATGGAGTCTAACGTTGTAGCCAACTTGGAGGAGTAGTCTTCGACGGTCTCAACACGATCCTCCGGATGTCCAAACCGAAGATCAGCTGGTAGGCGCAGTTCTCTTCCAAAGACGACACTGGCTGGGGTCCGACACGTGGTATCATGGACTGCTGCTCGGTACGCCAACAGGAAAAGTGGTATACAGCGATCCCAGTCGGTCTGATGCTCATTGACGACGATTCTGAGGTTATTCTCCAGGGTCCGGTTGAATCTCTCCACCATGCCATCTGATTGTGGGTGCAGGGGCGTAGTTCTTGTCTTCTTGATTCCCAGTAGCTTGCAGACTTTCTGGAACACTTCTGACTCGAAGTTGCGGCCTTGGTCTGAATGCAGGTCTCTGGGCACCCCAAATCTGCAGACGAAATTCTCCACCAACACCTCTGCTACCGTCGCTGCCTCTTTATTCGGGATAGGGTATACCTCTGGCCATTTACTGAAGTAATCCATCGCTGCCAATACTCCTCTCTTGGCCAATTCGTCACTTTCTGTGTCGGGTTCTATCAGGTCCACATCATCGTTGCTGTCGTCGCCATCCAAATTTACCTTCACAATCTTTTCTGCTACATTTTCTTCCGTGTTCTTCTGTATGGCTTCCAGCTTCGTGTCCATTTCACTTTTTAGTTTATCCACAACTTCATTTACCTCTAACTTCATGTTATCTAACTGTCTTGAAATATTCTCTTGGGCACTCTTTATGTCATCAAGTCGCTTATCCATATCCATTTTCACCTCTTCTTGTGCATTTTTCATACCTTCCAGTTGCTGTGTAATACCTTCCTGCATTACCTTCAACATCTCCAACACGTCGCTCAATCCTTCTATTTCTGTCGTCTTAGATCGGGTAGTAACTGGCATAAATTTTCTCAGAATCCACTTATTTGTCTTCTAAATCCCAATTCTGACACCAATTATTACGTATTTCTCGCGATCTTTACAGTTCAACAGCTCATAAACAACTCCTTAACCACTATCAGGGGTGTTTGGCCTACTTATATGCCCAAAAACTATAATTCCAGAATGACATCAAGATCAAATTTGTCAAAATGATAGATCACAGAACAACGAATAAAAATAAAAAAATAACAATAGTTCCATTCATTTACCCTGGCATTTCTGTGACATTATTTTGATATTCTTTACACAAATTTACGCCAGACGGTCCTGACCGTTTCAATTGGTAACCCCGTAACCGCACTGGTACTTGAAGATGAAATAGCTAGTTAGCTACATAATAATCTTTACCAGGCTCAGTCGGAGGTTGGTTTCGATTTATCTGGATTGGATGAATCCTGAGCAAATGTTGTTTTAAATTTGTTGTATCAGCGTGGTATTTAAATATTTTTTTTGCATAATGTACAGTTTTGACCGTTTTCAATTTTTTTAAAATTTGCCAAACAACATATTTTTTGGCACCTGAACATATTCTAGTTTTAGGTACAAAATAAAATTGTTAAATAAACGAATACTTTAAATAATCTGCAACCAACCGTTATCTATTAACAACTTGAATGAATCATACTTAAAAATAACTAATAAACTAAGAACTTAAAATTTTTCGACTTTTCGAATGCAATAGATCAACGAATGATTGACAGCACTCAGCACATCATCTAAGCAAGTATCTGTTATCTGTTACGAGTGAAATCATTCGAATTATCATCCGGTTTTTAAAATCACTTGAATACTCATAATTACGTTATCGAAATACTTCGGTTATGCCCATCGCTAATAATATTTACACTGGGTATTGTTCACTAAATGAACAAATTTACTATGGGAGATATCTGGTGTGTGTATCCCTGAAGGTCATATAGCGTGATTCATCTTAATTCATTGCCCTTATACACGCATTATTATATTTCATTTTCGATAACCGAGGCCCTTATACTGAAAAATAACAAATAGCCTCCTTGTAGAGCAATATTTTAACTCTACCTAAATTTCCTTCTAGATTCGTATGCCTGCAGGTGTTATATGTAGGCACCAGTATATGTACAGGGTGTCCCAATTTTATATCTCGCTACCGATATTTTAAGTTATTTTTGAGCTATAAAGAAAATTCAACGCTGCAGACTGCAGACTTTTCCAAGGAATCTGAATTGAATCGAATATTAGTTTTTAGTGCTCGATATTATTGTAACGTTTTAGCCAATATTTATTTAAATAAATACAAATACGGATTAAGCACTAATTAACAAACACTAACTTTTTTTGTACAATTTATATTCGACTGTTTTACTCACTTAAGCTCACGACCGCGCGATTTATTTTAAAGACTGCCGTTCCCGCCGCTACTGAGGCTTCTTACATTTGTCGCTGATAACGCTAGAAGGCGCTAGATGAATCGGGTACTCTGGTTTATTGTCGAAGGTCCGCGATGCCTCGCGGCAATTACATCGGCATGGGCCATCGGTTGCTTCGGTCAGATGGTACCGAAGCAGCGGCGGACCCCGCTACGCGCTCGTCACATTATTAATTAGTACACAAGAAGTAATATAAAAATATCTCGTCCGACTGCTGGCTTTGCCGGAAACGACTATTACCTCATCAGTCTCATCACTTTTTGAGTAGCCTTACATATTTGGTGTTTTTTTATCCCTTTCTTCTCCCTGAATCGGTAGATATACGTATAGTTCTGTATAGTAGTTATATTTATAATTAACGGGGACATACTTTCTTTTAACCAGTTAACGAATAATTTCGAGACGAATCGAACAAAAATATAAAAGGTGTCTCATAAAAATCATCGAATTAGAGTTACTTTATGATACCCTCTGTATACTCCCTTATATAATCTCTTTTGAAATGGGGGTTTCATTTCTATTTAACTGTAATTCCATGTTATTCATTAGAATTGCAGTTGGAATTTAGTTTATTTAAATTACGGTTATTTTCCCGAAACTCGTTTTACTTTTTGTCTAATGGTTCCAACATTACACCAATCCAAATTTTATTTTTTTCTGACATTACCACTACTAAAACGGAAGTTACATTTTCCGGAATGAAGTTCAAAAGGTATACTTTTTATTTACATTTTATTTTTTATGTACTTTTTATTTACAAAAAAAAATCAGAGCTATGAACAACTTAAACAATATTTTTAATTAACATATTTAATTAAATGGCCAATGTGATTTACGTTTACGTCTATACAAAGACGGATCCTCTTCAAAAAAATTTCTTTATGTTTCTAAATATGTAGAGGGTTAGTTTCCATAATTGGACATTACGAGTTATTGCGAGTTTATTATTGACAGAAAAAAGTTCTTCAAAAACAAGTTATAGATTTTTGCATATATTTTTAAATATGATACGAGATGAAGCAATTGAACGTCAGAAACCATAAAACTGAATCCAAATTTTGTTTTTTTTTTTAAATAGAACACCCTATATCAGTGGCGGCTGGTGATAAAGGGCACAGAGGCACGTGCCCAGCCCAAATTTCAATAGAAAATATTTCTTTTGTGTTAATTTACTATAAATTACTGTTACAATAATATCAATTGTATACGACAAACTATTCATATTCTAATTATTATTCCTTTTATACCACAAATAATGATTTTTATCATATATATATGACAGACTATCGATCGAGCACCGAGCCACCGTAATCTGAATTCGCATCGAGCCACCGTAGTCGCATTTCGCGCGCGTGGGCGAGGGCACGCAGTATCCCAGCCCTCGTTTTTAATCTGGCTTTTTCGGTGACTGATAATGTTTGGAGACAATGGCAGCAGACAGACGTCGTTAAATAATTCGAAAATCAGCTGAACGGGTCACACTTGTTGAGTGACCTTTTTTTAATGATTGTTTATTTTCTTCGTTGACAAGTGTGTTTTTACTGTTTTTGATTGTGAAACGTTTCAAAATGAATTCGGTGGACTTTCGATTGATTGATATTACATACGAGATCCGAACGGAAATTAAATGGTTAGGAAGGCCCATACCCGATTTGATTATTTCCAAAACAGACGTAGGAAAATCGCGAAATTATTCACGAAATTTTAATAGTAGTGTCTACGACAGATTTAAGTGGTTATGTGTCCTAAAACAAACAAACTGTTTTGTTTTATTTGTTTAGTGATGGGTGGCAACCGAAGTGCATGGACTCAAGAAGGGGTGAGTGATTTAAAACATTTAAATGAACGAGCTAAGAAACATGCTAGCTACAGTGAAACACATTTACATAACATCTTATATTTTAATTTAATTCTGTGTTGGGAAAAGTAGACATAAGGCAACAGCTTGATAGTGCTTATCGTGAAAATATAACACGTCACAATGAAAATGTGGATAAAAACAGACATATTTATACCAAATAATTAATTGTATTAAATTTTGTTAAACAAATCCGGGACTTTAATGAAAAGGCGATTAACATTTTTGTGAACAATAAGGACAGGCGAGCTGATTTCATCTACAAATAACGGTAAGATACCTATATCAAATTTTTTTCACATTCGTGACTAAATATTATTTCAAAAAGCTATGAAATCCCAAAAATTATTCTTGTGAAAGTCTATATTTTTGTATAAAAGAATTTTTCATTGAAATTCTGAAGTGTCAGTAAAACGCATGACCTTGAAATTTTTAAAAATTTTCACCTGCGGCGCCATTGGTAGCTAATAAGTAATCCTACTGACACAGCCTGTGCCCACCCATGTAACACACCCACGAGTCGCCACTGCCCTATATATTATTGCATATTCTGATTGCTCGAATTTTTCACTATTGAAAAATATATAACATGTTTATGTTTGTTTCAGAAGGTCGCGACATATTTTATTTAATTCGACAAGTTTTATAATAGGCTATGAGAGAAAACAATTGAACATCGGAAACCATAAAACTGAACACAAGTTGTGTTTTTTTAAATGGAACATCCTATACATTTTTGCGTATTCTGATTCCAGGATTCAAACTTCTTATCAACTTTTTATCTTCTCCTGAAGATACCAACTTAGCCAGAAGTTATTTTTTTATGAATTACACGAAATAAAGATTGTCCGCTGTTTAGAGGTGTTTGTAACCACCAGAGGTTTTATTATATCAGGCCTGCCGTTAAGCCTTCGAATTTCCTAGCAATTTTTTTCCTTAACTTCTTAACCTCTCTTGATTGATTATAATCCTGATGATTAGAACTATAGTGCTGACGTAGACGGAGACCAAGTCCTACGGCTCTCCTTCCATTTGCTCCGGGTTTGGAGCTCCCCGAATTGGAGTAACTGTTGGATTCCTTAGAATCTGGCAAGACGATATTACTTTCATTAAATTCTGAGACCGAGGCAGGGAAGTTAGTGAACGACCAACTAGGAGATATGCCAGCGTGAGAGGGTTTACGTCCTTGGGATCAGAGAATAATTGCGACAACCTGGATGCGTGAAACCCCAAGTTTTTCGAAAGTGACGTTAGCATTAGCCATGATCCGCTTGTGTGCATTGGTGAATTTACCTCCAGCCTCCCAAACACCGTCGAAGTGAAGTGTGGAAGCTGGGACAACGCTCCACGATATGCTTTCAACTGCACATTTCTCTCCAATGTCATTATTAGAGGTTAATAAAAAAAACAAACGCCGCCTAACTCATGTAAACATGTAAACATGAGGTGAGAACCAATCGCGATCCAATCGCTGACGCAGGCGTATGAAGGGCGTCCGGTTTGTCGGCAGGGCTGTTTGAGTTAAAATTTGAAATACCATTTTATATTTAATTCTGGTCTAGTGCTTGATTAGAAAAGTGCGTATCATCAATCAATATTGTCATTTGCCAATTATTTTATGTATGTGTGTAAGCTAAAACACATACGCCAGCATGTGTTTTAGCTTATCTCCTTCGAACAATTATTCGCATACTAATATAAAATATAAATTAACCAAACTACAAGTACGACAACAAACGACTAGCGTCTAGCCGGTACCAGGTCACGGGTGATCTTGGCCAATGAGAAATACCTGTGTAACGCAGTGAAGGCGGCAAACTTGAAGTCAGTAAGTCACAAAACTTTGATATGAAAGTTTTAAAGCAATCACCTTACTAACTTAGCTTGATTCTCTTTTGATATTAAAATTTAGTTTTTAGGGAGATACAGCCAAAAATTGTCTTATTATTTAATGAAAATTGATTACAGGATTTACAGTTTTATTTTATTTCTCAGCAGTAAAATTGTCTAGAAGCATGCGCGTTTTTCTTTGTCGGTTTGATTGGTCGGATCGCCCGTGACCTGGTGCTGGCTAGACGCTAGTAATAAATTCGTCTAACTATGACATAAAAATGTATCATTTAAGTGAAAATTCCTGAAGGAAAGCTTGTTGGGTAGGCGGAACTTTCCTTGTGCTTGTGTGAATCGACAGTTGCGAAATAGGCGAGATATGCTTGGTACGCGCTAGTGTTCACTGTGACTTGGGCTCATGAAGCCCTCGGCTGGGTTAGCGCCTGCGAGGTAGGCCACCCAAACATGCTCTGGCTGGTAAATTTAATGGAAAAAAGGTGCTGTTTGGGTGATCTGCTTCTTAGATGCTAGTCGAGGGTTCATGAGCTCAAGTCACAGTGAACACTTGTCACGCGCACTAAACGTGTCGATTCACAAGTGCAAAGGAAGATTCCGCCTTCCCAACGAGTCCTCTTTCAGGAATTTTCATCCACTCAAAAATTTTTTGGAGGTGGTCAAAAAAGAGGGTGATGGGACGCAAAAGAGGTCATGCATCCTCAGTAAAGCTTTCTGAGTCACACCACGCATCAAGACCTGTTTACAACCCCTTAGGGCGGCACATATTCGGGAGATGGGTTGGAGTTGGAATATCACTTGGCACTAAATTGGCACTTCGTAGTGTGTTCCGCCAACTTCGAGAACCTACAAGAGACAACTTCGAGACAAAACGGCATCCCACGCAGCCTTCTATAGCACCGGAATCAGAGGGGGTGAGTGGGAGGTCGGTGTGGCTTGGAGGAGGTGCTTTGGTTGTCAAAGGGTGAAAGTGAGTTGTGGCATCCCACATCAATTTATTAGGCAGCATTAGGATCAATGCATTCGCCTAACAGGGGTCAAACCACACAAAGCCCTGCGTAAATGCAAAGGGGTGTCTTAGGGGGTCTAGAAATGTGTTGAAGAGATGTGACAGCGACCAAATACACAGAACTTATTGAGGAGGTCTTAATTTGTGCCGGAATAGGTTTTACCCGACAGCGTCCTTCTTACTGTCCTTTGTAACTTCCATCCTGTCCTTTGAAATTGCCGTCAAAATCTTGCGAATTCAAATTTCGACACGAGATTAGTTTTTGGGATGTGGACGGCGAACCGGTTAAGTTACCAGCGACAAGGCATTGAAACCAACCATATAAGCTACCAAAAAGTAAAAACCGCAAGTCTCTAACTCGAATAGAACGCAAATGGTGCTAATCTAAAAAGTGTTATGCTAATTTTGACGAGCAGTTCATTTGGGAGATTTGAGCCCTTCCCTTATACATACATACATATCGCTTGTCCGGAAGAATAGTGACACATCTCGAAAATTAGAACTTGTCAAGAGACGCAATTGTAAATGTATAATATGTATAATAAAATATATAATATATAATTTAAAAAAAAAATTCACTCTATTGCTCAGTGAAAGATTATAATGACTTTCAATTGCGTTCCTTGACAACTTCTAATTTTCGAGATGTGTCACTATTCTTCCGGACGAGCAATATAACGGTGCTTTTATTGTTGTGCCTGTCTTAAAACGGGTTCGAAATTTCACACCTGCTACGGTTAGGTCACAGACTGTATGGTTCGTTGACGCTCGCGAAACTCTTTTTTACTTCTTTTAAACTTGAAATAATCAATTTCAAATCAGCATCTGTCGCTCGGGCGTTTATAGGAAATTAATTTCTTCTGAACATTTCCCGATTTTCTCCATTTCCTGCTTAAGGAATCATTACTTTCACGTACAATTTTTCCATAAATAATGAGACTGAATCACAAAAAAATGTTAGTGTGCCCTTTATGATCCTTATGATGTGTATGAATTTTGTGACCTATGGAATCTGAAGTGGTTTGTACTTCGCAAGAACATTTTCAAAATGGACTGCTTCTTGGAGATGAAATAATGTTTGCATGGGATTTTTAAAGAACGAACAGTTTTATTCAACTAAATACTTAACGGTATACCAGGTGTCAACGGAATCCACTTTCGGGCTGTATTTTTTTTTTATTTTAGATATTTTAACGTAATTTGGTGTATGTCATATATGGTATAAAAGCCAATTAATGATCTACACAGCATATTTGTACAGGGTGTCCCAAAGTTGATGTCTCGGGACTATATCTAGAGAATGAAAAAAGTTATCACAAAACCGTTTACGTGGTTTGATTTGGGGTGCAGTAAGGTGCATTTTACGCTATAAAATGTTTTTTTTTTCTAAATTTAGAAAATGGCGAAACTGACCACCAGAAATTTTTCCCAGGAACATATACTTTTTTTGTGTTATCTGGAAAGTGCTATTTTTTCTGAACATTTTTTATTAAAAAAGTTTTTTTCGTATCTTTTATATTTAAAAATATACACTGTAAAATAGTTTGAAAATACCATGAAAATTGCATACGAGTTAGCCATGATGTAATCGAGTGGCCTATGGAAAACAATGAACTAGGACTGTTGACATAAGTTTGTTTAGTGAATATATTGTTTGTGTCAAATAGTTTACGGGTGTGAATTAATTTAAATAGCGCCGAAATATTTAGAAACAATGAAAAAGTAGACATGATTTTAATCTATGGTGAATCTCAAAAAAATCCGTCGACATCTATCGAGAAAGATATCCCGAACGTCGTGCTCCAAATGCAAAGATTTTTACTAGGTTAGAAATAATTTTGCGAGGTGATGAAAATGCATTTTCATCGCGAAAAGGAAAACAGATAACAAAATCACTGTGCGATGATATAAATGTAGCTAGGGTTTTGGAGTATTTTAAAAATAATCCTAGAAATTCAATACGACAGGAAGTAGTTGAACTTGATATAGGGCGAAGCTCTATTCGAAGAATTTTAAAGTTCAATGGATACCATGATTTTAAATTACATAATCTAGAATATTTATCACAGACATATTGAAAGAAGACTTAATTACATAACTGAAATGATGGTTAATTTAGACATAGATAACAGATTGTTTCAACATATTCTTTGGAGCGACGAAAATCGTTTTATAAGTAATGACAAACCAAATCGCAGAAACGAACATTATTGGGCTACTGAAAATCCATACTATGTTAATTCTATACAAAATCAGGGACATTACGGAATAAATGTGTGGTGTGGAATAATTGGATGACATTTAATTGGTCCCTACTTTTATGACCACATTTTGGATACTAATAGTTATTTACGGTTTTTACTTGATGAGCTGCCCCAACTTCTTGAAAATGTGCCGTTACAATTAAGATTAAATATGCGGTTTCAGCACAATGATGCTTCACCGCATAAAGCTCGACGTGTGCAACAATATTTATATTATGTATATTCGGATAAATGGATTGGAATAAATGGGCCTATAGAATGGCCTCCCAAATCACCAGACCTAACACCGCTTGATTTATTTCTCTGGGGAAACTTAAAAAAATGCATAAAATGTATAAAACACCTACTAGAAATTTAGAACATTTTAAAGATAAAATTCGTAGTGCTTGCGAAAATATATCAAGAGATATGCTGATAAAGGCGTCAACGAGAGAAGTTAGAAAAAGGCTAGAAAAATGCTTAGAAATAGGAGGAATGCATATTTAGAACTTTTTTTAATCTACTAAGCATTTAGTTGTGTTCAATAATATTTGTGTTTTTAAAATTAGTTAGTAGATATAGTTATTCTCGTTTCATTTTGTAAAACAATGAAAACAAAACCGATTTAGATTTTAGTTACTGTTGTAAAATAATTTTTTTTATTAAAATGTGATGTTACAAATCTTTGATAAAACGTATATATCCGTAATCCATGGGCCACTCGATTGCATGGCTAACTCGTATGCAATTTTCATGGTATTTTCAAACTATTTTACCCTGTATATTTTTAAATATAAAAGATACGAAAAAAACTTTTTTAATAAAAAATGTTCAAAAAAAAATAGCACTTTCCAGATAGTACAAAAAAAAGTATATGTTCCTGGAAAAAAATTTCTGATGGTCAGTTTCACCATTTTCTAGATTTAGAAAAAAACAATTTTATAGCGTAAAATGCACCTTACTACACCCCAAATCAAACCACGTAAATGGTTTTGTGATAACTTTTTTCATATTCTAGATATAATCCCGAGACATCAACTTTGGGACACCCTGTACAACTTTCGATGTCACCGGAAATGCATGCAACTTTTAATTTTTAAATAGGACACCATGTATATTTTTCCATATGTGGAATGTGCAGATCATGATTAGTGAAAACGATTGGGTTTCTTGTCTTTTTTTGTTGTTTTTTATTGATTGCATTGCCCAAACATGATTCTTCTGATCTAGAATGAACGAGAAAGTCTGCCACGGTCAAATCCGGCAAACGAGCCGATCAAAGAATTGGTCCATTCTTAACTCCACAGATTAATAGCCTACATAAATTACGTCAGCAATTTCTCTTTTTGATGCGGTGGGATTCATTTCAATTAATGCTACGGTATTAACTTCCACTTCTTCATTTTAATACTTTTTTCTTCTACTTTTGGTTCTTGGCGCATTTTCTTTATTAAATAAATAATGTATTGAATGGACCGATAACTGCGTCTATCTGGATATTCTTGTCGATAGGCGCGTTCCGCTGCCGAAGTATTTCGTTTACATTGACCAAAAATGATCATAATATCAACTTGTTCGCTTCTACAAGCATTTTTCCCGATGACAGCTCAATACTGTCATGGCATACTATTACAAAAAATTGTTTTTTTTTTCTTACTCAGAACAGTGGAGTTTTCGCGTCACAATTAAAGAATGAATTATTTGAGTTTTATAATTTTTTACTATAATTTATTTACGTATTTGTTACGAAATTCAACAAATAATACGTCGTTGGATTCTTCTCGAAAAGCTTGATTTTATGCAGTTATGAAAATTGCATATTATGTCTATTTGAGCTGTTTAAGGGGACCGCCTACTTTAGGAGGCCAAAATCAAGCACTTTTTCGTGAATTTTTTACAAAGAAACTACACAATGGATTGTTTTGAAATTTTTACTGTTTATTAAGTAGGTATATCAAAAGGTTTACAAAAACCTTTTTTTTTATAAAATTTCATATGTTTAAATAAAAGTTATTAATAATTGAATGACAATGCCTTTGAAAATTCCTTCTCCACGGCGTGCAGGATAGCGTCCCATAGAATCATCTGAATCATAAAAATAAAAAATTTTTGTAAAGTTTATGAGTATAGCTTCTATTTGAACTGAAAAAAAAATCATGAATTTATTAAAATAAATAAAAAAAAAATGTTGTTGAAACAAAAAAAAAATTGTGGCAAATTTTCGTGTTTTTTTGTTAATAACTTTTTTTGGCAATGATTTTTACTGATTTTTTTTAGTTCAAATGGAAGGTAATTAAATAAGCTTTAATTTAAAAAAAAAGTCGATCCGTCCAGTAGTTTTTGAGTAATCGTGCACGCCAATTTGAAAAACATCGTTTCGAGAAAAACGCGTTTAAAGTTTTCGTACATGAAAAATAGTCGATAAAAATCACGACAGTTTATAAATATTTAGAGCACAAGAGCAGAGCAACGAGCAACAGCACAATAAATACAACAGACGCCAACGTTGCAGCAACGATCGTTCTACCGACGCCGACGCTTCGGCTTGATTCGGCTTCGTTCTACCGACGCTGACGCACTATATATTATATTTCGACTGTTTACGGTTCGAATTCGGACTTGAAACTTTGGGAGCATATTCTATAGATTGATATACTTTCAATTTAAGCAAAAAAGTCGATTTTTTTGACCCTCTAATGTAGGCGGTCCCCTTAAGTTATTATAAAAAAAACTGTTTTTGCGAACTTGAATCGATACTGGACGGTGACAGGACATTAATAACATAGCAGTTGCATTTTCTTAACCTCATTCTAGATCAGAAGAATCATATTTGGGCAGTGATTGCCCTTTTAATCAATTTCAGGAAATTAATAAAAAAATAAAAAAAAAAACAAAAATAAAACAAGAAAACGGTCGTTTTCACTAAACATGATTGCAAGCATTTTTAAACTGAACCTATCTGACTCTTATGACGGTTCGTCACACATATAAAGATGTACACTGCCTTATAGTGTATTTGTTCAAGTTGATGTCTCAAAATGTTCCCGAGTTATCGTGTACACAAAAAAGGTTAATAGACAGACAGACAGTCGGAACGTTGTTTTCGCTCAAGTCAAAATCTCGACGTTTCAGAACATTTTAGGCGTGTATAATCAATACGTTTTTTTTATTTTTTTTCATGGTTACTATACACACCACTCACTACGTGGATGTGGAAGTAATAAACTCTCAACGGTTTGTATATTTTTTTCATAAAAATCTATACCTATACGCTCGTCCTTATCTGGCAAAATCCACCTCATCAGGCAAAAAATGTCCACTAGTAGAGTATCTTTGAAGTGCAATTGTATCTTAATCTTATACATTACCTATAGACAAAGAAAAAGTGTATATGGAATTTAAGTAGAAAATTTCTGACATTTTTCTGCAATTGAAAATTTTAAAAATTTTGAACACGTATTAAAAATTTTAAAAGTACTTTAAAAAGTACTTTAGTTACCTGTTCATAAAATGCTTTCACAATTCCTGAACATGTCAGACAATTTAAGAAACATTTGTGTATTAAATATAAATAAAAAATGTCCACAAGGAAACATTGGTATTTATAAAAAGAATAGAAAACAACCAAAAGAAAGATAATGACAAGGAGGTGATGAATTACATTGCCGATATAAACTTCTCACTTTAATTTTAACACAAATCTCGCTAATTCACTAACATAAACCCTGTAAGTTGTAGTCCACCCAACATTAAACTTTGTTTTCAAGTAATCATATAAATAAGTCAAGAGGTATTAGATACTCAGTAATTTGATGGCTACCAAAATACCTACGGTCACTTTAACGTCTGTAATAGTTTGTAATAACAAGGGATAATCATTAGAAATTCGCAGGTCTTGACCATTATAAGATTTAACAATTTACCTATAAAATAATCAGGTCCATATTGCACGAAAATTGCTGCTGTCTCCGTTTATCACATACCTCACCATACCAAAAGAAGTTTTCTGAGGTAAATATTGAGCAGTTATTTAACCTTCTTGACGATAACATAAAACAGAAAAAAGTTCTTTTAAAAGTTCTTTTATTTCATTCTGAAGATGATTTTCAACTGAAATATAATATCTTTTTGCGATATTTATAAACATTCTTTATCAGTGGCGGTGCGTGATATTTCAGTTAGCCATATCTTGAAAACGACGCATGGGACCCACTTCACTTTTTAGGTGATGACTATACACCTCTTACAGAAAGGATTTATAGTGAAAAAACCGTCAGCAAAGTTTGCGAAAAAAAATTTCAAAAACACTGGAGCACTCCCTGGGTTCTCAGTAACGCTCTGTGGAATATTTGCAGTATATTTTTTTTCATAATCTAGAAACAAATATAAGGAGACGTTTTTCGATTTGTTACAAAATATTTTTGTTTCAAAAAGTTATGGCCATTTTAATTTTGGGAAACAAAATGTTCCTATAAAATTAAAATTAAAATGGCTATCAAAATTTTTAAAATGCTATAACTTGACATTGGATTGACGGTTCTTGATGATTTTTGCGGATTTGAAATCTTTATTTCACGTAGATTTTCTCTGGTCTAAGCATTTTATTTGAGGGTTGAAATTTACACATTATACCGGGTCGATAATAAACAAAAACGTAGGGTACGACGCGCTCTAAGGTTTGGCATTATTTAAGTTTTTGTAAAAATAAATTCTCACCTCAAGTTGTTTTTATTTAACTTTCTTCTCACTGTTCTGTCCGAAACTCTCACTCCAGATTGTTGTCTTAAAGCGTCATTTAGTTTTCTAGAGTTCTTTGTTCTATTCTGCATAGTTTCTTTCATTAAAATTCTTTCGGTTCTTTGGCTTATTTTTTTTGTATGTCCACCCCCATGCCCATAATTAAGATCACCAGTAGTTTCGACGCGGCGCTTCAAATTATAAATTGTCTTTCGGCTGACATTGTAAATGTGCGCAATTTGCTCTTTTGACATTCCTTCGTTAAGAAGTCGAATGCAATTTTCCCTTTCTGCCGTGGTTAAACGCCTCATATTAATTAAAATTTACAAAATTATAACATTGAAATGTGTCAGATTATTTCTAGAATAATATTAACAGTTTTTAATTCCATAGCAACAAATTTGTTTTTCCAATGCCTACTTTGAAATTGACGCGTCGCGTAGAAATTACACCCGATCATAATTATGGGCATGGGGGTGGAAAAATAACTCTGTAAAACTGAATGATTCTTTGAGACAACAAACTGGGGTGTGAGTTTCGGACAGAACAGTGAGAAGAAAGTTAAATAAAAACAACGAGGTGAGAATTTATTTTTACAAAAACTTAAATAATGTAACGTACCCTACGTTTTTGTTTATTATCGACCCGATATAATGTGTAAATTTCAACCCTCAAATAAAATGCTTAGATCAGAAAAAATCTACGTGAAATAAAGATTCCAAATCCGCAAAAAATCATCAAGAACCGTTAATCCAATGTCAAGTTATAGCATTTTAAAAATTTTGCTACCCAAATTGTATGTTGAGTAGTGTGTACAAAGCCCAAGGGCCTTAATCCAAAAACTGATAAAAACGTCTAGAGATATTGATGTTACCTTAGTAACGAACCATATTGCAACGACCAAAAAAAATTTTTGCGGAAATTTCACTCATACAAATTTTTTGATTTTTTGCATGACTTCATTGATCACCCCGTATATAATAAACCTATGGTCCTACGATAAATATACGTCATGCAGATTAATCCGAAAAAAAACTAGCTCTTAAAATTTGCAAGCCGCGTTCAAAAATTTGCATTCCTGTTAAAAATATTGAACTTTAAATTTTGCCTAAAAATCTATGTGTAAGTTCGAGTGGCCAGCAGTGTATATGATGCCGGAACAGCTACAAAGTTTTTATGAATCTTCTACAGTTCGTGACAGTACTGTTAATCAAGCTACATCGTCAAGCTAATCATGCTATGCGCACTCTGATTAGGATATATGGACAACGTTTCTTTCCCTCCAAGCTCTATAGGTGGCACTTCAGTCGAAATCATAGCGCAGCCGCAACATTGTGGTTATTATAAGTTTGTTTTAAATTGCGGATCATTCAATGCTTGTTTATTTTGAATTTCGAATACGTTTGTCTTCCTTGCAACGTTATTTTTTGTGGGTCTCAAACGCTGTATGTATTTGTGTCTCAGTTTTGTTCAATTTAGTGAGTTTATATTGAAATTTGAATAGTTTTTCGTATTGACCGGTAAGTTACCAAATTCATAAAATATATAGATCAAATTGATTTAACTCTATGTTTTTCAATCCTATGTATAGTATGGTTATTAATTTTATCTGGCCACAGTAATAGTATATAAATATATTTTAGTTGAAAGTTTTTAATTTTCTCCTGAATATGCCAACTTAGTTGGCGAAACGCGCGTCGAGAAAAGTATAGTAGTTTTCGACTCGGACTCGGGCTCAGTATAGTAGTTCGGTGTTTCGTGGAAAACATCCAGTTTTTTGTTTCTACGCCGAAGGTTCCAGTGCCCACTCCAGGATGTTAAAGTGCCTTGATGCTCAGTTGGATTTGTTATATTTATGATGTATTTTCAGAAAGTAACTAGCAATCATGCTTTGAACCCCGTGTATCTGTTGGAATAGCAGTAATTCAACACATCCCTTCCTAAATTCTTCAAAGCAGAAAGTGCTGTTCCGTAAATGGGTTGTTCTATGGGAAAATAAAGAATCATTGCAGTTAACACCGGAAATAGTTTATCAAACTCGTAGAATCTGATCTCTTCATATTTTACGTAGGATTTTGGTAATAATAATAGACTTAGACCTAGCACATCACCTTCGGCAAACTTACCTGGTATGTGAATTTTATATTCAATAATAATATGATTAAATGCATTTTTAAATCTACTCTTATTTGTGCTAGAAGTTAAAATATGTATCTTCATTTTACATGAGGAGACGTACATATTAAATAGAAATTTCTTAATTATATAGATCCATTGGAAAGTTCTTTGGAAGCTTGTCAACCTACAATGAGCAAGATACCCATAGATTATGATATACCTAGTAATAGTCATCAAGCCATTACTTTATCTATGGCAGATGATTTGGAGAGAAATTTCAGGCACCATCTTCAGGTACTGAAAAACAGTCTGAAGCCACTACCAACACTATTAAAGAGAACATTGGTGTATCGTTTCTCCAAACTACAAAACGTTTTTTACAATAACCAAACTCCAAAATGTTTTTACAATAATCTTTCAATTCAACTCAATCCACTCAATCAATTCAATCCACTCCATATAAGAGTTTTTATATGTTTGCCTTATTGAAAATCAAATTCTCACTTCTATGAAAATGCTTAGTTTTGGAGATACAAGGTGTTAAACGTTTATTTATTTTTGAGATTTAATACCCACGCTTGAAAGGAAAAAAGGTCATAAGCAATATTTTTTTTATGAAATTGAGTTATAAGCACAATTATATTTTTTTATTATCTTCCAGTACAATACTTTCATTACTCCGACGAAAGACAATGTGCGAGAGATAAAAAAAAAACAGGAGTAAAATAGTATATGAAATTTCTGAAACTTCTGAATTTTTACATATTTTTTTTTATTTATTTGTATAAGTGTGTAACTGTGACAAATATATATTAAATTTACTTACAACATAATAATGAGTACTTTTTTCGCGGAGACGATTCTGAACGCTAAAGATCTATCTTCACAAAATAAAAAATAAAATAAGTCATATTCTAAAGTTAACATTAATTCGTCGTAAACCAGCCTTTAGCATTGCGAATCAGTTCGGGATTACTTCTGCGAACAAAGCTAATGTTACCAGTAAATTGTAAAATTATAATGTTAATTATTTTCTTGATGTTTATATTATTGAATATTTTGTTTCTATTATTTGTATTTTCCTCTTTTTTTAATAAATCTTATATTTACTCTTTTTTTTTGTTTTTCATATCATTCCTTAGGTAGTCCAGCTAGTAGCATATTTCATATAATATGTAGATTACAGCAATTTTTTCTTCTGACTAGCAATAACAACCTAATATCGGAGATATCTATGGTTATAGAGAAGATTTTTTTAAATTTATATTTAACATTTATAAAGAAGCATGTCCGTACACTACACCCCAAAAAAGTGCTGTGCTTTTATTCGTATCTCTGCTAACAATGGCGATATTGACTTCCTCGCACTAATGGGCCACCCTATACAGTAAGCGGCACCCTAATGCGTACATAGCCGAATGAAGGGCAATTGATAATTTAACTTCTTTTGTTAAGTAGATGTAAACATGAGGTGAGAACCAATCGAGATCCAATCGCAAGCGCAGGCGTATGAAAGGCATCCGGTTTGTCGGTAGGGCTGTTTGAGTTAGAATTTGAAATACCATTTTATATTCTATTCTGGTCTAGTGCTTGATTAGAAAAGTGCGTTATTACGAGCGTATTGTAGAAGCATTATATACATTCATAAAAATAAAAATGGATATTTATCACATTGACGAAAAAGTTCAAATAATTAAATGGTATTTTTTGTGGTCGGTCCGTAAGGAATATTAAAGTCATTTTTAACGAAAAATTTCCCAATAGGCCCTCACCGACGATATCAACGATTAATCGGGTCGTTTAAAATTTTGAAAAACATGGTTGTGTTTCACCTAGACCCCACAGAAAAAATGCAGTTCCGGTAAATGACGAGGTCGAACAGAGGGACATAAATATTTGGTTATTGTCAATGACAACCCAACATTTTCTGCCAAGGCAATGGCTGAAATTGTATATTGTATGTGTGTAAGCTAAAACACATACGCCAGTACATCTCCTTCTAACAACTATTCGTATACTATCATACTAATATTATATATATAAATAAATTAACCAAACGGCAACAAACGTCTACTCCCCGAGCGCTGGCGCAGTTTGAATTTGACATGCGCAGATGCAGTTCTGTCTGCGATTCCCCGAAATATTGTACGCCGAAGCCGAACCATTGGACCGTTCGCCTTGTTTCGCTGTTGTCATATCAACATAATATTCCTATTAGATATTTTAAAATTGTTTCACAGCTGTTTAAAGTAATATTAAGTATTTAAAATTATTTCACAGTAGTTGGGTCGAAAAAAGATAACAGTAAACTTTATTATACGATACGCGATGCAGTCTGAAAATTAAATTGGCTTATATTAATTGATCGTACGTCAATGCATTTTGTAACTATAGTTTTTATAAAGACTTATTGTGCAGAGTTACAGTTAGTTCTGGCAACGTTGCTCTTTAGATTTCCACTAAGACCCCCCCCCTCTTAGCTTTATGTACAACCAAGCCTCCCGGCTCAAGTAAATTTGCCTAACTATGACATAAAAATCATTTAATATGTAATATGTATTTAATTTAATATCCACCTAAGTACGCATTAGGCTGCCGCTTACTGTATAGCGGTAAGCCAATTTAAATTTTATGTTTGTAAAATAATTCCCTAATTTTTGATGCGGGTTGCAATTGCCCCCAATCGCACAAGATGGCGCTGCTATGGTACCATTGCAACTATTCCCTCTATATATTTGTATATTCCCTCTATATATTTATATATGAAGCTAATTGAGAAGGTAAGTTATACATACACATATTGTTTTAAAATGGGAATTTAATGCTCTTGTTTAATTTGACAATGTAATATATTTACTTTATTACTTAATTTAATATTAGCTACATTATGATGAGTACGCCTATGTCCCGCTGCACATTTCGGCCAACTGTAATTATAATATTACATTCGATTATTTGCAGACTAGTAATATTACTGTTAAATTTAATATCAAACCGACAGTTCTCAAACACAAATAACATGATAAATACGTGCGGATAAATAAATAATTTCCATTCGGTTTATATTAAGGACCGTACATTTTGGTTAAATTTAAGCGAAAAAAATATGTTGTACTGTAACAATTAAGCTATGTACATTTGGAATTGTACTTCTCATATGCGAAATAGTTTTTCATTACGGAAAACGGAAACAAAAGTCTTCTAAATTTACAAACCAAGAAGCTTTTGTGTGATTCCCTGGTACTGTCTCATTTTAACTTTGGCGATGTCATTTATAACTCGTGTTTGACCGTGAACGATTCAAATAGAATACAACGAATACAAAACTCCTGTATTAAACTAATGTTTGGGAAATGTGGCTCCATAAACACAAAAATTACAGATATTAACTGGTTGAACATGAAAAATAGAAGAACCTTGCATTGCTGTAACTTATACCACAATATTATTGTAAATCAGGAGCCAATATATTTATTCGATAAAATCAAATTTCAAAGAGAAATCCATAATATTGCTACCAGAAACCCTCAGTTGTTATCTATACCCAAGCACAGATCGGCACTATTTACACGGTCTTTCTCATATCAAGTAGCGAAAATGTATACCTAATACTGTACCCTCACATATGAAAACCCTATCCTCAGATTCTTTTAAACACAAAATGCGTCACTTAATATATGATCAAAAATTTGTCTTGTAATTCATGCCTTCATAGTTGTATTTATCGTACCATTTTTCAGGAGCGTAGTTGCCGTCTCATATAAATTCTATTTATTTATTATTATTTTTTTTTTAAAATACGTCACCTATACATACTTTCGTAATTTGTGTAATACTTGGTGTAATATTTATCGTCTTTATCTATCTTCTGTGTAATTTTGGGTTGAGTGGAAGAACAACGACCTCATTCTTGAGTAGTTGAACTCCGCCTTTTTAATAATAATGTAACTTCACTTCAATACTCGTCTAATTCACTCTAACTATGTTTGTATTATAAATATAATGTATGTTAATTTGCATTATTATTAAATAAAGACTATTTATTATTATTATTATTATTATATCTGCAGAATTTTCTGTTGCTCCTCGTGGCTCTATTTTACGTTATTAGTTTTCTATCCAATTCAATACATCGCTTGCGTGAAAATAAACTCACCGATTTGAAACTGTCTACCAAATCACAGCATGCAAACAGAAATTAGGTACTGCGCGCAAATATACTCGAAGTGTGCACTGTTTACTGTATCGTCAGAGCACACATACACTGGACTGGATATATACAGGCAGTCTGATAAAATTTACATCGCATATGGGATACCAGTATATACATATGTACATACTCGTATGTATTATGTACAGTGCTTTCTATAAGAACGCTTCAGAGTTTTTGCTAGCATATGAAAATAAAAAAAGTTCTACAATATCGACTTTGTATGTAAGTATTTAGGAAAACTATACAGTGCTTTAGTAGAGTAACAGAAAAATCGAAAAAAACACTACTACACTTTTTTTTGAAACTCGCTCAAACGCATCAAACAATTCATATGAATTTCTGTTTTGTAATACACGTTTTTAAACAGTTTTTTTTCATTTTCCAGACAATTGTTTAATAGCACCTCCATATATTTTCTGCGGATTTCGGCAGAACAATTTTTTTTGATTTTTTTTTCACCTGGGAAAACAGTTAAGCTCAAACGCAGCGAGAAAGATATTCTCGTTCCTTGTCACTCCCCTGGTCAGGATATAATCGACACTTTAATTCTTCGTTATTTGCACGTCAAATATGTTGCACTAACAAGATCTAATAAGATCTCAATCCGGATATGTGACTGTTGATGTGCGAGTGACAACAGACAATGATATATTTCTCGCTTTATCTGATTGAGGCGGTTCCTCCGTCAGAGTGCTTTTGGGAAGACATTTGATATGTGCCGACTTTATCAGGCAGCCGAAATATGTCTGGTCGTATTAAAATGCACTAGAGTGCGATACTGCGAAAGTAACTGCCTTCCAAACAAGCAAATCCTGTGAACTGGCTGAGTGATTCGTAGACTCTCCAGCAGGATCGAACGTTCCCTAGGAAATAGTGACATTGCATTCGGAACCTTTCTGGACATAGAGAGTGCATTAGACAGTACCTCTTTTGACTCAATTAAAGAGCTTCCAAAAATCGAGGAGTTGGACAGTCTATCTCGGACTGGATCAGCTCTATGATTAAAGACAGGACAATAATAAGCTCCATCAGGGGGATGGTGGCTACCAAGGGTTGTCCGGAGGGGAGCGTACGGTCGCCTTTGCTATAGACTCTAGTAGTAGACAGTCTTATATGGGAACTAGAACAAGGAAACACACATGCGCAAGGATAAGCAGATGACATCACTATTCTAGTTAGTCTAGATATCCGATCTCATGCAATGGCCCCTGATGTACACAAGAGGGGCTAAGTTTCAACCTCACGAAAACAACCGCGGTTGCCTTCACAAAAAGAGAAAGACCTCATTTGTAGGAAAGTCAATTCCAACTGAGTAACTAGGTTAAGTACTTAGGACTGATATTAGATATTAAGATAAGCGTTGGGCTTACTTGGAAAGGACTACCAAGAAGACTACTCGGGCACTATGACTCTGCAAGTTGGTACAACGTAGGAATTAAAACCAGCAATTGCCCTTTGTACATATTTTAAAGTAATAATTCCCATGGTAGCTTCCTAAGCTGTAAGGACTTAGGAATAATATGAGCCATGCAAACGATACTCACTGCAGCTATATCAACGCTATGTCTTCCGCCACTATACATTGTGTTGGATGCGGACACTCAGGCAGCAGCGTACAGGCTGGATATTGTTTTGTCAAATAAAGTAAAAATAAAAGCAAATTGGGCAGAATCCGTCGAGTCATAATCTTCCACAGACCTTATTCGGTGGTTTTACCGAATGAGGGAGAACATAACAGACACATGAGAGTTCCGGAGAACGAATCTGCGGTGTAGATAGGCCTCGAAAATGACAGCTGTTGGTAGCTGTTAACTAGTTATCAAATAGCGACCAGAAAATAAAAATCTTCAATTTTTGTTATGACTTAATAATTTTCAGTGTGCTGAAATTAATTTTTATTAATTAATTCAATTTTTTTATTTTTCGATCGTTATTTGACAGCTTGGTGACAGCTGCCAACTTTCAAATTCGTAAAACTAGCATCATATTTAAATTCAGCGACCTAAAAAAACATAAAGTTATAACAAAAACTGAAAATTTTTGTTTTATAACTGCTATTTGACAGCTTTTTGATAGCTGCCAATTGTCGAATTATTGTATTCACATCATGTATGAACTGAGTTACCTAAAAAGCATAAAGTCAACAAAAAAAATAAGATTTGCACTTTGTTATTGCACTTTGACAGTTAGCTGACAGCTTATTGACAGCTGCCAATTGTCGAATTATTGTATTCATATCATACATGAACTGAGTTACCTAAACAGCATAAACTCATAACATAAAAATAAAATTTGCACTTTGTTAAGGCACTTTGACAGCTTATTGACAGCTGTGACGTGTCAATTTGGACAATTTGACATCGAATTTGAATTTATCAACCTCAAAAACATAAACCTAGACATTAAAATCGAAAAAAATAAGTTATTCAAAAATCTATAAAGACTGCACGAATAAATAAATCTGTGGTGGCGCTTTGGAGCTTTCAAGCTCCGTAGCAGCCAAAGTATTGATTTTCGAGCTTTGTGCTCGACAGTGGTGTGATTCAAATTTAACTCTTTCCCTATCATTCTTGTCATCAACCGGCGATCTTAACGCACAAGATCCCGTATTCAATCGACATTTTCATCGGTTCTTGAAGACGAAGGCCTTCCGCTGCGTTGTTCATCTTCAATCGACTCTTTTCCTTCTGATAGTGCCTTAAACCACCGAAAAAAACTGGGGTCTTGAAAAAACACTCTCCGTAGGCATGTAGAAGTATGGCATGCAAAAGTATCCGTTGCGCTGTGTCCAAGTCTGAAGCAAAACCTGATAGCACACCCACTGTCACTCATTTTTAAACGCACTAGAAGAAACCGGTTTACGAAAACAGTCATAAATACCACACAAATGACTCTAACAAGGTCAAGCTTGTACTGAAGGCGCATTACATGTTAACCTATCGCCCTTCCAAGTCCCAACTCCGCAATGTTGCTAGATCGGGCGCTACGTTACCAGTCTCATTACTCAATTTACACACCTCGTATCAAATAGTAATTCTCTGTATCATTTATTAAACATTTTTTGTAAAGTGAGTGCTTAGTTATCGTAAATCCGTCGTATCAATGCATTCGATATTTCCGCACCATTAGTATTAATCTAGTGTTGACGACCTGAAACTTTTGAAACAAGTTAGTAAAAATCTGCAGGCGACAGCAGGTCTGTTTCTGACACGGCCTGGTCAATATATAAATTTCACAGCTGTGTAGTGGTTATAAACGGAGTACGAGTAGAGCTTAACTGTCTTCCATTGCTTCGACATAAATAAACTTACGCAGTTTTTTTTAAAGCAGTAGAGCGTTAAAACTAGAATACAATTATTATGAAACAAAATGTATTACTGAATGCGTTTTTTTTTGTAATTCTTTAAGATAATTACCAAATATAAGCTTACAAATTACTTCAGTTAACTTTTACCACTACTTATTTAAATAAATATTAGCATATACATACAAGAAGCTTTAAAAAATTCTAAATATTTATACACGTGTGGAACTTAAATTTGGAAGCATGTAAACTGCTAAGATAATACCTAAAATAATACCTTCCACAAAATATTGCCAAAGGCTCACCTATCAGAAAACACACGATCGTATTCCTCTACCGTCTAGCTCCGCCTTCAGCGTCTCGAAGGCAAGATCGGCCATCGTCGGCAATTAGCTTCGAGCCGTCTGTGCGTAAGTAGGGTATAATAAAACTGGTTTCTCATTTAATACTCCTTACCTTAAAAATGTCCGATTATACAATCGAGGACGACATGGTTGCCAGATTTCAACAATTATCGCGATTTGGTGTGGAAAAATTCGCAAAAGTCGCCCAACGCAATTTTATAGTCTTAACGACACAAAAAAAGGGTACCATGTTACAATTCTGTGTTTATGCATCATGTATTTGCCTCACGTTTTACCACAAATTACGTGTTACCAAGCCAACAAACCAGCGGCATAGTACTTAAAAATAATAAATGACTAAAAAACAAAAAACTGGACCTTATAATACCTTATATAATACCTTACCTTATAACTTATAAAATAACTATTTTATAGGTTATAAGGTATACACGTGTGGAACTTTTATTTGGAAGCATTCTATTACATGCATTTCAAATGCAGGGAATATTGGTAGGGAGTCATAGCAGAAGATGGGCGGATCAGCCGTTATACGTAATGTATTCCCCTACAATGTTTACAAACTGACGAAGTCGGTACTCGGTGGCAGCAAGATGGGGATCGAAGTACAGCGTTGCCAGATACGTTTGTAAACGATGTTTACGTTTTAGATGGGCCACTCATTTGGGCTATTTATTTCATAAGTTGCGGTTTATTTGGTGATTTCTGATCTAAAGTAAAAAAATCGATCATCCTAACTAGTCATTTACTCCTGGAGTGGGTACTGGAACCTTCGGCGTAGAAACTAAACGGCGCCTACTACTAAGTTGGCACCTTCAGGAGAATATTAAAACTGTTTTCAGTTCAGTTTTATTCAGAAGTTATTGTTTATCAGAAGACTAAAACTGCACTAAAAACAGTTTTAATCTTCCCCTGAAGATGTCAACTTAGTTGGCGAAACGCGCGTCAAGAAAAGTATAGTAGTTCGGTGTTTCGTGGAAAACGTCCAGTTTTTTTGTTTCTACACCGAAGGTTCCAGTAACCACTCCGGGAGTAAATTACTAGTTATGATGATCGATTTTTTACTTTAGATCAGAAATCACCAAAAAAAAACGCAACTTATGAAATAAATAGCCCAAATAGCCCATCTAAAACGTAAATATCGCAGTGTCTGGCAACGATCCCCCGTCTCGCTGCCACCGAGTACCGACTTCGTCAGTTTGTCAGCTTAAGCATTGTAGGCTTATAAGTTTGTCAGCTTAAGCTATTACAGTAGAACCTCGATTATCCGGGCCAGCCGGGACCGAGCCTTTGCCGGATAATCGAAAACACGGATAATCCAAAAAACCTGATTTTTAATGTTTTAATAATTTATTTAGACAAATATACATACATATGTCAAAGGAACAAAAGAAACGTGATACATACATATAAAAAAATAAAAGTTTTGATATTTATAAATGATAACGTACATATGTACATATAATATACTACGTGAATAAAATCACTTAAAAAAAATCAGTTATTTTTTTTGTTTCTGGGTTTCGTAAATTCTTCTCCTTATAATTTCCTTCATTTTCCTAAGCTGAAGTAGATCAATGTCATCAGTTTCAGGCTGTGCTTCAAAATATTGGATAAGTATATTAAGTGCATCTCCTGCTTCTCGATGACTTGTTTTGATGACGGAACTATTTTCATCGTCATCACTACTTTTGTCAGAACTTTCTGCAGAGGTCTGGTTATTTAGATAATCGTCATCCAGAATCTGATAATCTTTTTCTTCGTGATCACATTCTATCCATTCCTGTATTTTTTCGGTGTCTATTTCTTCCAAACCTTCGATTTGCGAGGCTATAGATGCTATGTTTTCGATTGGTAACTCACCTTCATTTAAGTGATTATCGTCTTCAGTATCTCCTCCATCTGCTGTATCTTCTAAGGTCATTATTTTATAAAATGCTTTTTTAATGTTAGTCTCTTTCACTTCACTCCAAGCGCGAGCTACGGCATAAACTGCCTCTTTTAAATTCAGACGTTTCCAAAACCCCATAAAGTCACATTCTCCCAATAATTGAAGCATAAGGTCTTTCCTATAAAGCCTCTTCATGGTCTCTATAACACCTTGGTCCATGGGCTGGGCAATAGATGTCACATTCGGAGGAAAATAGGCTACGAATATATTCCCATCTGCTGACTTTAGTTGCTCTACATCAGGATGCGATGGCGCATTATCCAGTAACAGTAGAGCCTTGGGTGGAAGATTATTTTCTTGCAAATAAGTTTTAACTTGTGGTATAAATTTTTCGAAAAACCACTTTTTAAAAATCTCTCGATCCATCCAAGCCGCCTTTTGATTATAATAATCAACGGGCAGTGTTTTTACATTTTTAAAAGCCCTGGGATTTTTGGATTTTCCAATGACAGCTAACCTAACCTTATGAGTTCCTGATGCATTAGCACAGCATAACACTGTTATACGGTCTTTGCTTACCTTGAAACCTAATTAAAGAAAAATTACTTACATTTAAAAATACATGCAAAAATAAAGCTAACCTGGTGCACTAGTTTCTGAGCCTGCAGCAAGTGTTCTTTTCGGTGTTGCCTTCCAAAAAAGTCCAGTTTCGTCTGCATTATATACTTGCTCGGGTTTTAGGTCATGCTCCGTTATAAGATTTTCCAAATCATAGCAAAATTCTACCATAGCTACATCATCAGCACTTAATTTCTCCCCTTGAATAGCTACTTGTACGTATTCCATGACGTTTTTTAAATCTGTGTAACCAACCAGAAGATGCAGAGAAGTTTCCTTTAATTTTCAACTGCTCGTGAAATTTTTGGGCTTGCCTGCTACACATAGGTCCTGAAATTGGAACCCCTTCCGATCTTTTCTGTAAGAACCACCTGGTCATAGCATCATCAAGTCCTCGAAAAGTAGATCCTTTTAGAGATTTCCTGTCAGAAATAGCATTTGCACTGTCAGCTTTAGCAACAAAGCTTTGTAATTTGGCTTTTTTCTTCACAATGTCGCGAACCGTTTGTTTTCCAATGTTATATGTTTTGGCCAATGCAGCAACACTACTTTTGTTTTTTTCAAATTGTTTTAAAATTTCCATTTTTTGTGATATAGTTAAAACATTACGTTTACGTTTTACGTTAGCACCGGTACACTGCATTTTGTGCGTTTGTTTGCGTTTTACTAACGAATCGGTCGGCAGTTGGCGAAAATAATGCGGAAACACATACAACTCATTCAATCTTAAGTTTAGACAAGTTTAGACAAGTTTAGACAAAGTGGCTTCTAAAATTTGGATGCGCAATGGTTTGGCCACTCCCATACGAGTCACATGACGGAGTTCATTGTCGGTCGTTTGTCACCGCCTGCCCGTCTCAACCAGCCACGGATAATCCGCGCACGGATGATCAATTTAAAATGCCGCATGGAAAATCCGCCGCCCGGATAAAGCGCGCACGGATAATCGGGGTTCCACTGTACGTATAAGTTATTTTATAAGTTATAAGGTATTATTTTATTTTTGGACTATATGCACCTGATTTACCTAAAATGTATTAGTTCTGTCAATGAACGATCAAAAGAAGGGCCTACAAGGGCATGCCAAGGTCTCAATTTTTCACTTAAGATTGTGTATTAAGCGAGGTGTGTAAATTAAGTAATGCGACTGGCAACGTGGCGCGCGATCTACCTGTGGAGACGGGACTTGGAAGGACGGCAGGTTAACATGTTTGGGTATAAGTTTGAACTTGTTAGAGTCATTTCTTTGTTCTTCGCGACTGTTTTCGTAAATTGATTTGATGGAATTTCATTTGATAGCCAGGGAATTGTCCACAAAGAGTTTGTGCCTTCAGGCCAAACAGTAAATCAACACTTTTACAGAGAGGTTCTTGAAAAACTTCGAAAAAGTGCCATGCATGTGAGACCAAACATCAAGAACAACTGTATGTTGCATCACGACAACCCGCCTTGTTACACAGCCATTTCAGTAAACGAATTTTTAGCCAGTAAAAAAATTCCTATGGCACCTTAGCCTCCTTATTCGCCTGACTTGACTCCTTGTGACTTTTTCTCTTCCCGAGATTAAAAAATCACTTCCAGAGACGTCATTTTGGGACCATAGAAAACATTCAAAGGGCTGTAACCGACCAGCTGAAGGCTATTCCAGTATATGTGTTCCAGCTGTATGGCTTCCCAAGGAAGTTGTTTTGAAGAAGACAATACTGAATTGTAATTCTATTAAAATAATTACATTAAAAAAAAAACAGTCTCATTACTTAATTTACACAGCTCGTATATCAACCGATCTTTTTAAAAAATAGCTGTGTAGTATTTATACTACACAATAACTATATACAACACTGATATAAAAATTTATAATAGTGTATAACATCTTCATAGTTTACTTTTATTACTTTTAAATAAAAGTCAGTTAAACGATAGTCAAATACCAAATCTACAATACATGATGATGACGTGTAATTATTAATAGTAATAAGAACATAGTAGAAGAAAAGGAAGAAAAGAACATATCTATATGCGCTGACCCGGAGCTGTTGATTACTGAATCGTTTTAGTAAGTGTCGTAACATGTCTACATCACTTGATATATGTAGATACCTAAAAATGGCATCTCATTTAAATGAATGAATCTTCTTTATGAGGTTCATTTCCTATAACTGCCTTTTTATTCAAAGCCGTTCCGGGTCTAAAATATACTACATATAGAACGCTTATAGGGATCTTAACAGATAGGAAAACAGCCAGTACCTAAACCATTTGTCATGGGATAGACGGAGTACGAAAAGTTTTGCAGAAGAGAAAAAATATCAAAGAAACTTATGATCATTACACACCTGATGTGATTAGAATTGATGAGATTATTGATGATGATCATGAGAAAGCGCTATGTATGAAATAAGTCATGAAATAATTTGTCCCCTAGTAATTTTATTATTGTATTACCGATTGAATTATCGCTTTCTAATAATTGTGACATCAGTCCAACTCTGTTAGAATTCTTGCTCGACTGGCTCTACCAAGATTTATGTAACATCACTCTTACGTACACACCCCCAAACTCTTACTAGTTCCAGAAGAAGGGTGACACAGATCCACTATTCAATAAGATTTTCGCCAATTCTAACACCTAAGAAAGTAATACATTATGTCCTTGTTTACATGTCTTCTCACTCTTACTCACTCTGCTAACATCGCTATGGGCACTTCGTATGTAGTTCTAGATACACACAGTGAAGTGGACGTATGACCGGTAAAACGGCGCAAACATATTTAAAAATCCTCTTTGTTAAATAAGTCTAATATATTCATAAAACGTTGAAATTTTAGCAAAAAAAATATGTCTGTCGTCTATCCAATAACTGTTATTGGATAGTCGGAGATATATCTCAAAATATAAGTGTTTTGAATGTCTCTACAGAAAAAAAAATTGACTTGATGATGCTTTGTAGCCATGGAGACTTCTCATTAGAACATCAAGGGCTACAACGTATATCAACTTGAGCGAATTTAACCGAGGACTACTTTATATAAAGTTTGTGATGAGATGCTCTCAAATGCGACTAAATACATGCATTTAATTTGACAGCTGCCTCACAGATCCTCACTCTGTTTAAAACTAGGCTTTGATTGAAACAGGTGCAACGAATTTTGCTATGAAATTTAGCGTCTGCCAAACATTGTGTTCTGCTGTTTGTTGTATGTCAACATCTTGATAGTTTAGCAAATAGTTGAGAGTGAAAATACTTATGGCACATTGCGCTTCTTCAAAGCAGTTTATATTGATTTTCTAGTAAATTAATTTTTAGTTTACTAAACGTCAATTAATATGGAAATACAATTATTCCATGAGAGATCATTAGGAGAATTAAAACAAATATGGCAATGATAACACAGCTCCACAAAATTTTTTTTCGTTTGCAGGGGTTTGACTACGTATATTATATGTTTTTTTTGGTCGCTGAAACCGAATCCGAAGTTCAAATTTCTCCATCAGATCCGGTTCTTTTCCTAACCTCAAAAAACAGGCCTAAAACCATGAAATTAAAGCTAAAAATTATATAATTTGATAAAAACCCAAACGAAATCCCATAATCATATATATGGCATCAATTCCATAACCATATAATCTCAAAACTCCATAACCTTAGGCCCCATAACCTCAAAAACCCAATAACCTTATGATTCTAAAACCCCATTAACTCAGTAAAAAAGAGACTTATACGCGCTTAAGCAGTGTAAATCGATATGTTTGAAACGGATTTGCCCTCCAATCCCAGTACCACTTAACCTCAAAACCGCGTGATCATAAAACCCAATAACCTCAAAAACCCCTTGTGATTGAAAAACCCTATGAACCAATAAAAAAGAGACTTATACGTATTCAAGCAGTGTAAATCAATATGCTTGAAACGGGTGTGCCCTTCAACCTGACTACCACTCAACCTCAAAATCACGTGATCCTAAAACTTCATAATCTTATACGGTTCTAAATCTGATTGAGTTTTAGTAAGTAGTATAAAATATGGAATGACACCATACACAAAAGTAGTGTAAAATATGGAATTATACCACAAAATTTGTGTACAATCATACACATTATTTGTAATGTGCTATCTTTCGCACGGTAAAATGTACACAAATTTTGTGTATTTTTAATACTGTATCTGTGTCTTTTCAAATCAAATTACACAAAACATAAAATTTTGAACTTTATATAATCCCATAACTTTGCAGATTACGAGTCACGAGGTTTTTCAATCACAAGGTTATGGGATTTTTGAGGTTATGAGGTTTTAGGATCACGCGGTTTTGAGGTTAAGTGGTACTGGGATTGAAGGGCAAATCCGTTTCAAACATATCGATTTACACTGCTTAAGCGCGTATAAGTCTCTTTTTTAATGAGTTATGGGGTTTTAGAATCATAAGGTTATTGGGTTTTTGAGGTTATGGGGCCTAAGGTTATGTTTTGAGATTATATGGTTATGGAATTGATGAAATACATGATTATGGGATTTCGTTTGGGTTTTTATCAAATTATATAATTTTTAGCTTGAATTTCATGGTTTTAGGCCTGTGTTTAGAGGTTAGGAAAATAACCGGATCTGATGGAGCAATTTGGACTTCGGATTCGGTTTCACCGACCCAAAAACCGGAATTTCTTTCCTGTGGCCGCTAAGGCGTAGGGAGGAGACTCGTACTGCTGGGAGTGGTAGGCGGGGATGTCACGTGACTTCCTGTACAGTCAATTCGCAGCCAGTCTCTTCGTTCTTCAGTTGGCATCGTAATCAGTCAAGAGGTTCACCCTTAGGTCGCGCAATGCATTGTTATAAAATTTCTCACCGTTGAAGGCGTCAAACCAGCCGAAATCGTTCGAAGACTTGAAACACAGTTTGGGGAGACTTGTATGAGTGTACGAATGGCACAAACATTTTTGGGAGGACAAACACAAGTTGAAAATGAACCTCATGTCCGTCGTCCTCGAGCCAGTGTGAATGAGCGAAACATTGCCACTCTTCGGCGCCTTCTGGAGGATGACAGCCGTTTAACGGTTGCTGAAATTGCAGCTCAGATCGAGATATCTTCGGGAGTTATTACCGATGAACTGAGGTTTCGAAAAATTTCGGGGAAAGACGCGAGTTTCCGATCAGAAACATGATTCTGCTTCATGACAATGCCCGCCCCCACACAGCCAATCTGACACGCGAAAAGTTGGAGGAAGTTCGTTGGACAACACTGGAACACACTCCCTATTAGCCCGACTTATCTTCATGTGCGTAACTGGCTGGAAACACGCCGCCGTCCTTTTTATGATGATGGCATGAGTGAATACGTAAAGTGGGCGGGAAGTGGGAAACACATTCCATGAGTGTTCACCCAGCCGACCTCTCTAGCAAAGGCGCATATTTTCCTGGGGTGAATACTCTTAACATCCTCTGGGTTCAGAACACAGCTCCCAAAGTGCCGTTCTCTGACCATTCCAATTGCAGGGCACTCTGTGAGGATGTGAGATGCAGTCTCCTCATCATCCATGCACCATCCACATTCAGGATCATCTATGACCCTTATCATGTGGAGGTGCCTTTTAAGGTGACAGTGGCCTGTAAGGAGTCCTGTCACCGTTCTAATGTCTCTTCGGTTCATATCTAGGAGACTTTGAGTTAATCTGAACGAAGGCCCAATAATATGGGAAGCCCATACCCGGGGCTTCTTGCCATGATTTTTCGAACTCCTTGTTTAGGAGCTCTTTCATGGTTGAAACCCCCATTGAATAGGGGACCCCTAATATAGGTTCAGGTCCTATGGGGTACCCTATTGATCCTAGTCTGGCCAGTCTGTCGGCCTCCTCATTTCCCGGGACACCTGAGTGTCCCGGTACCCATGTGAGTATCACTCTATTACAACTGGCCAGATCATTTAGAATATTTTTACAGTCAAGGACGAGTCGCGATTTGACCTTGCTGGATTCAATAGCCATCAAGGCCGCTTGACTGTCCGTGCATATTTTAATCGTTCTCCTTTTTGGAGCCGTCTTTAGGATTTCCATCCCGCATGCTAGGATAGCATATATTTCCGCCTGGAAAACGCTAGCATATGACCCGAGGGCAAAAGGTAATTTTGTCCTCGTGGTTTTGCCATATACTTCCGCTCCGGCCTTATCGCCAATTTTGGAGCCGTCTGTAAACCAGATGATTCCATTTTGGCATATAATATTATTTGTGTTATCCCAGTCATCCCTACTAGGGATTTGGATCCCTAGTTTTGAACTGGGACAAATGGTAGGCTCCACACTGTCCTGTAGCATAAGGAGTACTGGACAGTTTTTGGTAGCCTTGTTCCATATTGTGGCGTGGCCAGTAGTTTGTTCCTCGCCTATCCAATGGCCAAGTCCGGTCAGTCTGTAAGCCGATCTCATGGCCTCATGTTCAATCACCAAGTGCAAAGGGGGGCAGCCCCGTGAGGACCTCTATGGCCCTACTTGGGGCTGTCCTCATTGCACTAGTGATGCCTAGACAGGCTAGTCTTTGAACTTTATCTAGTTGCTTTCTAGCCTTATCCGTTCTTGTTCCTGGCCACCAAACGATGGCACCATAGGTAATAACGGGGCGAACTATGGCCGTGTACATCCAATGAAGGATCCTCGGCCTTAGTCCCCACGTACACCCGAAAGCTCTTCTACACGCCCATATGGCTGAGGTAGCCTTCGTGGTGCGATTTGCTATATGCTCGTTCCAGTTCAACTTGGAGTCTATTGTGACTCCAAGGTACTTAGATGAGCTTTTGTATGGGATGACTTTTCCCGCCAGGGTAATCTCTGGCAGAGGCCCCAACTTACGCTTCCTGGTGAAGGTAACCAGGTCAGCCTTTTATGATGATGGCATTAAAAAACTTCCAATTCTTTGTGAAAAATGCATAACAACAACAGGAGATTATGTAAAAAAAACAGTATTTTCATGTTATTTCCATGTAATAATAAATTGAAAAATGAAAATTCCGGTTCATATTTGATTTACCCTCGTACTTTCTGCATTTGTTGATACATTTATCAACGATAGACTGATTTTAAAATACAATTGTCCATTTTGAATATATTTCAGATGCATTTTTTTGTGCCTTAAATTTAACGGGGGCGAGGTTCGCCATTATGCGCTCTTCCACCTAACCCCCGATACACTCACAATGTAACACCCATGTCCTAACAGAGTTGTCAATTCTGGTAGGCAGGACTCGAACCCACTGACAGAGGTTTAGCAGATAGCGCAGATTGCCACCTCTGGTACCACATACTAGATGCATCTGCCCGACAAACTAATATAGAGCAGATAGAGTCACCCATCCGAAACGCTACCCGACTCAGCGTTGCTTCACTCGCATTATCGGAGATTAGCGTTCAGACGAATTATGTTGCTCTTTGCTTTGCTACAGTTCTGATCTTCTGTCATAAATTATCACATGTGTTTGTTGCATCTTCATATACATCAAAGAGTTTATGTAGTCCCGTAGGCTAAAATCAATAGAGTTAAAAATAGGGCTTCTCTCAGCCCATAGGCATCTGGATTAATCGACGAATGTTTATTTATAAACGTGAAAATTCAACTTTTTCAAATTATATGGTTATTTGTTTTTTTCATGGCAATCTAGAGCTCAGAAATTCTAATGTAATATGTAATTATTAAAATGTAAGTTTAGGTAATTTTGAACGCAATATCAATAAAGCATACATTTTTGAAATTAGGAGGAACAGTTCTTGCAGAAAAGAAAAAAATATACAGGGTGTTCCATTTAAAATAATTGGTGTTTGTTTCGTTTTGTGACTTTTCGATATTGCATTGTTAATATTGATAATCTCATGATAAAGATAATAGAGAAAACATACTGAAACTTGCATACCAGTAAGATGCAGATTTTTTCTTTTTCTCATTATAAACCCTGTAGGTAGGTAGGTGTCAAAATATAAACGAAACTCCTGTAAAAATTGTTCCTATATGTTTACTATACCATTTTTTTCAAGTATGACATTAACCTTTATAACACCTTGTATATTTGTCATTCGTCATATATTCATCATTGTCATTCGCATCCTAAAACACAAAAAGTTAAAAAAGGGGATGAAAAAAAATTCCGAACTAGTGTAATAATTGATCTATTTGGGCCAGTATTTCGTTTTTTGAAAACTTGCTGTTGATAATATAATGAATATCTCAGTATAACTACAAGGTTTAAGAACCAAAGCTGAAATAAATAGTCTAGTTTATAGCTAACAGCAGCTCCATTGTTTTCGCGTGAATACTAGGCATTTGTGCTATTGTTCTCATTCCGTGTATTGTGTAGTCCTCTGTTTAGCAGTGTTGCTATCATAAATAAATTATTACTCTACCGTATATTCGCGACTGTGATTGATTGCTAGCCCTATTATTTCATAGTTAAATGTAATCATAGCTTTTTTTACTATCTACGAGGGGTTTCAGAGAAAATTTGAGATTTTTGAATTTCAGATGTTTGAATGGTATGATTCATACGGAATGATAACATTGTTATTAAATACTGTAATTTTCATTAGCGGGAAGTGACAATATAAAACAAAAAGAAACAACATAACAACTCACATTTGATATACAGGGATGTATATTCATTTATACGTCTGGTTGTTTGCATTATAGATAAAAATTTGAATTCTGTAGGCGATGAACAATTATTGTTCCGAATCATCAACTTTTCCTTATTTACAAGTGTCGGAAATGATTTTGGAAGTGGATATAGAAGTCAGAGTAGATGTTGTAGTTATATGATACGTACTAAATTACGGTTTACTGTGCGCGATTAAGTAACCTTCTCCGGGGTTACCAATATACAGAGTGTTAGAAAACTACCGGAATAGCAGAATAACTCGCCATTTTTGGAAAAAAATGTTTTATACAAAAGTTTTAGTATTTTTTCCCGTCTATCCATTCGTAACCTTGAATTTGACCTTCAACGTGACGTTCAAGGTCATTTGAAGGTCAAGGTCGTTTTTTCAAATGGGAACACCTATTTTTGACCCCGGAATCGAAAAGAGCGGAAAAGATTACAGTCGGACACGACCTTGATTATCCTTATTTCAAATTGTGGAGGTCACCACCCTGAAGTCAATCTCATAATATCGTGGGAAAATGATTCTTCGCAAACAAGACCTTGAATTTGACCTTCACCATGTTCATCAAGGTCATTTCAAGGTCAAGGTCATTTTTATAAAAGTGGGACTGCATATTCGTGAGCCCGAAAATGAATAATGGAGAAAATTCGAGACAATGATAGTCATCTTCTCATCAGAAGGTCACTCCAAAGTCAAACGTACAAAATTGACCAATGAGGGTAATGACCACAATTTGCAATGAAGGTAATCAAGGTCGCATCCGACTTAAATTTTTCCGCTCTTTTTGATTCCGTGGTCAAAAATAGGCGTTCCGATTTGAAGAAACGACCTTGACCTTCAAATGACCTTGAGGGTCATGTTCAAGGTTAAATTCAAGGTCTCCAGTGGAAAGCCGGGGAAAAATGCTAAAACTTTTGTGTAAAACATTTTTTCCAAAAATGCACTCCTGGCGAGTTATTCTGCTGTTTCGGTCCTTTTCTAACACCCTGTATAATGCTGGCTGATACTAGGTACGTATGGTGACATAGAACTATGTAATAATTAGAGTCCGCCAAGGTGAGGATCATCACAGGGTCGCACTAGCTCATACACGTTCCTACATATACCGGGTGTCAACGGAATCACTTTCGGGCTGTCATTTTTTTTTTTATTTTAAAGATGTTTTACTGAAATTTGATGTATGTCACACTTGATAAAAATGCCAGTTAATGATATAGATGCAAAAGCTTGCCTAATTCTTTCCTCCAATTCTTGCACTGTATTTCATCTTGCACGATACAGATAGTTTTTGACATATCCCCATACGAAAAAGCCCTCGGATGCTTAGACGACGATCCTCGCGGATTAATTTACCGATTTTTTCAATGTGTTCGTCCGTTTCTGATGTTGAGGGCCGTCCGCGGCGCGGATCGTCTTCGGTCGTTTCATGTCCCTCTTTTAACCGTTTAGACTATTCAGAAACTTGTGTGCGGGATAAACATTCATTCCCGTACACTTCTTTTAACATTGCATAAGCTGCTGTAAAAGTTTTTCCCAGTTTAACAAGAAACTTGAAAATAACCCTTTGCTCCATCTGGACACAACATTTTTTTCGACGTGTTACTGGTGCGTAGACTAATTCAAACTGCTAGCAGCATCAGTTCGGTTATTTAATAGCCACACCTCGTAGAACTACAACAAAGGTATTTTTAATAAGATGGTGCTAGAGTTCACACTACAACAGAGACTGTGAACTTTTTCAAGAATTTTTTTTCGATATAGATTAATTAGTTTAAATGTCTATCAAGATCATGCGATATTACTCCAATATTCCTCTTTTAATGTATCTCCAAGTTGGGATTACAGAAAAAAATAATTAATTAAATGCTCATCCTCATATCTTGCACAATGTTTTCAATTCTATCAGAAGGAGATGCAAGATTTGTTTGGACCAATATGGTGGACATATTCAGCAAACGAATTGTTTTTATAAAGGTTTTAATGACACCTTGCCTACAAAGATTTTCTAGTATTTGAACCTCGATTTGAACCCTTATGACATTAAAGGAGGAGGGTCCCTAAGGCCGGTTTTCGGCCTAATTATTTTTGGTCAAAACACTTTTTTGACAAAACCCACCCCCAACCTTCCCCCTTCTTTTTTAGCCCCCTTAATGACGCAATAAACAGTTTGCTTTTTACCAACTTCCACGGTAGTTTTTGGCTAAAAAAACCCTAACCACTCACGGATATCACATATATTCCCCCCCCCTGAATGATCCCCCCCCGGAAATATCTGCACCCCTCCCGTTATTCCTACCACTTCTGCACCCCTCCCGTTATTCCTACCACTTCTTCATGTAAAATGGATTTTTGGGAACTGTATGAATATTATTGAAAATAATAATGCTTTATTATATGTGATATCCGTGAGTGGTTAGGGTGATGTTTTTTGAATAAAATATTTTTTTTTTATCCAAAAACTACCGTGGAAGTTGGTAAAAAGCAAATTGTTTATTGCGTCATTAAGGGGGGTGAAAAGAGGGGGGAGGGTTGGAGATGGGCTCGTTTGTGGTCAGATCCATTGTAAATGATATATAAATAAATAAAAAAAAATATTTATTTTTTTATTTTTTTGACCAAAAATAAATTAGGCCGAAAACCGGACTTAGGGACGCTCCTCCTTTGAAAGGTAATTAAGAATAATCTATGAATTATTTTATAGTTAAAAATATGCAACAAAGTAAAAATTAATACGTGTCATGTTCTCATCGCCGTAGCCGTCTTTGACCGTTTTTTTAACGCACGGTATATTTCAAATAAGCTATCACATGACCTCTGGTTCTATTTCAAAATTTCGTAAAAACAACGTATTTCAGGACTTTTTTCAAAAGTATATCTCTAAATATTCACTACATTCCATAAATTTTCTATCATGCTATTACGTTAAGGATAATCTTGCTGAATAATACAAAAACAGAAATTAAAATCCCTACTTGGAGAAAAATCAGCTTACTTTAATTGTTACCCTATGCAAATATCATAATGAACGTTTTCATCGTTCATTAATCGTTTTTCCGCTCGATTGAATCCATTAGACACTGTTTCAGTGATTTTTACAGTTCCAGCACGCTACTGACAAAAACTGAGATGAGGGAAAATAAAATTAAAAAAGTCTTTCATCCCCGTTTTGTAATTTAAGTTTGGAACAAAGCTTTTAAATTATGTCCTCTTTGTCTTTGATAATATAATAATGTGGCCCATATACACGCGCATTTAATATGCATGTATAATTCAAAATACAATCTACAATTCCGTATGCCTATTTATACAGTGCGTCCATATATGTCACGAATTAATTCATTATTAGCTAAACAAATAATTTTGACGTGATTTCCCGAAACAGGTTGATTTTTTATTTTAAATTACTGTATTTTCACGTAGTAATTGAATATAAAGGGTGAAGTATTTGCGAGCGTATATGCCATCGGTGTTTTTTTTATAATTGAATACCCTGTATATCAGTTAAGTTTTAGAATCTACATAAAACCCTGATTCTAGAAATAAATAACACATACACCTTAAATTTATACTCATGTTCAAATTCATGGGCGTTTGTGCTCAGATGTAATTAGTAGATGATTCAGAGTAGGTTAATAACACAGCACCACAAACAAAATAAGTGAAATGTACCTCTGACCAAACTTAGTGGATCACACGTTTTTGGGGCCGCTGAATCCGAATCTGAGGCCCGTTTTGCCCGATCACGTCACAATTTGTTTTTCCTCAATAAGCGGCGGAAAAATGACAACAATGGCAAAAACACTCTAGAACCCAAATCAGATGTCATAACCCAATACTTCAATAATTTCATACCTCTAATCACATAGCCCTCACAATCAATAAGCCCCAATTAACGATGTTACCTCAAACCAAAGTTGTGCAGTCATCCAAAACTGGTACTTTTGCCATAAATGGCCAAAAAGTGGTCGAAAAATCTCTTCATAAATGATCGAAAAATAGAGAATTTCTACCAGGGCAAACTGCAGGCCAGACCCCTAATAACCCAATAATCAAATGGCCCTATTTTATAAATTAATACTTCGAAATGCCGCACGGGAGACTGATACCCCGAATCTCAAACTCATCCATGCCTGGAATTAGGAAGCTGAGCCAAAGTAAAAGCCAGAACCCCATTAATCCACAATAAAACTACATTATAGTGCTTGATTCTTGTGAATTCCTTTGCGTCTTAAGTTTCGGAGTTCTCGATTAACGTGATTTTTTTTTATTCTCTCACATCTCGACTATCGGACGAATAGCGTGGGTGTTATGGTTAAAAATGTATCTCGTTGGAGCTCCAAGTTGACGTTTGTTGTATTCACTATCTAACTTACAATATGGACGATATTCAGGCAAATTTTCATCATAATCAGATCATTACAATCAGAGTTATATGACTTTGAATACAACGAACGTCATCACAGAGCTCCGACCAGATACATTTTTAACCATAATTCCCACGCTATTAGTCCGAACGCGATCAAATTCAATAGCACTTGAAACCACATTAAATGTAAGATGCATGTCAATTTTCATCGAAATCCGATGAATAAAAATGGGCTTATGGTGGGCCAAACGAAATTTAAGTACTGTACGTGTGTAAATCTGCGTACACACGAACGTACATACGTACATACATACGTACGTACGTACATAATATGTATGTCCATAGTGCGTGTAATATGGCTAGCATTTACTAAATCTTCTAGCTAATTCAGAAGTCGTGAGAGGCTAAAGTTCGGACGAAGTACTTCGAGCTGTGAGAGAATAAAGAACTCACGTTAATCGAGAACTCCGAAACTTGTTAATCGAGAACTCCGAAACTTAAGAGGCAAAGGAATTCACAAGAATCAACGAGCGAAAGCCCCCATGTAAATTGTTATCAGCAAACAAAAAATATGGTCGTATAGAGAAAAAAATTCTAAGAAAGATAGCGTTTTTTGCGACTCGAGTTTTAATGGCGAACATAACCAAAAAAATTCGCAAAAAGTCAAAAAACGGTTTTTTGCAAATAAAATAAAAGCTTCAAGTTCTACACAAGAAAGTTAAATTAGAAAGTTGTAGGTTTTAAAAATGCGCGTCGAATGAGATGTGAACGAAAAAAATCGGTACATAAACATTTGAGAAAAATTTAAAAAAACGTCAAAATTCGCGTTTTCGTATTTTTTGCTGTATAAATTCCAATTTTGTTTGAACAGGCTTCTTGTTAACTAGAAATACAGCCCAAGACAAGCGGAAAATGAAAAGTTACATTTTTGAGAGTTAACACTATATAAAAATAGACGTTTTCAAAAATCAGCTTTTACAGAGGCAAAAATTATCGTACAGAAACGATCGTGGGCTCATTTTATTCGCGAAGACTTGTACTTTCATGCTATTAAAAAATCAAATAGCTTTTATTTAATTTTTGCATTAAAAAATGCGTTGTAAAATTGTATCATTTTTTTCGAACCGGTTTTTTCGAATAACTTTTTTAATTTTGGTTTTACATTTTTGGCCGTTGCATATTTGAAAACTGCCATTCAAAACACGCATTTAAAAAAAAATGAAGGTCCTACGACCTCAGGAAGCCGAGATAATTATTTTTTTTTAATTCCTGGCAGCGGCGTATACGTCCGATTGAGTTCATTTTTACACGAAATAGATCTCAGACTTTTACTTTCTTAAAAAAAAATATTTCAAATCATTTCGCATAAATTAAGTTGACATAATTGTTTGCGAAAGTACAGCGTTGGGTGCGGCACGCGCTAGCCAACACACGGCGACAGAGTGGACGGACACTCCGCTTGGGCGCATCGAAAACTAAACACGATTCCAGATCGATCGCGCTCGCAAAATTATCTTTTCCTCAGCTTAAAAAAAATTATCTCGGCTCCCTGAGGTCGTAGCACCTTCATTTTTTTAAGTGCGTGTTTTGAATGGCAGTTTTCAAATATGCAATGGAAAAAAATGTAAAACCAAAATTAAAAAAGTTATTCGAAAAAAACCGATTCGAAAAATGATACAATTTTACAATGCATTTTTTTATGCAAAAATTAAATAAAAACGATTTGGGTTTTTAATAGCATGAAAGTACAAGTCTTCGTGAATAAAATGAGCCCACGATCGTTTCTGTACGATCATTTTTGCCTCTGTAAAAGTTGATTTTTGAAAACGGCTTTTTTTTTTAAATAGTTATAACTGGAAAAAATAAAACTTTTGTGAATTTTTGAAAAAAAGGATCATTTTCCGCTTATCTTGGGCTGTATTTCTAGTTAACAAGAAGTCTGTTCAAACAAAATTGGAATTTATACAGCAAAAATACGAAAACGCGAATTTTGACGTTTTTTTTAAATTTTTCTCACATGTTTATTAACCGATTTTTTTCGTTCACATCTCATTCGACGCGCATTTTTAAGACTTACAACCTTTTAATTTAACTTTCTTGTGTAGGAATTGAAGCTTTTTTTTATTTGCAAAAAACCGTTTTTTTGACTTTTGCGAATTTTTTTGGTTATGTTCGCCATTAAAACTCGTGTCGCAAAAAACGCTATCTTTCTTATAATTGTTTTCTCTATACGACCATATTTTTTGTTTGCTGATAACAATTAGTGACCGGTTTTCTCCCCGTTGATTGGGCTACAGCTACTTAATTCCAGGCATGGATTAGTCTGAGATTCGGGGTGTCAGTCTCCCGTTAACTTATACAATGGGGCCCATTGAGTTATTATAGGTTTTATATAGGTTATTATAGGTCTGGCCTGCAGTTTGCCCTTGTAGAAAGCCTCAATTTTTTGGCCATTTATGGCTATTATTATTATTATTTTTATTCTTGACAATTGTTTGTAAAAGTGCATCATTTACCAATAAAAAAATCAGAAATTAAATACGTTCCAAACATTCATGAGGTTAACTACCAATTTTTGACAAAAATTTTTACAAAAAATAAATATGGGACTTATCTAGAATTGTACAAGAAACTCAAAAATGGCAAAAGAAATAGGGGTTGCCATTTAAAATTTTAGGGGTAGGTGCCCTGGGGGTTAGGGGGTTGAAAGTAATACAACAAATGCCCCAAAAGGTGTCCCTCTTGATATGTAAATTGACGTGTTTCGCCAAATTTTGATACTGTCATTAGTTTAGGCAATATTAAATGCTGTTCGTTTTCAAATTGACGCCGTGTAGTGTTTATTTGCATCAAAGTCTCCTCGCCCTATTGGCGATTTCAGATAAGAATGCGCCCCCTGGGCGGAAAATATGCGAACCCAGTAAGCGAGTAACCATTTATCAATTGCCGGCTTGTTTACGTCGGATTTTACTGTTTCTATGTACCTACATATTTTGTGGTTTTCACGAGTTTACATTTCATTTTGTTAATGAAAAGGTGAAAAGTTTGTTTTTATGCTAAATGTCGCTGAAAACACAATCCACGTCAACTGGAAAATCAAAAACTAGGCATAATACAAACTGTGCTGTTTATGGTTGCCATTCTTAACCATTATATTTCTTTATAGTACCTGCAAAGGAAGAAAACATGTTTGTTTTTTCAAACAATTTCACCTTCCTTGGATCGGTTATTCGTAAATTGGGAGGACATAGATCGCTCTTTCATTGTACGCTTGTTTTTAAACTTAGAACGGTCTTTCAATGGCCATTACGATGGACCAAATAAAAATGCGTATGCTAAACTACCATTTGGCGTAATAATCATGATTTTCGATATTTTGGACTTCGATCGTTTTTGCCGTGTGCTCTTCATATCGGTGTGGATGCTAAACTACCTAAACTAAACTATAAAGGGAACAAAAAAGTTATAGAAAAGATATATCAATTTATAAAATTTCAAGCGCGATTTATACAAATAAAATTAATCAAGTTATTAAAATATTTTTCAGTTACTGTTACAACATTTTCGTGGCACTTTTCATCAAAAGGTACACATACATATGTTTAAAACGCATAAGGCAGGTAAAAATACCGGGAAACGGTAACGATGTTAAGCACGTCTGACAGTTGATTACTCGCTTTCTCCATGTTCGTTTACGTTTGCCAGCGCCCTCACCGGTAGTCGAAATCGCCAATAGTGACTATAGAGTGCTAGTCACAGACTCACCAATTATTTCCGCATGTGTGCTTTCCAACACCCTTGAAGCTATCAAATACCCTTCCATGGCTTTTACGTCATCCAGTCCCCCAACGTTAACTATGTTCTGTACTTCATTCGACACATATGTTTATCCTGCAATTCCGATACGATATTTTTTATGTCCTCACACAGTGGTGCTATTAATAATTGTCTAAAAGTTGTTTCTGGGCAGACTAACTTCGACGTGCTTTCCACTCACAATGATCTGGACAACTTGTCTGAACTCGGGGATCTAATTTACCGAATTAAATATTACACCCTACCATCATTTTGACTAAATCCAAGTTAAATAGTATGTCTCTTTCGCACACTCACACCACCACTTACACGATCTTTATCTAAAACAGCTGTTTTACGTGCCACGTCAGTACACGGTACAACGAAGTTCACTGACATTGAGGGTCAGTTCCGGAAAATTGTTTATCCAACGCTTCACCATAACAAGCGACGGACGCTATCCCGTCGTAACTTTTGGGGCACGGACGGGTTATATTCCAGAATATAATAGCGTTATTTGATTGAAATACGATTGTTCTATATATACAGGGGTTAACGAAGTACTTTATTAGTGTGGCACATATAACAGTAGTTCAATTGCGTTAAGACCGGACCTGGAAATTATTAACATTCTCTAGTTCATATCACGCTTTATTAAAATTACGCAACTATTTTACAGCGTTATAGGTCGATTTAATTATTAGAAAAATCGATTTTCCTATTTGATTTACATGAAAAATACCTCAGTAGCGGCTGGTGGAATTTGCAGTTGTCGTACTTTCGTAACGAATCATGGGATCCACATAATATTTTAATGGATTATTACCAGACCTAACCAGAAGGCTGTAATAACAAAAAACCTTCACGTGAAATATGCAAAAAATTTCAAAAAAACACCTGCCTCGTCAGATTATCCCAATATAATCTGGAGATCTAATCAATATTTTGCACGCCGTGTTTGGAAACGAAATACATTTTTTTCATAATCAGTAAGTAAATATGTCTTTAAATTTCTTCTAAGATTAGAAAATTTAAATAACTTTCAAACTTTTGAAAGAAGTGTCATTTTTTAAATTAGGCTGCAGAATTTTTGCAGAAAAGTAAGAATTACTTGTACACGTTAAAACATTAAAAAAAAATGTTTGTGTTGTTTTGTGATTTTTCGATGCTCAATTGTAAATATCGATAAACTTAAAATATAATAGAGAATATTTGCGAAAACCATTATACTTTCTTTTACTCTAGACTTTTTTTATCCTGCATAATAAACTCTGTAGGTAGTTGTCAAAATATAATCGAAAACCATATACACATTAGCTTCGAATTACGTCTTCTCGCTTTTTGTCATTTTTATGAATCTTGCGTTCAGCACACACATCCGGAAATTCTGCTCTTACCATAATAAGCACAAGTAACTTATAAAAGCATTGCCGTGTTCCATTTTTCCATTACTAAAATGTCTCTCTGCAAGTCAACTTTCTTTCATCCCTTTGTGAATAGTGCCGGAGCAATATTTATTGCAATTTCTTCGTGGATAAAAGACCGTGCTTCCTAATTTTCGTATAACCTTCAAGCACTTTTGATTTCATATCGTCTGATATTAAATTTTTAGAGACGCCAAGCTGAAGCTCCACAAATGTACAGCAAATCTGTATATTACTATAAATTGTAGTTTTGTCGATTTTCAGATGCGTTACCAGAGCGGGTAGGTCTGCTAACGGATTTATATAATAATTAACGAAGAAATAATAATTACACGTTTATACAGGGTCCGGTAAAAGTTTCGAATAATGCATTTAACTCTTTAACCATTTGTTTCGTCTAATGTTCAGTGTGATATTAAATTTAAAGATTTTACATTCACAAACACTTTTTATTGACTTCATTGCACCAACTACTCGAGATTATTAGTCATTAGATTACTGTTAGATTATCGTCAATCACATAATTTCGTCATTTCTCACACAATTGATATTTTATGTAACCCCACGAAGAAGGTCGTTTGGAGATAATTTGGCAAATAAATGACCGAGTCGGTTACTTTACTTATATGCTACACCAAATCCGTGTTTAGAAAAACTGAAATATATTTTTTTTGTTAAATAAAATTATTGACCTCAATTCCAAAGTGAGGTGTATCGTCTTTCCGAAACTGAACATTCTTATCAGAAGTGTGAACACTGTTTTTTTTACTGCAGAAACTATATTCTGTCAAATGAATCTAGAATATTTTTTTTATCATTAATTTATGACTATAATTTATGACTATAACTATGAAAATACGAGTTCATAATACGTGATATAAGACTCTAAGTCGTGCAGGGTAACAGGACCGCATCAGGGGGGAACACGGCTTTTTATGTGAAATAGGCTATACAAACCATGTAATTAATAATTTAAAATAAGCAATTTCAATAACGGCTCGCACAACACAGCGAATTATAGACTGTACGCGTCTGACATACGAGAGGTCCGAAACCGAATAGTGTTGTGCACTTGCAATAACAGATCATTCATAATAACACATCGCAATAAAACCAGTTTAGAATCACGCTCCGTAGAGAATACCAGCGCTGTGGCATTTAGTTTACTGTAGGTATATACCGAGTGTTTCGTTATGTGTATCATTGTCATTGTGATTTGGAGGCTTGGACAACATGAGGGCGCGGGCGGATTGAACATACCAAAAGAACGTAAAAATAGACAAGATCTAATTCAAATATGGAATGACAGTAATCCTGATTTTTATGGGGATTTACGTATTATTGTAGTTTTTTGAGGAAGAAACTATACATTCTTCAGATAAATCCAAATTAATGAGAGACGTGAACAGCCATGCCTCCTTGAGTTCTAATAATCCGCATTTTTTCTATGAACTTACAAAAGCATTTGTAGCTAGTGACATTCTATCAGACAAATTAAAGCACCCTGTTTTACGTGGTTTTCTTTACATGGACTTAAAAAATCCCACGTACTACTACTACGTTACGAAACACGTACGTTATTATGTTTATGGTGATGTAGTGCAAAGAATACGTGAAGATATAGCGGACAATTTTGTTTACTTCGTAGACGAAGCTACTGATGCATATGGACGTGCTGTTGCCAATTTTTTAATTGGCACACTACAAAGTGACGGTGCTAGTGCCAGCCATTTATTGGCCTTAAAGGTACTAGATAAAACCAATCATGAAACAATTATACAGTTTGTCAATTAGTGTTTTGGTTACGTATGATAAAAAAATCATCATAAAAGTAGAAGAGACTTTATTTCACAAATATTTTTGCACGTCGCACTTTACATGTACCGTTCACGCACTCCACAGGCTAGCGGAAACCATAGGAGACTCTTTTTCGTTGGTCAACAAGTTGATGTCAAATATGAAAAAAATTTGTAGTCAAAGCACCTACAAGAAGACACCTTTTTAAGTAGATTTTAGGAGATACGCGTTTGCCTCCTGAACTGGTTGTAACCCAATGGGGTACTTGGTTGACAGCCATAGCATATTACGGTGAACATTTTGAAAATATAAAAACTGTTATATGCCATTTAGACTAATGAGAATGTACTGCTATATATATAGTAAAAGACCTGATGAAAGACCAAAGTATTCGCGAAGATATCGATATATTAATAACAACTACAGTATCTTTAATTACTGCTATTCAAAAGTTAGAAACACATGGATTATCGTTATGTGACGTTTCAAATCATGCATGGTGTTCAAAACAAGATTAATGCTGCCACCACAAGTTCTGTTAGCACTGCGATAAAAGACGAATTACTTCAAGTCTTTCAAAAGAATCCTGGATATCATATTTTAGAAAATATATGCAACTATCTAGATGGCACCTATCAAGAGTTACCTTCCAACATTGTGCAATACAGATCATACATTAACACATGCATACTGTGCGGTGTCATCGTAGACGTTGAACGCTCATTTTCATTATACACTAATGGAAAAAATTAAACGGTCAAAAAAATTTTTAGTGATTTTTCAGAATGCTGTATCTCAGTGAAAAATGGTCTTATCGAGGTCTAAAAAAAAGCATTTTGAAGCTTCAAGTTTCTAGTTTTGAAATATTTAGGCAAACAATTTTTAGAGCTACATGTTTCGCGCAATTTTAGGAAGTAGTGTGAGAAAAAAATTTTGCGAATTTTTTTGGTTTTTTTTAAGTCCACGAGTTTAAAAAAAAATTCTAACTTAGCCATGGTATGTACCGGATAGCTTGTTTCTTCAGCTTCAATTTGTTTTTTTTTAAACTCGATACGACCATTTGTTGCTGAGATATCGAACTTTAAATCAAAAAGGACCCTTTTGTCTTTGATCGACGATATCTTAGCAACTAACGGTAGCACAGAAAATCTAAGGGCAGTTCTGAAAACTGGAATAAACATCCTACAAAGTTCTGCTGCGATTTTTGAGGATATTTTTTTTTATCCTTGACATGCATTTGAAAAAGCAGGAAAAAACGGGTAATTGATGGTTTTTCAGAACATCAACGGCTGAAATTCAAATCTTCATGAAATGACTAATGTTGTGTGTGCCTTAAGTTAAATATACCCCCAAAAACCATGCAAAGTTACATTGTGATCTAACGAACCGTTTTCTTGTTGCAAACGGTCAAACTTTTGAAATAATTAAAGGGTCACGTTTTTTGAGCTGAAACGTCTCCTAATCATGGCTAAAGTGAAAAAATTTTTTTTCGAGCTTGCCCACAATTTTTTCCGCAAATACCGTTGAAATGTACAAATAATGTTTTTCGAAAATTTAAATTTGTTTTTAAAGGCTTCCAAAACTTTTGTTTTTCACCACCGTCGGCATTAGCATTACCTAAAGCGTACCACGCGGAGGTTGCGCGATCGTATTTACGCTTCTTTACACACACGTCTGTGTGTGCGTGGGTGTGCGTGCGTGGGTGTGTGTGTGTGAACAGACAAACAGACCCAAACACATACACACCCACACAGACGTGTGTGTAAGAAGCGTAAATCCGATCGTGTAACCTCCACATGGTACGCTTTGGGTTTTGCTAATGTCGAAGGTAGTGAAAATCAAATTCTTTTCAAGTTTTGGAAGCATTTAAAATTTTTTTTTTAATTTTCGAAAAAAAAAATTTTTTGATTTGTTTTTTGTAAATTTCAACGGTATTTGCAGAATAAATTGTGAGGGAGCTCGAAACATTTTTTTTTTCACTTTAGCCATGATTAGGACATGTTTAAGCTCATAAAACATGACCCTTTAATTTTTTTCAAAAGTTTGACCTTTTGCAACAAGAAAAACAAAAGTAACTTTGTATGGTTTTTGGGGGTATATTCAACTGTAAAAAGCACACGCAACATTAGTCATTTCATGAAGATTTGAATTTCAGCCGTTGATGTTCTGAAAAACCATCAATTACCCGTTTTTTCCTGTTTTTCATGGCAAGGATAAAAAAAAATCCTCAAAAATCGCAGCAGAACAATGTAGGATGTTTATTCTCGTTTTTAGAACTGCCCTTAGATTTTCTGTGCTACCGTTGGTTGCTGAGATATCGTCGATCAAAGACAAAAAGGGTCCTTTTTGATTTGAAGTTCGATATCTCAGCAACAAATGGTCGTATCGAGATTAAGAAAAAAAAACAAATTGAAACTGAATAAACAAGCTATCCGGTCCATTCCATGGCTAAGTTAGAATTTTTTTTAAAGCTTGTGGACTTGAAAAAAAAATTCGCAAAACTTTTTTCTCACACTACTTCCTAAAATTGTGTGAAACATGTAGCTCTAAAAAATTTTTTTGCCGAAATATCTCAGAACTTGAAGCTTCAAAATGCTTTTTTTTAGACCCCGATAAGACCATTTTTCACTGAGATACAGCATTCTGAAAAATCACTAAAAATTCGGAATTTTTTTTTGACCATTTAATTTTTTCCATTAGTGTATAAATTAATATTAAGTGAGAGGCGTCGAAATTTCACAGCAGCTAACTTAGAAAAAGTGTTAGTGATTAGTAGAATTCACTGTAGTGAATTTTGAGTCATTGTATTGCCCCCTTGTATTTTCACTTTGTATTTTCACAAAATTCAGACATGAAAAATGTATCAACAATATCATAAAAATTAAAAAAAAAACTGTACACCACACATAACTCCAAAAAAATAATGGATTAATATCCGTCTAGAACGCCGTGTGTTTTATTAAAATTTCATGAGTAGTGATTTTTACGAAAACTATAGTGAGGATTGTAGAGTTTTGATTATTTATGGTTTTGGTTCAACTTTCAAATTGACTGGTTAAGCAGATAGATACTCTGAAGATTTCCCTTCAATATGAGTCCAAGAAAGGGTATCCCCCCATAAGTATGGTGAAATGCCCCCCCCCTTTTTTTTATTTTCTTCGCATGATGAAAGTGTTTCTTAGGGCTAATTACGAAAGGTAGACCGAATTTTAGGTCCAAAAAATTTTCCTCTCAGCTAGGTTATGGAAAAAACCGTTTTTTACGTTTTATTTTTTTTTTCTCGGTTTTTAACTGTCGAAAAAATCTGAAAAAATTACTACAGTAGAGTACAGAAAATATGATTAATTTTATGTTAATTTTTTTCAAGCTCATTCAAGGTCATTATGACCTCTAAAAAAATTATTCAAACTTTAAAAATCCCATATCTTTTAACCAAAAAAAAATATTCAGGCTCATATTTTTAATACGTTATATTTTTAACAGTTTTTTACTACCTCAACTTTTTTCAGATTTTTTTTGAGTGGTGGGTCATGCCCAAAAGTGCGAAAAATAAATTTTTTGTCCGTGAAACGACTTAAAACGGCTTAAAATCATCATTTTATAGTGTCCTGATTTTTTTCTTGCACTAAAAGGACTCAAATGACTTCAAACGATTAAAAAATATAAAAACTACTAGTTTCGATAAGTGGAATTTTTTTCTTACTATTTTTAGTGAACATATTTTTTAATTGTTTGAAGTCAATTGAGTCCTTTTTAGTGCAAGAAAAAAATCAGGACACTATAAAATGATGATTTTAAGCCGTTTTAAGTCGTTTCACGGACTAAAAATTTATTTTTCGCACTTTTCACACAAAAAAAATCTGAAAAAAGTTGAGGTAGTAAAAAAACTGTTAAAAATATAACGTATTAAAAATCTGAGCCTGAAGCTTTTTTTGGTTAAAAGATATGGGATTTTTAAAGTTTGAATAATTTTTTATAGGTCATAATGACCTTGAATGAGCTTGAAAAAAAAATTAACATAAAATTAATCATATTTTCTGTACTCATGAATTTTTTTCAGATTTTTTTCGAGTTAGAAACCGAGAAAATGTAAAATAAAATGTAAAAAACAGGGTTTTTTCCATACCTAGCTGAGAGGAAAATTTTTTGGACCTAAAATTCGGTCTACCTTTCATAATTAGCCCTAAGAAACACTTTCATCATGCGAAGAAAATAAAAAAAGTGGGGCATTTCACCATACTTATTGGGGGATACCCTTTGAAAATAATTTAATATTTTTGTTGTTCAAGGTTTTTTTTTTAAGAACATTGCAATTTTACTTTTTGAGATATATCTTTGCTCACAATCGACACAGCACCTTGAACTTGAGCTTATTAGACGCATAATTTCACAAGCTTTACAGTTTGTGAAATTATCTGGATTGGGTTACTCCTATCAGAAGCAAAAAAAATCAATATTGTAATATAAAAATCATTAGAATTTAAGCAACCTTCAAAATGTGGCGATAAGATGGCTTTCCATCACTGACTGTATCGGAGACAAAGGTAATAACAAAAATATTGACAGTAAAACTTGATATTCTTCATTCCTAAATAAATTATGTTCCAGAAAATCTTGAAGCTCGCAGTGGAGAACAAGGACAAAGATTCCGGAATGTTTTAAAAATTATGGAGATTCGGCGTCAGGGAAAATGTGGCGAAAATATGAGGCTGAACTTTGTTGGATATAGAAATATGTATATTTCAATTGCATCTGATGAATATAAAACTTTTCCTGTTCTGACCTTTTTTTCTCTTTCTTTTATTTTATTCATCACAATCATCACGTAAACTATATACAGGTATACGTAGATGTGATAAGTCAGTGGGCTAATATTAGTTATTGTTAGTAATATTACAGTTTGTTATAGAAAATTGTTCAATGTTAAAAATTGAACAAAACCAAGAACATTATTGACAAGCTATCGATATAATGTAACAAGCTTCATGGCATAACTTTTTTTTAATTGTTCTAAGAAGTAAATTCAACCAAATAAAAGTTAAAGTCAAAAACACAGAGGTAAAAATGTATGCAAGGTAATTAATAAACTCGTCAATCGTTTAAATCACATTGTTAGTTAATATTAGTTTTAAGTGTATTAATGTAATAATCCTTTTTTGTTGAAAAAATATTCTTGAGATCTCATAAGATGACCCCACACAATAATATTATAAGATATTGCTGAATAGACGAATGTATAAAATACTATTAGAAGGGATTTTGTGTCAGTGCTATTTTTTAAGGAACTATTCATAAGTTTACTTTCAATATGTAAATCTATATGCAAATAAATTTTTATACATTGGTACGATATATGTTTTTTTTTCACAAAATGGAGAATTCACCTTCCTGTAGAGCCTTATTAAACAAATAGGTAAGAGGAAAGTAAAGTGACTCAGCGCATTTTTTAATTAGATAGGTAGGTGTGCCATCTGATATCTGACCCAGTCCCATTGCTTTCGTCTAATATATCTAAAGTTTCACATATTGTGTCTTCTTCTAAAACCAGTTTATCTACTAAATAATTCACAAACTTGATCTCCGGCAGAAACTTCCTTACGTACATATGATACTGTGAAAAGAATTTCTTGATAAATTAACATTACTTAGATATGGCTGCTAAATATATTTTTTGCCTCACACCACCAACTTTTTAAATTAGACACGACTCAACATTTATATTAAATACATACTTTAAAAGATTACTTCTCAAATTGTCTGTTATAATCTTAAAACCAAGGCGGACAAAAGCAGCATTCTCAACATCAGTAATTGCCCTTGCTGCTTCCCTAGAACAGATGTCTCGAATTCCTTTTTAATTAAACATTGATTCTAAATATGAACGTCGTCGTATCAAGATAGAAATTCAGTTTTGACTTCAAGTGATTCTATATGTCTGCTTTTATATTCCTTTAAAACAAAACGTGATTCTGCTTGCAACGTTAAACTAGATATCATCACAGTGGCGGCTCGCCAGGGGAAGCAAAAGACGCACCACTTAGCCTAAAATTTCCAGTTGGTTGTACCATTTAAAATTATTCTTAATAACGAGCCATCAGAAAAAAAACGTCATCAAAGTTGGCCTAGCAAAAAAATACGTATTTCTATTATAACTTAAATTTATAACATTATTTGATTGTCAAGGCTGTTACATTATGTGACAGCCATTATTTATTTTACAATTGTGACAGCCACTTGTCAAATGTTTAAGAACAACGTTTCTCTTGGAGTTTCGACATAACCGCTACTTTTCGCTTACGCTTCGTTCTAGGCGCAGAAACTAAGGGATATACAGGGTGTCCCTGGATTGAGAGATTATAGGTGAAATGGAAAAAAAAGTAATTTTTCGACAAAAAGTTTTGCTTGTCTTGAAACGTCCAGAAAGTTTATTGTAATTTAACATACAGGGTGTTCAAAAATAGCAAGAATTAAATAATAATGAAGAGTAAAGTACCTCAAATATTAACGCTATGTTAAAAAGTTATTAAGAAAAATTGTTTGCGATTAAATTTAATACTCAAATATGATAGCATGGCCTACTAGTCAATATTCAGTATTTTGAAAAGATTCCACAATTTTTATCATTGCTGTACATTTGAAGGATAGCAATTTTGCTTTAAAACAATTATGTTTGCTGAAGGTGCAAACATAATAAGAAATTATAAACCCCAAAAATATTATTTAAACATTTATTTTGAAGAAACAGCACGTCCAGATAATCATTTAGTCAATCAACACTGTAGTTAATAAGTTGTATTTACACTATTTCTTCTCAAAGTCCCTAATTAGAATATTTGAAATTCCAGTAAACCATCAATAAGGCAATTGTTATTGTTTGACATTGTGTTTGATAAAGCGCTTGAAATTTCAATTACTGATTTTTAATTCAAAATAATGCTTACTTTACAACATAAAATGCATCTTATTAAATGTTATGGTATCGGTAATATTCCTTATCGTCATGCAATTGAATTGTTTCATGAAAAATATCCAGAAGTCGAAATTAGCCGTCAAAGTTTGAAAAAGTTAGTACAAAAAATTTGATTTAACTGGTGATGTAAAATGCGGAAAAAATCAAAAAAGGTCCATGATGATGATGATGCAGCCACAATTCTAGTTTTAAATTCAGTCGAAGAAAATCCGAAACTTTCACTAAGAAAGAGATCTGCACAAATTGATATTAGCAAGACACACATTTAAAGGATTTTGGCCGAAAATAAGTTTAAAGCTTTCAAACTAAAAATAATACACACGTTGGAAGTTGGTGATGATGCACGTCGATTGGATTTCTGTTTAGAAATAGGAGCGAGGCTTACTGTAGATATGCATATTCACAAGAGTATAATTTTTCCGATTAAGGAACTTTTTATACCAATGGAGTGGTATCGTCGCAGAATTGTCGTTATTGGGCTCAAGAAAATCCGTCTTTTTCAGTTATTTCTAGAAGTCAAAATTTCAAAAAAGTGAAGTCCGTATTTGTTTAAAGAAAATGTAAATCAAAATTCATACTTGGAGATGCTAACCACATTTTTCTGGCCAGAATTAGACGAAGAGAATTTAGAACATAGAAAAAAAAAGCGTAACAGGACGGATGCGCCGCCCATTCAACAATTCAAGTCCGCAGTTGGCTAACAAACAAGTTGGAAAGAAGTGGATCGGAAGATATGGCCTTTGGAAGACCTATTTGTTGGTCAGCAAGGTCCCCTGACTTGTCACCACTTGACTTTTTCTTTTGGAGATAGAACACAATATTGATTTACTCAAGACTCGGATCATTCAAGCAGTGGCCCAAGTAAATCAAGAAATGATCTACTCAACACACACATCTTTTAGAACGAGACTGGAGAGGTGTGTTAAACTTGGAGGCCTACATATAGAATAGTAATGGTGCATGGATAACAATTTAGCTGTTTTTTCAAAATAATTGGTGAATTTGTTTATTAAATCATAATTTCTTCAAATAAATAATATTTTTGAGGTTTATGATTTCTTATTACGTCTGCGCCTTGTTATGCCATTGCGTTATGTCATTGTTGACAATAATTAACTGTTTTTGATAATGCGAATATGGATTATTATTAAAAAAACCTTTTTTAACTAATCAATGTAAGGATCGTTTTTTCACTTTTTGTTAATGTTAAAAACATTGTTAATGTTAAAAACAAAAATACAACTTACATTGATTTTTGGCACATACAACAATTTCAATCATTCCGAGTACAATGAAAGGAAAACGGTAGCGCATTGAAACTATCAGGGATTCTTTAGGGTACTTTAAGGTTGAAAAGTTGCAGTCAATATCCTTAGTCTATCCATTATTTGCAAAGTTATGTCAAGTTATGCAAATATCCCTAATTATGCAATTTTTTACCCCTTTTTCAATCAACAATTTCATTTCTAAAAAAAAATTTTAGAAAAAACAACCACTACTTCTTATAAAGGGTAATTTGCAGTTTTCAAAACCCTATTTGAATTTTCTGTACGTTCATTATTTCCTGAGTAATTGAATACCAAAGTCAGCAATGACATTTTTGCTATGAACTGCAATAACTCAGCAAAAAGTCATCGTACAGGGCTCAATAACAGATCAAATCAAAGAGAATTAAATTATCTAATAGACCTTCATGACGAACATATCGAAAAAAATTGAGATACGTGGACCTTTTAAAAGACAAACAAAAATTTCGAATATTTTGTTTCGATGGTTTTCTTATGATTACCAAAAACTGCTAATGCTAAAAAAGTTTAAACCCGAGATCCTAAAAAAGACTAGAAAGTTTGGAGCTTCAATATCTTTTTTTTTGCTTTTCCCTACGACCATATTTCCCTAAGTTACAGCTCTTTGAAAATCCCCTAAAAATTTTGAAATTTTTTTATCCCTTAAGCGCCTAGTGTAATTAGTACGGACATAATGAATTCATTATTATAAGACGTAGGGCGCTGAGTGCCTTTAAAAACATTGCTTTCATTGATCGCGAGTATACACCTCCATTGCATTTCACAGCGTTGTGTACGGCGGTTGTCAGAGCCATGAATCAGCTCAGCTTACCGAATGCGAGATGGTGTCGCGGATCTCGATGCCGCTTCGCCTGCATTTTAAACGACGGCCATGATTAAAATATTTTTTCTGTTCTCTATGAATCGACAAAGTTATACCGCAATTATTATTTTGTAAGTATGTATATCCGTCGACTTCGTATCGTAAAAATGTTTCCTATGTATGGTCATAACGGTAACAAAGGTCACACTCACATACTCGTATGTACATAGGTTGTGAATGGCAATAGTCATAATGGTCAGAAAGGTGAGAAAAGCCATAAATAAGGTAGTCAAAAAATGTGTAGAAACCAAAAATATCAACCGGTCGAAAAGCTCAAAACAATTTCTGCTCTAAGACGGGTAAATAATATTACGCCAGTCAATAGAGCTCGAAAAGGGGTGAGTTTATGACACGATTGATACCTGAAATCCGACTACGGGATACTTTTAAGTTCAGTCCTTAGATGAAAACGTATATGCATTGGACTAGGAAATAGTTTACTTTATTTTTTTTAATAACAAATTAGTGAAAAAAATGGTATTTTTCAGTTTTTTGCTTATAGAAGAAAAGATATTAAAGCAATTACATCGCATCCAATAGGAAAGAGAGAATAGAGAATTCAAAAACCTTTAAAATTAAAAAAAAAATCAAGTCAATCGGTACATTTTTCGCTGAGAAAACTCGGAAAAAACGCAAAAATTTACCTTTTCTTAATAAATTCGTAATTCGAGTATTTTTGCATTAGAAGAGTCAATCTTGTGGGAAAATGTAGATAGTATCACGAAGAATGAGTGTGCAAAAACTGAATTATGTCCGATGAATAGTTTTTGCACAATAGTCGAATAAAGTTTTTTACATCGTGTTTTTGAATATTCCATAACACGTCGAGCGATAGATTAAATAACATTTTCTCGACGGATTCGGAAACTACAGAGTGTAAACTACAATTCGTCCATTTACTTTGTTTCATTTAAATGCCATTAAATTGGTGTAAAACGCCTCTGAACACCGCGCGAAATGTTCGGCGGCGCGCTGACAGCCGTGTGTGGTATAAGTGGCGGGGGAGCGAGGGGGAAGCGGCGGCAGCGACCAGCAAATTTCGCGCGGTGTTCAGAGGCGTTTTACACCAATTTAATGGCATTTAAATGAAACAAAGTAAATGGACGAATTGTAGTTTACACTCTGTAGTTTCCGAATCCGTCGAGAAAATGTTATTTAATCTATCGCTCGACGTGTTATGGAATATTCAAAAACACGATGTAAAAAACTTTATTCGACTATTGTGCAAAAAACTATTCATCGGACATAATTCAGTTTTTGCACACTCATTCTTCGTGATACTATCTACATTTTCCCACAAGATTGACTCTTCTAATGCAAAAATACTCGAATTACGAATTTATTAAGAAAAGGTAAATTTTTGCGTTTTTTCCGAGTTTTCTCAGCGAAAAATGTACCGATTGACTTTATTTTTTTTTTAATTTTAAAGGTTTTTGAATTCTCTATTCTCTTTTTCCTATTGGATGCGATGTAATTGCTTTAATATCTTTTCTTCTATAAGCAAAAACTGAAAAATTCCATTTTTTTCACTAATTTGTTATTAAAAAAAAGTGCAACTATTTCCTAGTCCAATTCATATACGTTTTCATCTAAGGACTGAACTTAAAAGTATATCGTAGTCGGATTTCAGGTATCAATCGTGTCATGTCAAAAAGCTCTATTGACTGGCCTATATGTATGAGATGTGTAAATTAAGTAAGGAGGCTGGTTTTTTAATTTTTTTTTTATTCGAATATAATTATAATTCCGTATTGTCTCCTTCAAAATAGCACCCTTACGAAGTCACATAACGTTGGAAATGGTTCTTCCATTCCTCATAACAGTGCTACATACAGCATACAGCATACTAGAATAGCCTTCAGCTGGTCAGTTACATCCGTTTGAATGTTTTCTATGGTCCCAAAATGACATCCCTTAAGGTGATTTTTCAATCTCGGAAAGAGAAAAGAGTCACAAGGACTCAAGTCAGGCGAATAAGGAGGCTGAGGAGCCACCGGAATGTTTTTTACCGGTTAAAAACTCGTTACTGAAATGGATGTGTGACAAGGCGCATTGTCGTGATGCAACATCCAGTTGTTCTTAATATTTGGTCTCACCCACATGACCCTTTTCTTTTGGGTCATGCATGTTACTGGGTCATTCTTACTTTTTTGGGTCTTGGAGAGCTTGAAGTGTGTCATTCCATGCTTTGGCGTTGGTTTCCGGGTCGTACTAAAACACCCAAGTCTCATCACCAGTAATAACACGTTCCATAAAATGGGGATAATTTTCAATCGATTTCAAAAAGTCAAGACACCTTTCTCTCCTGATGTCCTTTTGTTCCTGCGAAAGGTTTTTTGGAACCATTTTTGCGCAGTTTTTACTCATACCTAATTTGTTAGTCAAAATCTGATGAATAGTGGTGTGATTCAAATTTAATTCTTCCCCTATCATTGTTGTCGTCAACCGACGATCTGAACGTACAAAATCCTATATTCTATAGACTTTTTCATCGGTTCTTGAATTAATGAAGGCTTGATTGAATGAATTGATGAAGGCCTTCCGCTATGTGGTTCATCTTCAATCGACTCTTGTCCATCTGAGAATGCCTTAAACCACCGAAAAACCTGGGCTCTTGAAAAAACACTGTCTCCGTAGGCGTGCAGAAGTTTTGCAAAAGTATCCGTTGCGTTGTGTCCAAGTTTGAAGCAAAACCTGATCGCACCCCGTTGTTCAAAATTAATGTCTAAGTAATTTTTAAAACGCACTAGAAAGAAAAAGGTTTACTAAACCAATCACAAGGAACAAACATATGACTCTCACAAGTTCAAACTTGTACTGAAGGTGCATTACATGTTAACCTACCGCCCTTTCAAGACCCGTCTCCGCAGCGTTGCTATATCGGGCGCTACGTTGCCGGTTTCATTACTTAATTTACACACCTCGTATGTATGTAAACGAGATTTATAGTAATCGTTAAAAAAATGATGACGTCTATGTTGCGTGTTATTGTTAATGGTCTATTTATATTCAATACAAATGTATGCAAGTCTGATAGATTGCTTAGTTAATTTATCACTTTCTCTAAATTTCCTATGATCTGGTCGAAGTTTTCTATTTTTCGAAAATATTGAACTAGATTTTAAAATTGGGAGATGTTTATGGTGTAATCCCGTTCTAATACATTTTAAATAAATACCATCGTATTAATCTAAATTAAATTATTTTAGCACATTTTTGAGGTTATATTAAGTATTATAACAAATTAAGTACTTACATATGTAAGTACTTAATTTACTAGTAAGTACTTAACTTACTTACATTATCTGTTGGATGCAATACTCGACGTACTGTTAATAGATGGATAAAAGACGATATATGTAGGTACGTCGAAGATGCACTGCTAGTTTAGTTTCAATCGCTAATTAAGAGTTAGACAGTTCGTAATTACTGAACTTCTGGTTTGCCAACGCATGTTTAGCAAAATACATGCCTAAGTTTCAAAGCCATTATCTATAATAATTTGAATTAATCGGCGAATTCAATATCCATGATACCTAATAGTGTGCCATTTTTAAAGTTCCACGGGATACCTTAATTACGAAATAGTAACTAAAACATACCTAATGTCTAAATAAGACTATATCCCCTATTTAATGATATACTATCGTGGCAAAATACAGCGTGGCAAAAAAGTCGCGCATAATGCCTATAACTTTTTTAGTATCCTTGTATATAAAAAAATTATATTTATTGTCTTGAATAAAAGTTTTTCATCAGTTTATTTGCCATATTTCTGAACATGAAATTATTTTGTCTTTTCGAGATCCGGTACCAAAACTCTTCAGTAACATTTACTAGGAAGTCTTCAGGAATGGCCCGGACTTCATTTAAGATTTTCTGTTTCAAATCTTCAATGTTATCTGATCGATTGACATAAACGATACATTTTAAAAAAAATAAGGGATTTAGGTCCGGGGAGCGCTCTGTTGTACCTTTTCTGCCTATCCATCTAGCTGGCGCCTAAGCTAACCAGGCAAGTGGTCCCCCTGAATCTGTGTAGTGGAGGTTCCGGCACTGCTTCCGCTTTCATCGTCACTTGCAGTTCAGTCTTTCAATTCGATGTAATAATAGTTCTCACCCTTCCGCGTTCAGCGATTGGGGGTTCGGGCGCCCTCCCTGTTCCTCCCATTCTCTTTCTTCCCTCTCTTTTACCTTCATGATTTGTAATATTGAACCCTTTTTTTCTTCCGGAATATTCTTTTTAGGGAAACCACCCCTAAAATGTGGTAAAAGCAATAATCGCCGTAAATGAAGTTAAAAAATACCAAAATATGTTACAACATACAATTTAATGTGATTTATAATTGAATCGATCATTTTAAAAACTGTCACGAGTCACAAGTTCTGAATTTTATAAGAGAAGGAAAAAACTGTATTTTAAAAAAAGTTGTAGAGCAGTTGATATATGAACATTTAGGGGTGTGTATTAGACAGTTATCGAACATTCACATAGGAAATGGAAGTTCGGAAGTACATATAAGACTATTTTTTTTCATTTAGCACAGCGTTTTAGCACAGATCCGAAAATTAGCACATGTATATTTCGATAGGAAACCGTCGGACTGGTGTCATTTTACTTCAGAAGATGTGTCCACTTTAGAACAATTGATTCCGTGCAAAAACTTACTTTTGAAAAAAAAACGGACTCGTGCTGTTTTTGAAACGAGGGATTCGATTAATAACATGTATGACATGAAGTACATACAAATTTTTTATTTTCAAAATCTTAAGTGGCTTGCACCTCTTTTCTTGGGGACGTCTGCGGCCTGCAAAAAGAACTTTTGCAAATCAAAAAAATCTTTTCCAAAATTTATTTTTAAATAATATTTTTGAAAATTTTTGTGTACTTCTCTAGAGAAAGTAATTTATTTTAATAAGCATTTGAGTATTTGTTGTACGGCAAGATTTTCAAAAGTTATTTTGCAGGCCGCAGACGTCTCCGAAAAGAAGTGTATGCCACTTAAGATTTTCGAAATAAAAAAATGTTATGTACTTCAATACATTATAAATCGTATTAAATTTTATGTTGTAACATATTTTAGTATTTTTTAATTTCATTTACGGCGATTTCTTTTACCACATTTTAGGGGTGGTTTCTACCCCTAAAAAGCATATTCCGGAAGAAAAAAAAAGGGGTTCAATATTTTTTAGTATTCTATGAGTGTGCAAAGTTTCATTTAAATCGGTGTGTGACAGTTGGGTAGTGTTACTTATAAGAGTCATTACGATTGTGTAGAGGGAGAATACACATAAAAAAACATTGGACACACAACCAAACCCTGTGACAGGTGCCAGTTTCCACAAGCAGGATAATACCTCTCGAAGTAATCCACCTGGCGTTTTACCCACAGAGCTATCGCCGCGGCTCATCCAACGCATATCCAACGCTTTATCTCTAAGGTTTTTATATCTTCTAAGAAACTTAATAAACTAAATTTCTTTACTAGTCCACTCACTGTTGACTGGTTTATTAGAGATGTGTTGAGGTGCAATTCAATAAATAGTACACAAACTTGGTCTTGGGATCTCTAGATGTCTCCATACCCCCTCATTATTAAAATTTAAATTCTTTGCTTCTTAATGAATTTATAAATCGTAGAAACACAAAAGAAATAATGAATTATTGAACACAAATACAGAAAATTAAAAATAACGTTTGTTATAATAATCATAATAAGTAAAAAATACCAATAATGAGTAAAAAGAAGAAACCTGCATATGTGTTACATCGACTACAAGGCATTCGACTCGATACCTCGTCTGCTCTCGGATAAGAGCTTTTCTCCAACATCTTATGCAGTCATGGAAAACAAACATTTGGGTCTCTGGAGGGAAACAGGTCAAGTTGAGATCAAGAAAAGAATCTTCCAAGGTGATTCACTCTCACCGGTTTGGTTCTGTCTGGCATTCAACCCATTATTTACACTACTGAATAAGACAACAGCTGGATACAAGATCAACATGAGAAATCGAGCAACATTCACTCACCTGGTCTACGTGGATGATCTAAAACAATTCAGTGGGTCCAAGGCAAAACTCCAGGCCCTCATTGAAACTACTAGTACCTTCAGCGATGACATCAGAATGTCCTTTGACCTGGATAAATGCACCACACTGAGTATTGTGAAGCGAGCACCTCATAACAACCTAGAGGTGTATGCCGACATTCTTCAACTACCATCGGAAGAGCAATAACGTTACCTAGGAATGTGTCAAGATAACAAGATCAACCACACACGAATAAAGAAAGAATTCCAAGATAAATAAAAGATCCGCGTGACAAAGTTGCTGAATGTGCCTTTATCTGGAGGCAATCTTATCAAAGCCATTAACTCGTGAGCTGTTCCAGTGCTGACTTACTCTTTTGGAACCGTGGTCCGTTATTGATCTCGACGAGCTCGACCGACTTACCAGGCGGCTTCTAACTAAATTCAGACACTTACACACTAACTCTTCAGTAATTAAACTCTACCTGCCTCGAAGACGAAATGGGAGAGGTTTACTAAACATAAAACATCAGTGTCTTAATCAAGAAACTTCCTTAAGAAGAAAACTACCAACCAACAGGAACCTGCTAATAACAGCAGTCGCAAGAGAGGACGCTGGGAAAAGAGAGATCATCATAGACATCGCAATAACACTTACCCACAACATTCAGAGGACTGAACGGGAGAAGGTCGCGAAATACGAAAATCTATCAATCGAGCTGAAGCGCCTATGGAAACTGGAGAAGGTGGAGACGTACGCCTTAGTAATATCGGCAGAGGGAGTGATGACGACCAGATTCGCCAGGAATATCGCGGCATTATTACTGTGTTATAATATTAATAGAAATGGCCAGAAGACAATATTGTTACAAACTAGCCACATTGTAAGAAAGGTTTTGGACAGGATGAATTTCCTCCCCTCGCTTGAGCCTAATTTCTGCTGCAAGCGAGGATGCGATTTCAAGACATCACTGTCTGCAGCAGGAATGGGTGAATGTTTCCCAGCGTGTACGCTGAGAAATGTGACATAAAGTCGGAGAAATAATAATATTGCCTTTATTGAGAAAAAAATAAAAATAAACAAAACACGAGTACAAGTAGGCGAAGTTTAGCCAAGGCTACTCTTTCACTTAACCTACAACGAAAACAAAAAAATAATAATAAAATAAACGTATTGACTAATTTACTTAACCTAAAAAAAAAACGAAGCAAATTTTAATACTCAAGAATATACCCAAATATATATACATAAAATGTTATGTATAATACATAATATATAATATACACATACAAACACAAAGTATAAATTTACGAATTTAAAAGTAGAGTTTTAATAGTTTTTTAAAACTTTACTTTTTATGATTTAAACATTACGAGAACATCTTAACTTCACAGATACTTTGATCACACCTTTTTTATATTAGTTTTGCAGCGTTAACTGTAAACGTGTTTTTTTTTGCGAAAATTTCTTTATGTAACGATATAAAATGTTTAGTGTACAGTAAAGAGAGGATAACAGCCAATCGCGAAAAGATAAAATGATTTCATGTTGACATAAACATGGCAAATAAACTGATGAAAAATTTTTACTAAGGACATTTTTTTATATAAAGGGTGGGCCATCTATTGGTTTCTTTTTAAACTGAGTGTTATTTCTACATTGCCGATACTGACGTGCTTGATATTTGACATATATGTGGTATCTAACCTTCGCTGTAAGAACTGGATTGTTTTACGCTTGAACAACGTTGGGAAATATTGAAAAATTATTTCCAAAGTGAATGCTGTGTTGCAGAAACAGTGAGAAAATTGAGAACAATTTTTGGTCGAAATGAAGCTCCGTCAGCGCCTGGTGTTAGAAAGTTCTTAAGGAAAGTTAAGAGAATTTGAAATAGAAATTACTTCTGTTCAAGAGATTAACAGAATCTACATGTTCATCCGGTCATCTACGTGTTCGTCCGATGCGCACAGGTGAAAGAATTGCTGCTGTTGCCCAAAGTGTGCGTGAAAACCCAAGAACCTCAACTTGTCACAGAGCACAACAACTTAATATCAGTCGCACTTCTCTGAGGAGAATATTGCATACAGACCTCGGATTATTTGCTTACAAGTTGCGACTTACTCAAGAGGTAAAGGAAAATGACTATCCACTTCGTTATCGCTTCTCCGTGTGGGCTTTAAATGAGTTTGAAAATGACGTCGATTTCAATCGAAAAATCATTTTTTCGGTTGAAGCTCATTTTCATCTTGGAAGACATGTTAATAAACAGAACTGTAGGATTTGGGGTTCCGAAAATCCACACGTAGTCATAGAGAAGCCAATGCATCCTGAAAGAGTGACTGTTTGGTGTGGGTTTTGGAGTGGTGGCATCATTGGTCCGTACTTCTTTCAAAATGAAGATGGTAACAGCGTTACATTAAATGGAATGCGTTACAGACATGTTAACTGTTTTTTTGTGGCCGCGATTGGACGATTTGGACTTGGACGAGCTTTGGTTCCAGCAGAATGGAGCAACATGTCACACAAGCCGTGAAACAATCGATCTTTTGCACACTAAATTCGGTAACCGCGTTATCAGCCGTTTTGGAGACATTAATTGGCCATCCCGCAGCTGCGATTTAACACCGTTGGACTATTTTTTATGGGGGCATGTTAGGGACCGTTGTTACTCCAACGATCCACAAACAATTGATGCACTGAAAGAAAACATCAATCTAGTTATTCGTGCAGTAGAGCCAAAAATAATCGAAAATGTACTGCAAAATTGGGTGAAAAGAATGAACTACTGTCAAGCTAGCTGCGGCTGCCATTTGACTGAGACTGTTTTCATAAATAATGGGAAGGCATACTTTCTTAAATAAAGCAACAATCATTTAAAAATATTCACCGATGTAATTTTAATAGCAATTTTAAAAAGAAACCATCTGATGGCGACCCAATATAAAGTTATTAAAAAGTTACAGGCATTATGCGCGACTTTTTTTGCCACGCTGTATACTTTATACAATTTAAGCAGCGTTATCCAAGGTTTTAAATGTGCCATATATTGAAACGAGGACGTGTGTCAGTAGCATACAAAATGAGTAAAATAAGTATGAGAAAGGAGTGGCGAGAAAGGATCTGACCTACATTTTCCTCCTGACGCTAATATGTGATCGGATGAATGGATGTGGGCTTTGCAATTAGGATCATGACAGCATGCGGTTTCAATGTAAGTGATGCACATGCACAAGAGAAAATGAGTTAAACCTGGTGAGCGAGGATACGTTCAAGATGAGGTGAGAATTTGAATAGAATCTTAACGTTCTCTTTGTGTTCTACGAAGTAGATATAATGAAACAAGAGGTGCAATATTAAATATTACCAGCGGTGGGGAACGTTTTCATAGTCTCAAGTTTTGTCTGAGATTGTAACACCCTTGATATTAAAATGCTTAAGAGATGTGTAAATTAAGTAATGAGACTGTATTTTTATTTTTTTTATTCGAATATAATTACAATTCAGTAGTCTCCCCTTCAAAATAACTTCCTTGGAAAGCCCCACAACGCTGGAGACGGATCTTCTATTCCTCATAGTAGTGCTGGAACTCATATACTGGAATAGCCTTCAGCTGATCGGTTACAGCTGTTTGAATGTTTTCTATGGTCCCAAAATGACATCACTTGAGGTGATTTTTCAATCTCGGGAAGAGAAAAAAGTCACAAGGACTCAAGTCAGGCGAATGAGGAGGCTGAGGAGCCACGGAATATTTTAACTGACTAAAAACTCGTTAACTGAAATGGCTGTGTGACAAGGCGTATTGTCATGATGCACCATCCAGTTGTTCTTGATGTTTGGTCTTACACGCATGACCCTTTCTCGAAGTTTTTCAAGAACTTCAGCAAGCAAATCAGCATGCATTTGATCTTCGACTTGCTCATTCTTGATTTTTTGGGTCTTGGAGAACTTGAGGTGTGCCATTCCATGCTTTGGCGCTTGGTTTCCGGGTCGTACTCAAACACCCAAGTCTCATCACTAGTAATGACACGTTCCATAAAATGGGGATCATTTTCAATCGATTCCAAAAAGTCAAGACAGCTTTGCCTCTTGATGTCCTTTTGTTCCTGCGAACAGTTTTTTTGGAACCAGACTTGATCGATCGGAACTTCAGGTACTTTTGGTTTACATACTTTTAGTTTGTGTTAAATAGACGCAGAAAATTAAATTTATCTGTTTATAAATAAAAAAAATTTTGCCCATCTTACAGTTTCAGGATACGAGTTACACGATCGAAGTTGGACCTGATGCCTCAGTGGCTAAAATCGATAACCCACTATTAATGTGATGAACAAAACGAATGGGAATAAATGAGGAACGTGGATATGATATTTAGGATCCATTCATTTCTCAATATGAATAGTGCATTTTTCGCGATTTTGTTTTACCATTTTTTAGGTTTTAAGGACGAATTATGACGTGATGAGGTTAAACGAGCAGCGGATTCGATTCGAATTCAGCGACCCCAAAAGTAAATGAGTATGTTAGTCTAGCCTAGCGAACGGCAATTTTATTTGACTTTCACATCCACGTAGTGGAGTGGAAGTAAAAGAAAGAAAGAAAGAAAGGTCTGCCCGTTTGTTAACCTTTTTTGTGTACACGATAACTCGAGAACGCGTTAAGATATCAACTTAATATTTGGAACACTTATGTATCATGACGATGTATGGAACTGATTCTATTTTTAGCTCAATAGGTTGTGGGGTTAGGAGTTAAATGCGGATAATACACATTTTCCTTGACTTTTGGTAATTCGCAAACGATTCAACATATGCGCTTATAATTCGAGGCACATGCACAACATAACAGAGTTTACAAATGTAAAGGTTTTTAACTTAATAGGGAGAGGGGTTGAGGGGGGTTCATGGGAGGTTAGTATTTAAGATAGGTCAAATAAACATGTTTAACATTAATTTTAATAATTACTAATGTTCGGAATGTTTGCCGTCTCGCGTGTTAAACTGTGTTAAAATATCCTGCCCTCCCGCATCGGGATGTCGTACTACTGCGCATAAACGGGTCCTGGCGCCTTTTCAGGATCGGTCAGTGGCGTATGCATGCAGGGACAAGAAATACGCGCGTATATAATTTACAAGGCACTTAAAATTTTTTTTCTGGTTATTGACCTCACACGTTAAGTGTATTAGCCACGAATTATACTTTTAGTGTAAGGAGGGATATAAAATAATGAGTGAATAGACAGGCTACCCGCTTCTCGCCCAGGGGTCTGTCAGGGCATTGTAGTTTTCTAGACATACAACTCTTGACCACGGGTAAGATAGGTTTAGAACAAACAGAAGGGTAAATACAGCGGTTGTGATAAAGTTTTGAGGAAGATTTGGTACATTATTAATTATCTATTTTGATTGCCTTGAAAAAGTTTAAGATATGTTGTATAATATCTTCATCGCCTATACTGAGTATATACGGGAGCCATATTGGAGAGTTAAAACCTCTTTCATGTAGATAACGCTTAAAAAATATGGTGTATACTTTCATTATCTTAGAATTTCATTATCATAGACTGTCATTTTATAGTGCCGAACCCTGCGTTGTAGCATTCATTTCCGAACCCTAATATTTACACAGTGGATGGAGCTTAAAAATTCCTACTCTTCTTTGACTGTAGATGAGTCGTGAGACTGTGCCTGCGTCATAAAATGTGTGATAATTTTTTTCCATTGCTACTCTTTATTTTGCATTGTTTGCCATTAATTTCCAATTAATTACTTGTACTCTATATAGTTTGTTGCCAGCCTCAAATTAATAGTTCCTCTTGCACTATTGATTATGTAATTATACACACGCAATGTTCAAGTAATTGATGTGAGACTAACCGATTAAAATCTTATTTCGTTTAAAGTTCACTGCAAGAGGAAAGTAATTTTCAATATATGTATGTATTCAGGGTGTCCCAAAAAGCAACGTCAAGCCAAAAAGCGGGTTGCAGACCAGGTCATGACTAGACATATGATGAAAAAAAAATGTAGATGAAACTGTCTTGCTTTTCAACATAGAGTCGCTTTTGTAAAATTAGTAAAAAATCGCTTCCGTATGACAATATTTTCCTTATGTCACGAACGATTATTGATTTTTTTGTTGTGTTGAATTTAATAACATGACATCTGAGTAAACTATAACATTTTACAATAACAGTCACGGTATTTCCAAAAAAAATTGTGCAAAAGTTGATACATTTAATGCAAATTTCAAAAAAGGGAATAGTAATAATATGGTAATAAGAGTAGTATATTTAATTGTTGCGAAATTCGATGAAAGTTGTTTTTTTTTATTTTTTTTTTGTATTGTAACATATGGGATCCAGGGGCACGCGGAATTACCCGCGACCCCGGGATTCCTTTTGTTACATTCCAGATCCCGAGCGGTTTTGAATCTGTCCCACTATGATATTGTGGATTCGTTGATTAATTCGCCCAAGAGAAGAGGTCTGTCTTACCTGATAACGCCTCAATTAGTCGTCGGTAGGTGCTCGGTCCTCTTGGTAGTCCGGCGCGAAATAAAACACAACCGTGCAAATAAGGGAGTCTTTAATTTAGACAAAACAATTAGTAACAAATGCCGTGAACCAACCCAGGTCACACGTCTTATTTCCGACGATAACTAATTAATTCTTGAAGACGCTTTGATCACACAAACAGAGAAAATATTCTTGAACAAATACAATAATAGCAAGCTTCAAGAATTAATCAGAGCCAACACGACTTGTAAGAATTCATTCGAGCGGAGGAAAATAACTGATTATTTTTCGGGTTTATTCCCTGTTTTATGAACGCGGTATATTTCCTAAAAAGACCTTGCTTTCACCCCACTAGCGTAACGAACCTTTACGTCTCCATAGCCACCCAGTGGTGGAGGAGATGTTAGGACTTTAATCGGTCCCGAGCTGACCACCCTTTAACAACTTTTGTCATCCCGCGATAGACGGTGTGACCAAGGGTTTTACATATTCTATGTATTTTGAACAACCTTATCTCCCACATATCGTTTACAAGCTATTTTCACTGAATCATTTTCTCCGTATGACTTATCCCGACCGCTGTAACCGCCCCGCGAGTTTTCTTCTGGCCTAGGCCTCGACGTCCCTTCGCCTAGCCCCTTATGTTTGCCAGATGTGATATAAGTATCAAGCTATGGCTATTTTCTCGAATGGAACAATTTACAAAAATTTCTAGCAAACCCATTCGTCACGGCCCAAATAACATATACAATAAACGCCCTACACGACTCTAAAATTGACCGGATAAACTAAATTTACGACATACCCCGTGAGGTCTCTCTGCGACGCTTTCTCTTAAATAAAACATTCTAAAATCGAAACTGGAAATTCTTCAATTAGTCTTTTTCAAGACTTAATAGAGCGATCTTTGTTTGCCTACCGCATAAGTGACCAGCACGATCTCCTGATTTGAACCTGCTGGACTACTTCCTATGGGGACACCTCAAAAGCCGGGTTTATATTAGGTTGATCTCGCCGGAAACGATAGGCAACGTGTAAAGGGCATTTGTTGAAAGCCTGGCACATTGCCAAACGGTAAACGGGGGCATTTAGAGCACCTACTTGGATAAATCGGACCAGAAATTATCGAAGTTAATAAAAACGAGTGTCAGTGTGCATGCACTAACCACATTGATTATGAATGTGGTTATCTGTGGTCTGAATTATTCCCACTTCAACGAGTTACGAGTAGTTATACTCTTGAATCTTTCAATGTCTAACCGGGATCGGTTTTCTTGATTTTTCTCAAAAACTTTCCCGAGTAACCCCATACAAGTTGCACATGAAATTACTCAGAATGAGGTCAGCTTTGTAAAAAAGTTACAAAAAAATACCCCTTGTAATTTAAAAAAAATTGAGTCGTAACCTGTGGCGCCGCCATGCAGCACTTTACGGCATAACTAAGTCCACCAAAATGTTCCTTGGAAAAAAACGCAATGGACGTGTCCGAGCGTTTTTTTCCAAAAAATAATCAGTTTTTGAAATAATTCACAGGTTTCATACTTTATTTCCACACTGTATATTCACTTTTGTAGGTAGACGGTTGTAAAAACCATTACCTACTACTATAACAATGGTTATTGAACTCGCATTTATTTCTTTTTCTAGGCACACTTGCTTTTGCGTTCCTCTAAAGTTCATTAGTATCCATATTAGAAAAAGTAACTTCCATTATCACCAGAGGGTTAATCTACCGTACGGTTCTGTTCTACGCACAGAACAATAATCCTTTGTCACGGATTGCTTTAATCTCTCTGCATCGCTCTGCTTTGACCTGTAAGAGTCGAAAATCGAGTCGTGCTGCATTAAACCTAAATAAGCTACTTTACTTCTCGCTGAACTACGCGAGTTCATTAGAACATATACGAGATGGTGGCTCGTTTTAAGTTAATACATGAAGCGAGATTCCTACGAAGTTAATTCCATTAAGTTCGTACTAATGTGACTAGAGTGTTAAAAAAACTGTTATGAGCTAAAGCCTTCAGTTTCTCTCATTTTATTACAAAACTATGCAGCATAACTCATACAGAATGGTTCACGACGCCCTGTACATGGTGATTTCTTGAGAATATCAAGGAAAGACTAATTGAAAAATGATTTCAGTACATCAAAAGCCTTCTTAGTTGTATGTAAAGAAGTGTTACTAAATTCAAGTGTCACTGAAATACTAATTAATAGTTTTGTTAATTACCAAACGATTTGTTATTATCTTATAATTCATTTGACAGTGCATAATATTTAAAATCATTTGAAAATGTTTTTTTTTGTTTCATACTTATTAAGAACGGAGTGACGCATGACGGGTGTACATTGATATAAAACAAAATAACTATGAATGAGGTGTGTGCAATTTAAGTAATGAGAATGATTTTTTTTGATTTTTTTTATTCGAATATAATGACGATTCAGTATTGTCTTCTTGAAAATAACTTCCTTGGGAAGCCACACAGCGCTGGAGACGGTTCTTCCATTCCCCATAGCAGTGCTGGAACTCATATATTAGAATAGGCTTCAGCTGGTCGGTTACAGCCGTTTGAATGTTTTCTATGGTCCCAAAATGACGTCCTTTGAGGTGACTTTTCTATCTCGGGAAGAGAAAAAAAATCACAAGGACTCAAGTCAGGCGAATATGGAGGTTGATGAGCCACAGGAATATTTTTACTGGCTAAAAACTCATTTACTGAAATGGCTGTGTGACATGGCGCATTGCCGTGATGCAACAGCAAGTTTCCGGGTCGTACTCAAACACCCAAGTCTTATCACACGTTCTATAAAATGTTGATCACTTTCAATCGATTTCAAATAGTCAAAACACCTTTCTCTCCTATGTCCTGTTGTTCCTGCGAAAGAGTTTTCGGAACCATTGTTGCGCATATTTTTTTCATCCCCAAGTCGTTAGTCAAAATCTGATGAACAGTGGTGTGATTCAAATTTAACTCTTTCCCGATCATTCTTGCAGTCAATCGACGAACTGAACGCACAAGATCCTGTATTCTGTCGACATTTTCATCGATTCTTGAAGATGGAGGCCTTCTGCTGTGTGGTTCATTTTCAATCGACTCTCATCCGAGAATGCCTTAAACCACCGAAAAACCTGGGCTCTTGAAAAATGATTGTCTCCGTATGCGTGTTGAAGTTTTGCAAAAGTATCCGTTGCGCTGTGTCCAAGTCTGAAGCAAAATCTGATAGCACATCGTTGCTCAAAATTAATGTCACTCATTTTTAAAACGCACTAGAAAAAAAACGATTTACGAAAACAGTCACAAAGAACAAACAAGTGACTCTAACAAGTTCAAACTTTTACTCAAACATGTTAACCTACCGCCCTTCCAAGTCCCGTCTCCGCAGTGTTGCTAGATCGGGTGCTACGTTGCCAGTCTCATTACTTAATTTACACACCTCGTAAAATGAAGCTATCGGTAAATGACTGAAAATAAAGAATATATGAAAAATATAATAATTATACAGCTAACCAAAAATAAAAAAGTTCTGTGCAGCGAGCATGAGGATATGGAATCGACAGATTTTTTTCACTTTGGTTACGAATCCGGATACGAAAAATTTATCTATCGTGTCAATTTTTCATGGCCGGCCGTTAAGTGGCCCGCGTGGGGATTTTCCTAAGTCCGGCCCTTTTTGATGCTGGTGACCAGAGAAACAGAGTTGGTAGAGACCTGTAGCAGTAAAAAGTTGGTAGAGATCACGGACAAGGTCATTCAACCATCTCCATGCACTCAACAATCATTCTCGAAACCCCAAAACGATTGAACATCTCAATTTTAAACCATTGAACATATTTTCTTGGAAGGGTGAATACATCGTGGTATGTCACCCAGAAGGGGTGAGAACGTGTGAATCGAATGTGGGAACCATAAATGGGATGTATTCACACTTCCGAAAAAAATATGTTCAATGGTTTAAAATTGAGATGTTTAATCGCGTTGGGGTTTCGAGAATGATTGCTGAGTGCATGGAGATGATTGTCTCCATGTCTCGTGATCTCTACCAACTTCTCAATGTTACAGGACTCTATCAACTCTGTTTCTCTTGTAACCAGTATCAAAAGGGCCGGACTTAGGAAAATCCCCCGCGGGCCCCTTAACGGGCCGGCCCTGAAAAATTGACACGATAGATCAATTTTTCGTCTTCGGATTCGTAATCAGCGTTAAGAATTCTGTCGATTCCATACCCTCATGCTTGCTGCACAAAACTTTTTTTTGTGTGGCTTTGTTATCAGCATTGATAGTAACATTAGCCTCATTAGTATCATTTCCATGACACAATAGTGAAGAATCAAACGATTTGTTAGAAATTATAAGCATTTAAAAAAAAACCTAAATAATTAAATGACTAGGTATTTAATATAGGTATAGGTAATACTAATATAGTTGGATTCAGAATTTAATTTCTACATTAAAATTTAAAATAAAACGTAGGGCATCGTATTTAAAGAAAATGAGTTTGGATGGTTTGAAGTTGGGCTGAATGGTAGTTCTATTTGAAACACCCTGTACATAATTGAGAAATAATGAAAGCAATAAACTCTAAGAATTTCTCATGTTGAATTTTTTTTCAAAAAAGGGCTCAGTTGGTTAGTTAGACACCGAAAATTTTCCTTTAACATGAGTTTAAGAAATTTGAAAAGGATTTAATATTTTCGGACGTATTAATGTTTTTTTTTTTAAACATCGCAATTTTAATTTTTTTAGCGATATTTTTTTACGCAATCAACATCATCATCTTCAACTTGAACTTATTTCATAAGTTGTAATCCTATCAGTAGCAAAAAAAAAACAGACCCACAAAATGAAAAAATGTTTCAAACCCCGGGTCCAAACCACTTATTCTTGACGTATTTTGACGGTCGCTGAATCCGAATCCGGGGGTTAGTTTTGGTGGATTGGCTCGTTGTCTCCGTTAAATTGGAAAAATAAAAACGGACCATCATGAAGGCAAACAGAATTAGCATATCATTCAAAATGCATTTCAGATGTCTTTTTGGTCGCCGAATCTAAATTAAGAGCTATTGCGAATCATAGAGATAATATTTTTTTCATGAAAGTGCGAAAAAAAATGCAAAAAAAAAGTGGCCAAAACCGCAAAAGTGTCGCTTTTTGTAGGAAAAACCTGGGAGTTGGAATTTTCTTGACTTCAATAGCTTTTATTTTTTTTTGGATTGCCAAATTTGATTTCAGCCATTGTACGAACACTGTTTTATAAAAATGCGAAAAAAAAAATGCAAAACAGTGAAGAAAAAGGCTAAAATATTGCTTTTTTGAAGAATGGCCTGGGAATAGGATTTTTTTGAAATAGCTCATTTTATATGTTTTTGGATTGTTCGGTCTAAATCTGGGTTTTTTGAATCTTCACAACAATATCATTTTGTAAAAATGCAAAAAAAAAAACAAATTCAAAATAGTGTCCATAGCCGCCAAGTACACCATTAGATATACAGGGTTTGTCCGGAAAGTAATGTCAGTGAATTTTTTTCCCGAGACTGTACGCGCCAGCCCGCGCTTTACGTGCTGGGATTGTGGTGGGGGGATCTGACAACAAAATCCAACAAGCGTCAGTTGGCTACCAGTCGTTGTAGCGGTCGCATCACTCGTTCTTTGAGAGTCGTTACAGTAACCCGGTGCAAGAAAAAATGTAACGTTCGCTTGAGCAACGGATGGCGATCAAGTTTTGTGTGAAACTGGAGAAGACTGCTGCGGAAACCATTCCAATGTTGAAGAAGGCTTTCGGCGTCGATTTTCTTTCGGGCAGGCAAATTTTCCGGTGGGACAAGGCCTTCGCAGAAGGTCGGGACGATGTCAACGACGAGAACCGCGCTGGACGGCCATCAACCTCCAGTTTCGACGACAATGTGAAACGTATGCGTGACTTGTTGAACACTGACCGTCGTCTAAGCGTCCGTTTAATTTCTGAAACATTAGACATTACGAAAACCATTGTTCACGAAATTGTGTAGGAGTCTTTAGGAATGAGGAAGGTGTGCGCGAAGCTCGTGCCAAAAGTGCTAACGGACGATAAAAAAGCGAGGCGCGTCGAAACCTGTCAAAAACTTTTGGACACCTGCGAAGACAACCCCGCTTTCCTTGATGACGTCATTACCGGGGACGAAAGTTGGGTCTTTGAATACGACCCGGAGACGAAGAGGCAAAGTGCGGAATGGCACACGTCGCCCCCACTCCCCTCGTCCCAAGAAGGCCAGGATGTCCAGGTCAAAGATCAAGACAATGCTGATTGTCTTTTTTGATTGCCGGGGATTGGTCCATCATGAGTTCGTTCCGCAGCGGACAACCGTAACCGGAAAGTTTTACGTCGAGGTGCTGAAGCGGTTGAAACGCAGGGTGAATCGCGTTCGCCCAGACATCTCAAAATCCTGGAAGCTTCACCACGACAATGCGCCTTCGCACACCTGCTTCCTCGTGGCCGATTACCTCGTCAAGGCAAGCATCACCGTTGTTCCACAGCCTCCCTACAGCCCCTACCCCCCCCCCCAGTTTTTTTTCTGTTTCCGCGCCTCAAAACCCCAATGAAAGAACAGCATTTTGGGTCGGTGAAAAAAATTTAGAAGGCTTTCACCGACACTTTAAAGGCGATTCCGGAAAACGACTACCGGGCGGCTTTTGATGCGTGGAAGACCCGCTGGAACCGATGTGTGGACGCAGGAGGAATGTATTTTGAGAGTTTCTAAATATTTGTACACATAGAACCAATAAAAACCATTTTTCAAAGCTCACTGACATCACTTTCCGGACAAACCCTGTATTATGTAAAAAAATCTTGCAGTCAAAACCAATTTGTTAGAATTCATCTCCCACCATTCACATTATTTAATTTTGCTGTAACGAGTTCTTTTCTCTTCAAGAGATGGCAGACGTTTCTATTTTATTCCCTTGCGCTTACATTCTCTTTTCAATATCCAGCAATAGTCAGCCGTCATAAGGAACTGAGCAATCCAAGAAACATAAAAATGAGCAATTGGAATAGACAAAATTCTTACAAAAGGCCACATTTTGGAGTTTTTTCACTGTTTTGCATCTTCTTTTTTTTGCATTTTTTCGCACTTTGATAAAAAATGTTTTCTATGGTTCAAAATAACTCTTAATTCGGATTCGACGACCAAAAAGACATGTGAAATTAATTTTTAATGATGCGATAATTCTATTTGCCTTCATGATGGTACAATTTTGGCGTTTTTTTTTTGAACAAAAAATAACGAGCTATCCCATCAAAACTATGTAACGTTGGGTCCGAATTCAGCGACACAAATACGCATAGAATAAGTGGTTTGTACCCGGAGTTTGATTATTTTGTGTGCTTGTGAAATCAATACTGTAATATCAAAAATTTTAAATTTAAGCGATCTTCAAAAAGTGTGTATGTGAATACTTTTACAGCTGACTGTATATCTGCTCTGTATGTCTCTAATATACATAAATGTCTAAAATGTAATTTGATTTAGAGAAGACTTGTTTCTTCTTTTAAAGAGGTCAGATAACATCAGAGGTGTCAAATAATTTTAATTAAAATTAGTGAAGAGAATAGAAACTACGCTAATCACATTAACATGCAGCCAAAAGCCTGAAATCCATTGGATAACGAGGAGACTATCACTGAGTTGTCCACTAACTACTAATTAAGACCGCAGGGTTAATTTGAAAACTCTGAAGTGATTATCAAGAAATGAATAATTAAATGTGAGGAAGAGAAAAGACAAATTGGAGTATTCAATTAATGTTGACGAAGCGTACATAACGGATATGTACGCTCAAAGTCAGATTAAATTTATATCACGCAAGGCGAGATACGTATTAATGTCGGCCTTGAAGTTTTGGTTACTGCCTAGAATCTAGGGCATCCAATCCCGGATGGGAAAAGTCAATCCCGGGAATCGGGATCTTAATTCGACTGAACCCGGGATCCCGAGGTTATCGGGAATCTCGGAAAAAATGGTGTAAAATCGAGAATATTTTTTTATAAATTAAACTCAAACAATATTTCCTCTATTTTATTAATATAACATTGTACTTAGATTGTGTACATTTAAAAAAAGAAACCCATGTTATTTCTTAAGTAAACAAAGCTAAAAAAAAAAAGCAATCAACAACTTTATACGAAAAAAAATTATTTTTTTCTCCCTGCCTTTGTTTTTGAAAAATGACCTCATACTGACCATTTTATCTAACGTTTCGTCAGCAAGTGAGGACAGTTGTGCAGAGAGCTCCTGCTGCAGAAAATACCCTCTCTGATTCGACACTTGTGGGCTTAATTGTTAAAAGAAACTCATAAACTATTTGAAGGTAGCTTCCACACTTACCCCCTGTTTCAAAAAGTGTGAACTCACGTGGTGTCGGTAACAGGCTAGTAGAACGTAAAATATATACTGTGCTTTGTAATGAATCCCGAAAATCCCGGGATTGAAGTCTTCATTTCCCGGGAATTTCGGTATTGAAAATGTTCGGGATGCCGGAATTCTGGATCCCGGGATCCCGGGATTGGATGCCCTACTAGAATCTGATGACCAGGATCCGGAAAAGTATGCTGTCACGCAGAGCCGGCACTATACAACTCTATGATAATTAAAGTATAAACTTAAAAAATATATATTTTTACGCAAATGTATTGCCCCTGTATACCCACGCCACTGACGGTGCGTACAATACCGTCCTGAGCGAAGAACCATGCGGGAACCCAGGAGGCCGTAATACAATTTCTCCGTAAGACAGCGAGCTATTTCGATGGCAGGAAGGGAGGACAAGAGTCCATTTAATTCTCTACCTGTCGTTTTTAAATTTTGCAGAAATTGACTATTTGCAAAATACAAAAAGCTTTCAAGATTCATGAGGTTAACTACCAATTTTTGACAAAAATTTTGACAAAAAAGAAATATGTGACTTATCTAGAATTGTACAAGAATCTCAAAATGGCAAAAGAAATAGGGGTTGCCATATAAAATTTTAGGGGTAGGTGCCTTAGGGGTCAGGGGTTGAAAGTAGTACGACAACAAATGCTTCAAAAGTTGTCCCCCTTGATATGTAAATTGACGTGTTTCGCCAAATTTTGATAGTGTCATTAGTTTAGGCATATTAAATGTTGTTCGTTTTCAAATTGACACCATGTATATCAAAATTGTTGCAAATGGTCTATTTGGGGGCAATCGTCAATTTGACGTTAGATTTAAACTTCAAGGTAATTTTAATCAATTTATTTTTCAAATGAAAATACCCTGGCAGAAAGAACATTTGAATTTTACATTACGGAGGGATTAAATTGGATCAGTTAAAGAAATGGGTATACCTTTTGGTTACTGCCTGAAATCCGATGACAACACATCTACAAGGTCCGACAGAAGTCTCAAACGTTCAACATCAAAGTTGTTGAGTTACTGTTTCAAGCCACACCTACTCCGACTTCTCCCCCACCCCCTCTCGTTCCGTCCCTGTAGAAGGCTGCGTGGGATGTTTATTTACCTCGAATTCATGTCATGGCATTACCTGAAGGTTCTTGAAGTTGACGGGACCTACTGTAAACGGCCGATTAAGCGCCAAATGTTCCAACTCCAACACATCCCCCCTAAAACTTTGCCGCGCTGAGGGGTTGCAAGCAAGTTTTGATTACGTAGGCTGACTCTGAAAACCTTCCTGGGGATGCTTGAATACTTTTCAGGAATTTTCATCCACTTAAAAATTTTTTGGAGGTGGTCAAAAAAAGAGGGTGATGGGAAGCAAAAGAGGATTTGATTTGAAGAAGGAGACGGACGACTAGGGGTATGTCAAAAAGAGTTCAGGAAAGCTTTCTGAGTCACCCCACGCATCAACACCTGCTTACAACCCGTATGGCGGCAAATTTTCATGGGGTGGGTTGGAGTTGGAATATCACTTTTGGTGCTCAATTGGCTGTTCGCAGTGTGTTCCGCCAACTTCGAGAGCCTTCAAGTAATGCCATGACATGAATTCGAGATCAAACGACATCCCACACAGCCTTATACAGGGGCGGAACCAGAGGGGGGTCGGTGTGGGTGTGGCCTGGAGGGGTGCTGAGTTGCCAAAGGGTAATAGTGAGTTGTGGCATCTCACATCAATTTATTAGGCAGCATTAGGATCGATGAATTGGAAAGGTTAAACCACGCAAAACCCTGCCTAAATGCAAAGGGGTAGCTTAGGGGGGTCTGACAATGGATTGAAGAGATCGGACAACGACCAAGTACACAGAAGTTTAAGTCGCAACATAGTGCCTTCGGGTCATTGTTCTCAATGGCAGTAATCTAAAAAGTGTTACGCTAATTTTGACGAGCAGTTTATAAAAATTAATTTTCAAATTTGTCTCCCTGTATCTCTGTTGTTATTGATTTCTGTACTAAGCAACGTGGGTTAAACCGATTTATTTTGACTCTACCAGAAAGTAGAGGTAGAAAAAACTATCATTACAGTCTCGCTCATTCATTACCAAATACCCCGTAATGACTTTTTTTTGTGAACTTAATCCTTAAATTTAAATAGGAACGTGTTTTTCAAAGATTAGAATCAGGAGGCAAATTACGCAGTGTAAACATTTTATAAAATGAATTATATCCACCAATTTAACGTCTAGTACTTCAATTTATGTATAATGGTAAATCTTGTTTCAGGTTCACGTAGAGCTTTATCATCGGAAAAGGTAAGTAGAATTTTAATAACGTCTCTGCTGAACATTTTCATAAATGGATTTTTAAATATATTATCCCTTATTTGAATCCCAAATCCAGATCTGCATTTACGTTCTTCGGAATTATGGATTATATTTATGCAAAAGTGCGTATGATTTCCCTGCAATACTGCGTTTTAAAGATCACTATAGACATTTTACTTAAAAACGTCGGTCGATACTAAAATTTCATTCATCTTTCAAATATGATATTTCAACAATAAATAACAGCATAATAAACCTTTTTCAATCTTAGTGTCACCTATCAAACTGTTTAGTGATCATTATGCACTACTGCAAATTATTAATTAATTAAAAAACTAAAGCTTAATATTAAACGTTTGTATAGGGTTTTCCAATAAGGGCGGGTCGATGATAAAATGGAATAAAACAAGCTGTGTTTGAGGTATTACCGAAATTCTTTTTTTATTTAAAACACCCATGTATGCCATTATGTATGGAATATGACATCGTCCGCCGTGAATTCTCACGGTGGCACGGATGCGACAGGTCCAATTTTCAATGACTTTGCCGCATAGATCCGGCCTAATTTGAGCGATGGTGCCCACTTTGAGGGCATCAGTCGATTGCGGCTTATGTGACTTCAAAAAAACCCACAAGAAAAAGTCTAGCGAGGTTAAATCGCACGATTTTGGTAGTCAATTCACGTCACCTCCGCGAGAGATAACCATACCCTAAAATCGTCCATGCAGAATGTCCATCGTGGCGTTCGCTGTGTGGCATGTAGCGCCGTCCTGCTGAAATCACATGTCGTCCACGTCCATATCGTTCAATTTGGGCTAAAAGAAGTTGGTTATCATTGATCTGTACCCTTCGCCGTTGACAGTAATGGCCTCACCAACGCCGTTTTCAAAAAAGTATGGACCAATGACGCCGCCGCACAGTGGTTCAAAATAATAATAATAATAATAATAATAAAGTGACTTTATTGAAGTTATGGGTATTAACAATAACTACATGCAACGTTAACACGAGGCGAAGTCTAGCAGTTATAACTGCTACTCTACTTTACCTCATATAACATTAAAAAATAATAATTTAGAAAAGTGGTGACATATTAAAGGTAAATAAACTGAAAGAAAATACATAAAATATGGCACTATTAATTAATAATAACAGAATATAAGCTAATATATAAGAACAAATGTAAGCTAAGGCGAATAAATATTTACATAGTTTGTAATGAACATGTAATGTAATAAAAAAAATATAATAACAATTAGGGTGAAAATTCCACAATGTAAACTGTGGAGAGTGAAAATAACTATATTTATATTGGCGTAGAAAATGTACTAAAAAAAAAAAAGTTACTTACTGATTTGACAGTTAATACAATTTAACTTTTTTACGAAAGCTATTTATAGACAAATTTTTGTAGGCATCTGATATATTATTATAAATTACTATGGCATTATAAGTAAATGATCTAGTAAATATGGAAGAATGAAATATAGGGAGTGATAACTTGTTTTTATATCTGACATGTATATCATGTATGTTTCGGCGAAAAATAAGCTTTACTTTTAGATAGGGAGGAGAGGAAGTATCAAGGAGACGATGAACAAACACGGCCATGTGATATTTAAATAAGTTGCTCAATTTAAGCCAACCCAATTCCGTTATTTTTGCGGATACTCTATCAAATTTTTTTTAAACCACAAACAAAGCGACAACATGAGTTCATGATTTTTTGTAACCGATACTAAGTGACTTTATCAAGACAAGGATAATATAAAGTAATACAATAATTCAAAATTGGTAGTACGTATGTTTCACACAATTTTTTTCTGAACTTGTTATTTAAGATACTTAAATTGTTAAAGACCAGTCTCAAACTAATGCAGCACTTTTTTACTAGATGGGACACCTGTTCCTGAAATCTCATATTTGCGTTAAAAATGGCCCCCAAGTTTTTAGCAGTGTTAACAATATTAAGAAGCATGTTATTAATCCTGAGGTGAATATTCGATTCTACAAATGTCTTCATTTTCTTGGGACAAAAACATATTACTCGACACATTACCATTCAACTTTAAATTGTTGTCACATGAGTTCTTAGATATTGCATTTAAATCGAGATTAATATTGTGATTAGCTCTTTTCACCAATTTAGGATCAAATGACAATAAAATCTGGGTGTCGTCCGCATAAGTTTGTACATTTATATATCTGACTGAACTTACAATATCTGCAGTGTATAATAAAAATAAGAGAGGCCCCAGAACTGAGCCCTGTTGTATCCCGGAAGTGACTTGCCTCACATTGGAAAAAAAGTTATCCAAAACTACTTTTTGCTTCCTGTTATGAAGATAATGAGTAAAAAAATTAAGTGAGGTGAAATGAAAAACCATAATAAGCTAATTTCGCGCATAACAGAGTATGATCAAGCGTGTCAAACGCTTTTGAAAAATCCAATAATACCAACACTGTAGCAAGTCCTTTGTCTAGAGCTGTAATAATGGTGTCTGCAACATTTATAAGTGACGTAGTTGTACTATGTCCTCTTCTAAAACCAGACTGGTTGGGGGGAATTATCGAATTTTTTGTGGCAAATTCATAAACTTCTAAATATATTGATTTTTCAAGAATTTTCGATATCGTTGGAATATTGCTTATAGGTCTAAGATCAGTAAATAAGGCAGGATCTTTTATTTTAGGCAAAGGTAAAATTATTGCTGTTTTCCAAGATTCAGGAAAGCAACCTATTTCCAAGCAACAGTTTATTATATGGTACTAGTATATGGGGTATAATAACAGGACCACACATTTGCAACATTTTGGCATTTATTCCATCATCACCATATGCATTTGATCGTAGGCTGAATAAAATTGTTTTAATATTTTCAGGTGTTACTAATGTAAACGAAAATGAAAGACGTTCATCAAATTTATTTGTTGAATAAAATTCAACAGCATTTGGGCAGTTATTAGGTGCAGAAAACACGGAAAGAAAGTATTCATTTATTTCGTTTGGGTTTTGTAGGCCTAGAGGAATGTTCGTAGCTTTATTTTGTCGTAAATTTAGATTTTTTATAGCATTCCAAAATTGTTTTGAGTTGGTGTCATTTGCAAAATGTTCCAAGTAGGTCTTCTTTTCACATCGTATAGCAGATACTACAGCGTTACGGAGACTTTTGTAATAGGTCCAGTCAGAGCTGTTTTTAGAGTGTTTATATCGAGATAGAGCCTTTTTTCTCTGCTTTATTAATTCTTTAATGTTATAAGTTAACCATGGTGCGTAAGGCTTGCTGATTCGTTTCGTAACCAATGGTGCATGCTTATCAAATAAATTCCCAATATACTGATTAAAAACCTCTATTTTGTCTTCGATATTATTTAAATAAAATATATTATCCCACGGTATGTTGTTCAAATCTACTTTGAAATCATCATATAATATATTTTTAAAGTCACGATAAGTAACATAGTTTTGTTTAATACTGGATATATCGATATTGGATACTGGATATATTTAAATCGCAAAATACAGCGCAATGGTCTGATATAGTATCTGCATTTATGGTACCTGAGTTTAGAATAATGTCACAGTTATTGGTATAAATGATGTCTATGATTTTTTCTGAGTGACTGGTGATACGAGTGGGTTCTAATATTAACTGAATAAAATCATATGCTGATACGCATCTAGCAGCAACATTATCCACAGAATGATCAATGTTTACATCACCCAGTATAATGATATCATCATACTGTGGCGTTGTAAAAGATAATACATCGTCTAAGTATTGAATGAATACAGGATAGTTATTTGACGGAACCCTGTAAAGAGTACCTAATGGAATATTATGTTTACCACACTGAAAACGGATCCATAAATGTTCAACGCCTTCTTACACTACCAAACTGATCCATCACTATTTCGTAAATTATACATTGTTTTATATAAATACCTAGTCCTCCTCCTCTACCTTGACGACCTTTTCGGATAAAACAATAATTTTCTATATTAATTACATGATTTGGTATATTCTCATTCAACCATGTTTCCGAGATTGTCATTATATCAAAATTGTGTTTATTTATAAAACTATTAAACTGTGCAATAATCGGAAATAGCGATCGTACGTTTAAATGACCAATTTTTATTTTTTTATTTTTTGAGTTAGAATTCATATAGTTTTAATTTTAATTTTTTATGATTGATCAATTTCTACATACTAAAATGAACATAACATATTAAAATGACTTGCTGTGTATTTCTTCATTTTCAATAATGTGTAGAACTTCTACTTCATTTTGTTGTACCATTTGTTACACTAGGTATAGTCTATTTTAGTTTTCAGCACTTGGATATGATAATTATAGGTTTGGCAGTCCATACTATTTGCTTCATGAGCTGTATTGTACTGTTTTTTAAATTTAATATTAGCTTCTTCACAGTTTATACATTTTTTTCTAATTTGGGGCAGTTTTTTAGCTCGTGTTCCTCAGCACAGTGAGGACATACGATAATATTTTGACAATTTTCTAGTTTGTGATAGTATCCACAACATTTGTAGCATCTTGGAATTGATATATCTTCATAAACAGGATATCTTTCCCATCCTATAAATAGTTTTTTGTTACACATTAGTTTAAGAAACACGTCTCCTGAACATTCACCATATACCGTAGCACCACGTGTCCTACTTTTCCTAATATACTTTTCTTTTAAATAATCATTGTCATCAATTATGTTGTTCTGATTTCTTATGCAATTTTCTACTTCTTCTTAGTTGTTTCTTTCGTGTAATTAGGGATTTTAAATCTTGGCTTCCTTAATTTCGTTTCTTCTATAATATATTTATCGGCCATCCTTTTATTTATTTCCGACTTTAATAGGTTTTTATCTTCTTCGGAATTGCATTTATGATTAGGCTGCCTGTTTTGGTCTTTATTGTGTTTCTTATAGCCATTCCCATCTTTGCTGGATTCATTTGTTTCTCGATATCCGATACGGTTTTTCTTGCTTCTTGTTTTATTTTAGGCTTTATAATTACACTATGTATATTTTTTATATTGATGGAAGCTTTGTTTTTTGTCTCTATTCCTTTTGCACTATTATAGTCCTTGTTTGTTACATTTGCATAGGTTTGCACCAAACACATGTTTTTTTCTAAGGTTGTGTGCTGTTTTTTTAATAGATCGTTTTTTTCTTTCATTTCTTCGTTTAGGTTCTGAAGAGTCATGCTTTCTCTTTTTTCGGGCATCTAGTTCTTTAATTAAAATTGTTATGATACATTGTAAATCTGATACATTTTCCTCTGAGCAACATAACCCAACTTCTTGCGTAAAAAATCTAAAGTTGTTTTTACGCATTGTGCAGCTATTGTGATACGATTTTTCACACTTAATACATGTAACACACTCTTTTACTTTTTTTTTGTAATAACCACATATTTTTATACTGGTTTTCGTATTTATTTTTACATTTTTTCCGTCACTATCTTCATCGCCACTACTCGACGACGCCATATTGTTAACCCAATATCAAATCTCAAAATCTTGGACAAAATTAATTTTGTACTAAAGATATAAACATTTTTTGATAAAAATTGGTAAATGGAGGTTTTCGAGGTCGCTGATAACGAATTTGACATTAATGTTTTAAAAAACAAAATGGCGGATTCAATATGGCGTCCAACTTTTGGAAAAAGTTGATGAATTTGAGTGAACATTGGTATATGGGGGTTTTCGAGGTCCCTGATAACGAATTTGACGTTTGTTTTTTAAAAACAAAATGGTGAAAGGTAACATTGCATTTTAAAAAATAATTAGGGGCATTTTTTTGAAGCTGTCTGTTATTTCATGGCCAAATGTTACTAATATTAAATCAAATTGCAAAAAAATAGAAAAAAATATTATCGAAAAAAATGTAAACATTAATACGAATAATGGTAAACTAACCCCGAAAAGACATTTTTGTTGTTTTCTCAAACAGTTTAATTCAATATTTAACCTTTAACATTGTAAAAGCGAAATGATAAAGTTTAAGAAAACATCAAATATGTCCTTCCGGGGTCAGTTTACCATTATTTCAATTAATATTTACATTTTTTTCGTGTAACATTACAATTAAATCACATAAATTGTATAATGAATAATAAACTGGATAATTGTCATTTGTATGAAACATTACATACATTACATACATACATATTTTCGCACGCAAAATGTAAAATTTATCTTGACGCGAGATTGGAATGTTACACACTCGGCGGTCACTTTCACAATGCTCTCACAAAGAATGCAAACCCACCTGGCCCGTACTATTGATCCCAAAAGGTCACAGGGACGTCCCTAGACATGACTCAAGAGAAAAAAGTTCCAAAAAAAATATTGATTTTTTGGATTTTTGTCCACCTTTTTGTTATTTTGAACCACTGTGCGCCGGCCTAAAATCCGTACCAAACAGTAAATTTTTGTGGATGCAGTGCCACCGGGTGAACCTCGTGTGGGTTGTCGTCGTCCCATTTACGGCAATTTTGCTTGTCAACAAAGCCATTCCAAAAATGCGCCTCGTCACTAAAGATGGTTTTTCGACCAAAAATTTCCTCTTCCAAACGTTCCGAAGCTCAGTCAGCGAACAACCGGCGCACAGTGGGGCCAGAAGTATGCATTCGTTAGATTAATTAATGTTGTGACTTTGAAATGTTTATTTTTATATTTTAAGTCATAAATGGTTGTTGGAATACTAAATTTACACAAAATTAATAAGAATTTTTACTTTGATGCATTTTCTTTATTTTTTTCATTATATCAGATACAAAACTTTTTTTTGTAAATATATATTGTAAAATAAATTAAACTTTATTTAAAAAAATACACACAGATTATTCTATATCAATATCTGGTTGTACAAACATGCTTACTGCATCTTTGTGAAAAGATTTTTTTCTTTGGATTTTGTTTTCTTATACCAGAGATACTTGGGTCAGACGAAATTAGCATTCTATTAAAAATATCGTGTAATGTTTTCGTTCTTGAGGTTTTGCGACTATAGTGTTCTCTGAAATATTTAAAATCTTTATTGCGAGCTTCCAAAGCCTCTTCACTCAGTTGGCCTATGGGAAGGAGGCAACTGGATATAATTTCATGTCCATGTATAAGAATTTTATGAGTAGTAGTGCTCATGTAGAACCATGGATACAAATATACAAATCTGCGTGCTGTTTCTATACAGTAGGTGTTAAACTTCTCTTTATTTAAATTGTACCCGCTTGATATACATTGTAGTATAACATGAAACCTTTCTATTAATATTTTATCAATTCCAGTTATTGTAGAAGACAAATCACTATTTTGAAAGAATCGTCTCGCTACATTGCCTGTATTGGTATTACCGTAGCCAGGTTTTGGTACATCAACAATCATACCTGCCTTGTCTCTAAACTCATTTTGGATACGTTGCCGATTTTTTTTATAATATATTCATTTGATTGATCTGACCTCCACGTTTTGGCCGGCAATTTATATGCTACATGTAAAAGGCATTCGAACAGCCTTATCCATGCATGTAAAACAGATATTCCAAACGATAAATAGTCTTCAACAATAGGTAGCTGTATCATCTTATCAATGTTATTAAATTGTTTCGAGGTCGCTTTGCAGAGATAACATCTAAGGGCAGATGTTGTTCCACTTAGATGATTACAAAGTTTGCCATCTATCATCGATAATATTAATTTGTGTTTCACATTAAACAATTTATCGTTTTTAGAAATCGTCGTATAATTTAAATTTAGAATCTGGTTTTCTACATAACCTTTTTCCTTAAGCACTAACTCTTCGCTCTCTTTACCAAATACAATTTTTAGTGGTCTACAATAGCGAGGCGAAGATGGACACGGATTTTTCCAGTACACTTTATTGTCGTGTAAAAGTTCTAAAGGCACAAGACAGATTATGAAAACAAAGGTATCGTCTTGAGAACCTGCTTGAAATTTTTGATGATACTGGCTATGTCCGGAAGACCCATCAAATCCCCACTTAGAAACTAGTGTAAGTTCAATATTAGTAGAGCTATTGCAATCAAAAACGTCTTGTTGGATTGTTATTATACTTTCAGTTGTGTGATCCAATAGATTTTGTAAAGGCACCTCAGCTTTGTCTTCTGAAACAGATATATTATGTGGATAACTATGTTTTTTTCTCTTTGAACTTTTTTGTATGAAGGAAATCTATCATTGGCATAGCTTCTAACTATGTCATATTGATGCCGTGAAAGATTAGCTTCAATAATCATAGATAGTGCTTCACCGGATGAAACCTCTTTCGGTTCTTTATAGTCGTTAATTTTACGCACAAATTCAGGGGACGAGGTTATTTTTTTTATCGCATCAGCTACCTCAATTTGTCCACTTGCTCTAAAATTCATTTGAGCTGCATATAATAGTTCACTACTTGAGGCAGAGCTTCGTAGTTCAGCAGTTTTTTTTCTTTTTGTTTGTTCACTACATGCATCAAAATTTTGAATAGGACGACCAACACGAATAGGTAATGAATACTTCTTAAAAGCAATTGATTCATTTAACCACTTTGATTGTGCAGCAAAGAAGGTAGCCTTCGTGCGATGGGCACTTTCCCATTTCGTTTTTAATTGATGTTTAAAATTTTTTAAAGATTTTTTTAATTCACAAACTTGATTTTCTCCACAGCATGTTTCTTCAATCAAAAAAGACTCCACATTGGTAAATTTCTGGTCAAAATTTTTAAATTTACTGGAAAAATATATTTCTACTAATTTTCTTCTAATACACCGAAATGTTAAGTCTTCCATTTCTGTAAAAAATACCTATACATCATACATAAATCATAAAAACATAATTTTACTATTTATTAAATAGAAAATTAAGATTTAAATTTTATTTATCCCATATAACTGAAAATGCAGATTTACCGAGAACGTAACTCTAACTTTAAAACTATAAAAAAAATACTTTGGGCAAAAGTTTAGCACTTCTCATTGCAGCTCATTAATAAAGGAATATTCTAAATATTAAAGACATTTTCACATTTGCTAATCTTTAGCCGAATACGAAATAATTAAACAAAACAAGTTATTCAGAGAAAATAAGCAGCGTTTACCATCATCAGCTGTATTTTTTATTAAAATCAGCTTGTTTTTATTGTATATTTATTAAACATAAACCTAAATACCTTCATCTATACCCTCCATAAGGAAAATAAACAAAAAGTATCACTATTTGCGAAAATTGTATTTAATCTATTTAGTACGAAATTCGCTATGATTATAACAAGTCACCACAGGTACGAACACTATCAACTTCGACGGCGGTTTAAATTAACTTAAACCATAGGAACGCAAACAAGAGTTATAGTCCTCAACCAGACATACATTGTAGTGTATCACGGGGGGCTGGGTTTTACAATTAATTTCATTTTAGATATTAGCATTATGAGCACCATTTCTATATTGCAGGCCCCACTGTGCGGCGTTGTCTATGGTCATTAACTTTGAGCTTCTGGGTCAGTTGAATCTTGTACGGGTGCAGGCTCAAGTCCCAACGCAAAATTGTTGAAATTGCAAAATATTGCAAAAAAATTGTAAGAAGTTGAAGTCTGCGAAAGGCCGAGTTCTTGTGCACGGCGAGTAATTGACTGTCTCAGGTTCTCCTGCACACTTACACGGACAGCGGCGATGTTCTTGGCCGATCTGGCGCTCCTTTGAAGTACTGGTGTTGGCAGATTGTTTACCGAACCGGTCGTCTCGAATTTGGCCACCATACGTTGGAGAGTCGATTTTGAAGGGCCATCGCGTCTGGCCGTAAAGTGGGGGCGACGCGCGCAACTTTTTCACTAACGAACGCTCATTTTGATAATAAAGTTTTATCATTTGGACGTGCTGCTCAATCGTGTAACTTGCCATGGTGACGCTGCCAAAACAACATGGCCGCCACAGCCTGTCAACATCGGCCCGTCCCTATTGGAACACCCTATATGTATTGACTATACACTGAATAAAACGACTGGCCTGGTAGCAATAAATTTCTGGCTGCAAATTTCTTGCTGCAAATGAAAAACAGTATTATGGTTAAGACTATTCCGTTACTTGTAATGAATATACAGGGTGAGTCCTAAGTTGAGCCATATTTTTTAACAGCGTGTAAAACTATTCCTATTTTCTATTTGTAATTTCTAGTTTCTATTTATAATTTTTCGTAGCATATGTTACGATTTTTTGTTTACGAAAATTTCGAGTTTTTGTATATGTCGTCCGCCATATTGGATCCACCATCTCGAACTTTGAAAATCTGACCCGAGATTTGGATGCAGCAACGCTCGATAACCTTCAAAGTGGAGGCAGCTTCTCGACATCATAGCTATTATCGAGTATAGTGGCGCGTACAAATTTCAAGTTTTCAGTAGTTTACAAAAAAATTTCTAAAAAACAGAATACCCTTCAACTTTCATTTGAGGATTTTTTACCTGCGTAGATTCTACTGTTTTCAAAATTTCAAAATAGTGTTCAAAATATTTTCTTCAGATCTTACACGTATCTTATGGAAACGTGCTTTATGCTAAACTTAATGCTCAGTGAATGTCAACAAATATTTTAGTTGAAATTAATCTTTTGCAATCCAGACCTGCTCGATTAAAAAGTTACTTTTACCATGTCTCATTTTTTTTTTTTTAATAAAGTACTGTTCCATTTTGATTTTTCTTCTCATTTTTTCTGCCATGTAACAACATGTCCAACTAAACTTACTAAACGTATTACAAGATATATGCTCCATGCAAAATATCGAGAAAGTTGACTGTTCATTAAGAAACACAGGGTGTCTTCACATTTAAATGTTCGCGGATTTCATATGACATCTTGCGTTTTTCCACACTTTATTACACACCTTACATGGTCATTGTTTTATCTTGACCACACTATTTATTCATAAAAAATATTTCTACTTATTCCTATTATGTTTCTACCAACGCAAAACGCCAAACTGCACAACGCCAGGTGTCGCGACGCCTCGAGCCTTTTTTTCCAGGAACATAAAATGTTTTTGACATCGTTGGAAAGGTTTATTTTCCAAATACCAATTTTTTAATACTTCCATTTCTTAAAGTTATGAATATAATTACATATGAGGTGTGTAAATTAAGTAATGATACTGACAACGTAGCGGCCGAAGCGGAAGGCCTTCATCTTCTTGATAGTCAGGCAATTGTCCACAAAGAGTTTATGCCTCCAGGCCAAACAGTAAATCAACACTTTTACAGAGAGATTCCTGAAAACCTTCAAAAAAGGGTCATGCGTGTGAGACCAAACATCAAGAACAACTGGATGTTGCATCACGATCATGCGCCTTGTCACACAGACATTTCAGTAAACGAGTTTTTAGCCAGTAAAAACATTCCTGTGGTTCGTCAGCCTCCTTATTCGCCTGGCTTGAGTCCTTGTGACTTTTTTCTCTTCCCAGAGATTGAAAAATCACCTCAAGGGACATCATTTTGGGACCATTTGAAACATTCAAGCGGCTGTAACCGACCAGCTGAACGCTTTTCCAGTATATGAGTACTGCTATGCCAGCACTGCTATAGGAGGAATAGTCCAAACAACGAGCGAAAGCCCCCATGTAAATTGGTCACTAATTGTTATCAGCAAACAAAAAAATATGGTCGTATAGAGAAAAAAAATTCTAAGAAAGATAGCGTTTTTTGCGACTCGAGTTTTAATGGCGAACATAACCAAAAAAATTCGCGTCAAAAAAAACGCTTTTTTGCAAATAAAAAAAAGCTTCAAGTCCTACACAAGAAAGTTGAGTTAGAAAGTTGTAGGTTGTAGTTAAAAATGCGCGCCGAATGAAATTTGAAGGAAAAAAATCGGTTCATAACCATTTGAGAAAAATTAAAAAAAAAAACGTCAAAAGTCGCGTTTTCGTATTTTTGCTGTATAAATTCCAATTTTGTTTGAACGGACTTCTTGTTAACTAAAAATATAGCCCAAGACAAGCGGAAAATTATTCTTTTTTTCGAATAACTTTTTTTAATTTTGGTTTTACATTTTTTTTTAATTCCTGACAGCGCTGTATAACGTCCGATTGACTTCATTTTTACACGAAATAGATCTCAGAATTTTACTTTCTTAAAAAAAAATATTTCAAATCATTTCGCATAAATTAAGTTGACATAATTGTTTGCGAAAGAACAGCGCTGGGTGCGGCACGCGCTAGCCGCACGGCGACAGAGTGGAGGGACACTCCGCTTGGACGCATCGAAAACTAAACACGATTTCAAATCGATCGCGCTCGCAAAATTATCTTTTTTCTCCGCTTAAAAAAAATTATCTCGGCTCCCTGAGGTCGTAGGACCTTCTTTTTTTTAAATGCGTGTATTGAATGAACCAAAATTAAAAAAGTTTTTCGAAAACAAACGGTTCGAAAAAATGATACAATTTTACAACGCATTTTTTATGCAAAAATTAAATAAAAGCGATTTGTTTTATTAATAGCATGAAAGTACAAGTCTTCGTGAATAAAATGAGCCCATGATCGTTTCTGTACGATCATTTTTGCCTTTTGTAAAAACTGATTTTTTGAAAACGTCTTTTTTTAAATCGTTATCTCGAAAAAAAAAAAGTTTTTAAATTTCTGAAAAAAAGCATCATTTTCCGCTTGTCTTGGGCTATATTTGTAGTTAACAAGAAGTCTGTTCAAACAAAATTGGAATTTATACAGCAAAAATACGAAAACGCGATTCTTGACATTTTTTAAAAATTTGTCGCTCAATTTTTTTCGCTCAAATTTCATTCGATGCCCATTTTTAAGACCTGCAACTTTCTAATTTAACTTCCTTGTGTAGGACTTGAAGCTTTTTTTTTTTATTTGCAAAAAAACGTTTTTTGACTTTTGCGAATTTTTTTTGGTTATGTTCGCCATTAAAACTCGAGTCGCAAAAAACGCTATCTTTCTTAGAATTTCTTTCTCTATACGACCATATTTTTTTGTTTGCTGATAACAATTAGTGACCGGTTTTCTCCCCGTTGATTGGGCTCGAATGGAAGAACCGTCTCCAGCGCTGTGCGGTTTCCGAAGGAAGTCATTTTGAAGGAGGCAATACTCAATTGGAATTCTATTCGAATAAAAAATTCTCATATCTTAATTTACACACCTCGTATCGATTTGTACGACATCCTCGTGTTGCACAATATTTAACAGTAGGTCATATTTTTTCAATAAACCAGTAAAAAAATCATAAACCATAAAAAAATACTGATTGTCTCTCAATATTAAAGAATAAACAAAACATGGATAATTCTGCACGGTTTCTGACAATGGGGAATTTATCGATTCGATTGGTTCCAACTATAATCCTTAATTTACAGATCGACAAACAATCGCGGGATTGGTTTCGAGGGTGAAGTGTAACTTTATTTAATCAAAAAACGCAAAACAAAAACGTTCTCTTGGCCTCAAACATATTTTGCAATTGCTCTAAATAGACTTTTAGGGCAGTTATGAACTACTAAATTGAAGACAATATATCTCACCCCAAGGATAAGACATGACCAAAATATTGTTACACAGGGTATCTATTCATAGAGCTAAAACAGCCGAAAGTGCCAGTTTTGTCTTTGTGAGCGATAGTGTCCGTAATGTCCCCAAAAGTTTGATATTTGTGGTTAATGTCTTGGAAATAACTTTTGCCGACACATATATACTGTGATATTTTGTATATTCTGAACTATTAATCGTTTAACAAGTTTCTAGATTATGAACATTGTGTGTATACTGCGTAAAATGTAAAGCTGGAAATTGGAGCATAACTTTTAGTGGTTTGTCGCCTGACAAGCTTGAATAAAATAGCAGAATGCTGTATTTAACATGAGACAATACGTTTTTGTCCTAGTGTATGGGACAAATCACATACATCAATTGATATCCAACACATTCATAAAGTAAAAAATATAAAAAAAAACGAATTTAAAAATGAAAAAATGAAATTAAATAAAAAATAAAACAATGTATATTCATTTATATGTTATACAGTGTGGAAATAAACTGTGGAACCTGTGAATTATTTCAAAAACTGATAATTTTTGGAAAAAACGCTCGGACATGTCCATTGAGTTTTTTTCCAAGGAACATTTTGGTGGACTTTTTTACAAAGCTAACCGCATTCTGAGTAATTTCATGTGCAACTTGCATGGGGTTATTCAGGAAAGTTTTTGAGAAAAATCAAGAAAACCGATCCCGGTTAAACATTGAAAGGTTCTAGAGTATGACCACAGAATACCCTACCCATACAGAAGCGACAGAGCGTGTCGGCACCTTTGATCTTGGGGAACATATTTTTTGACAGTTCTGCCAGTTATTAGTACACTGAGAGAAAAAGTTGTTTTTGTACACTAATAAAAATGTACAATTAAGAAATGAATTGTAACATGAAGTAAAAAATCTATCGTCTATATCAAGTTTTGTCTAGAATACACTTAGGCATAATTATTTTAGGGAAAGACGGCAATAGAGTAATTAGGTACTTTCAGGTATTTTATTTGTATAAATATTTTGCTTCATATTTAATAATTTCATAATATCATAATTAATTTAGGATTAATAAAGCAAATTAATATTACTACATATGAAAATAAAGAACAATTTGTAATATTAAAAGGGAGATATTATATGTTGAACATATAACACATAACTTGTAGTTGTATATAGGAAGGTAGTTCTGTATTATCGTTCTATGAGCACCTTAAGTGCATTGAGGAGTTTTTTCAATAATTTAGGATAATTATGTGATGTAAAAAACGAATGCTGTATCTTTTACAATCTTTGTCACATCAAATCAAATAAAATCATACACTGCAAATTAAGGTTTTATTAATGCAGTCAAGTGAAGAATAAAACAATAATAATTGTATTAAAAATTTACAATTTTAATAGGTAGCTGAATGGATAATACAATATTATGTACGAAATTAAAACAAACATTTTTTAAAATAAGATTTAATTCATTCTGTCTGCATTAATAACTACAAATATAAGCATAGAGGAGGGTACCTAATTAAGGTACTACATTATAATTAAGGAAATCAATAGATTACATTTTGTAACACGCACAAAACAGTCAAAACATAGATATATACTTACAGTAATTTAATAACTACACATTTCTACACATTTACTTTACAGAGCATAATTTCCCTAATTTAAAAAATAAGCGGTTACTGCATGTAATGACCCAAAAATGACCCGGTCGACAGGCAAGTTTTCGTGTCATACGCTGCAAACTTCGTTTGCTAGGAAGGTATAGCATTTTGCTTAAAAATGCGTATGCTTTAGGACCCAAAAAATATAGAATTAGAGCAAACTGCATATACTCAGCCGAGTACTTTCTAGCTATTGGTCTCTTGTCTTTTAGAATAACTTGATGTTTTATTATTGTTGCCAATGGTGGACTTAAAAATTTCTCACACATTTCATTAAAATCTGAAATGGTCCATTCATTTTCTTTCTTCCTTACAATTATTCTTCTCTTTCTCAGTGCCCTAAGTCGTTTACGTAATTTTTTCTTTCTGGACGATCCCGAACTTAAAAAGGGAGGTGTTTGGGTTCCTGTGGAAGGAAGAGGAGTAGATAAATGGAAGGTAAAGGAGTGGAATGTAGAGGAGTTTTTAGGTTAGAGTAAACATTGTGAAGAATTAGGAGTCCAGAAAGAACACTCGTAATTCTTTTGAATGTTTTATTCGTAACCATAATTCACCCATTTAAATATATAGAAGTATTTCAAAAACACCCTCTATGACAATTACCTGTTACACAAAGAGGGCTCGTACTTGTCGATGGCAGACTCAGAATTTCCGTAGACCCTTCAATTCGATTTTTAATAGGACCTTAAAGTAGAAAAAATAAAGTGAAAACAGTTTTCTCCCCAAATTTTCAGTGAAAGTATAATATTGCATATATACCTAGCTGTATTCTGTGTAAATATACATTTCCCAAAAATATATAATCTATATGTGATTTGAGTTGCAATAAATACATTACCTCATACGCATATCTACACAAGTAGGAAATTATTTTGTTTAAACGTATTCGTTACCTTGTACACATGTAGATGTTGGGACATGTAAAAATTTTGTAGGGAAAGCTTGCTCAAATAGACGTTTACGAGTTGCACCTCTAGAAATATATTTCTCTTCGAAGTGTTCGTCCCACAAATGATAATTTGTATGTAATACGTCTGGATTTATATTACATAAATCTTCCCTATTACACGCTTTAATCCAAACAGCAGCCCTAAAAATATAAATTTCTTATAATTCATATATTATTATAGGTAAATAACTTATGTATTCTCTAATTTTACATACTTTTGGGGATCCCTTGGAAACGAAAAAAACTTCTATTTCCATCACTTTGGGAAAAGCATGGACGATAGGCACACCTATTTCTTTTAGCTTTCTTGGCAGAATCCATTGTTGGATACCCAAAGATACGCAATCGCGATCGTAAAAACGTCTCAATACTTTCACCGGCACTGGCTAAGTGGTTATAATATAAATAGTAGTCACTAATATGAGTAATCACATAAACACAATCAGTAATATCACAAAAACTGTACTATATTTGAAAATAGTTCAAAATCAACACAAAAATTAAATTTAAAATAACTTATTTTTTGACAGAACAAAACGTAAACATTTAGACGTCAACCGAACATAAAATTACAGTGACGTTACTGCCATTTATTAAATGGCCGCCACAGGTCCCAAGGTCAAATATTCCGGTCCCTCGAAATCGGCTAGCTGTCGCTTCTGTATGGGTAGGTATTCTGTGGTATGACTACCCGTAACTCATTGAAGTGGGAATAATTCAGAGTAAAAGTGGTTAGTGCATGCACACTGACATTCGTTTTTATTAATTTCGATAATTTCTGGTCCGATTTACCCAAGTAGGTGTTCAAAATGTCCCCCGTTTACCGTTTGGCAATGTGCCAGGCGTTCAACAAATTCCCTTTACACGTTGCCTATCGTTTCCGGTGAGATTAGCCTCATCTCGGTACGAATGCGTGCCCTCAGGTCGTCGATATTACCTGGTCTGTCCACATAAACTCGGCTTTTGAGGTGAGGTGTCCCTATAGGAAGTAGTCCATCGGGTTCAAATCAAGAGATCGTGCTGGCCACTCTACGTGACTCCGTCGACCAACCCATCGATTTGGGAACACCTCATTTAGGTATTGTTTGACCCCTAATGCATAATGTGGCGGTGCACCATCCTGTTGGGATTAGATGTCTGGTGCAAATTCACCATGTTCTACTCCTGGAAAAAGTTCGATAAGAGTATGTACCACTTGCGTTTGCAAGATCGCTAGATATTGTTGTCTATGTAAATTCCCGTCAATGAAAATCGGTCCAATAAGTCTATTTTTTATCATTCCCGCCCAGACGTTAACTTTTTGAGGATGCTAAGTATGTACTTCCTGCATCCAGTGAGGATTTGGCGAGTTGTTGAATGGGGATTATCTTGAACCTGGAGCATGACATCTAATTCACTGTTTTCAGGAACAGGTGGTCTGCCTGATTTAGGCAAATCCCTTACATGCCCCGCAGCTTGAAATTTGGCCACAATTTTAGTTACCGTTGATCGTACTATCGGTGGTTCAGGATGCGCTTCAGGAAATAAAGTGCAAACCTCGGAGTGTGACCTCCTGCGATCGCCGTACCCTAGCATCATAAGAATCTGAATCCTGTCAGTTTCATTTAGGTGTGCCATTTTTATGCGGTAGGCAAACGAAGATCGCTCTATTAAGTCTTGAAAAAGATTAATTGATGAAGAAAAAAGAAGTCGAGAAAAAAAAGAAAGATAAGGTGAAACAGAAGGGTTCGATTTGAAAACAACGGTTTTGTTATGCCTTGTGGAAGAATACAAGACGTACCTAGAATTCGAAATCAGTTCAAAGCCGATAAATGCCAAGTAGTAAGTGCGATCCAGTGTGAAGCAATGAATCATGTAATACCTTAGGAGCAAAAATGCGCATATGTTCCCCTACCCTTAAAACTCACTTTTCAGCACAGGTGCGTGCGCAAACCATTTGTACTCTGAATTATTCCCACTTCAGCGAGTTACGGGTAGTCATACTCTATAATCTTTCAATGTTTAACCGGGATCGGTTTTTTTTGTTTTTTTTCAAAAACTTTCCCAAGTAACCCCATACAAGTTGCACATAAATTACTCAGAATGAGGTCAGCTTTGTAAAAAAAGTTACAAAAAATACCCCTTGTAATTTAAAAAAAATGAGTCGGGACCTGTGGCTCCGCCATGCGGCACTTTCCGGCATAACTAAGTCCATCAAAATGTTCCTTGGAAAAAAAACTCGATGGACATGTCCGAGCGTTTTTTCCAAAAATTATCAGTTTTGAAATAATTCACCGGTTCCATACTTTATTTCCACCCTGTATGTAAAACGTATTATAAGGTCGAAAATACAAAATGACAGATAGAAATGAAAAGATTAAAAAACTAATTGTGAATTATTTGTAGAAAATGAGTGAAAAAAAAATAGGAAACCACCGTTTCTTTTTTGTAATTTTAGTATTGTTTTTACTCGCATCAATGACATTTTTAGACGAAATCTGCAGTCGATCCAAATTAAGTTGAGTCCAATTGAGAGACGGAATACCCTGTCTATTATTGCATTATCTCTTCCTATTTTTCCGTTTTCAAAAATATAATACATGTGTATATTTGCTTCAGAAGGTTGCGACATATTTTAAACTGCTCGTCAAAATTAACACTTTAACACTTTTTAGATTAGCGCCATTTGCGTTCTGTTCGAGTTAGAGACTTGCGGTTTTTAATTTTCTGTAACCTATAGGGTTGGTTTCAACGCCCCGAAGTCGCTACACTGTGTCTTAAACGGTTCGCCGTCCACACCCCAAAAAGCTCCCATGTCGAAACTTGAATTCGCAAGATTTTAAAAGGCAATTTCAAAGACCAACAGGATGAACTAAGAAGGACGCTGTCGAATAAAAAACTCCACCCCGGCACACATTAAGACATTCTCAATTAGTTCTGTGTATTTGGTCGCTGTCCCATCTCTTCAACCCATTTCCAGGCCCCCCTAAGCCACCCATTTCCATTTACGTAAGGTTTTGCGTGGTTTGACCTCTCTTGGGTGAATCCATTGATCCTAATGCTGCCTAATAAATTGATGTGGGATGCCACAACTCACTTTTATCCTTTGGCAACTCAGCACTCCTCCAGGCCACACCCACACCGACCCCCCTCTGGTTCCGCCCCTGTATAAGGCTGTGTGGGATGTCGTTTGATCTCGAATTCATATCATGGCATTACTTAAAATTTCTCAAAGTTGGCGGAATACACTGCGGATGGCCGATTGAGCGCCAAAAGTGATATTCCAATTCCAACTTACCCCCCGAAAATTTACCGCCTTTAGGGGTTGTAAGCAGGTCTTGATGCGTGGGGTGACTCAGAAAGTTTTCCTGATTGTCGATTCACACAAGTGCAAAGGAAGGTTCCGCCTACCCAACGAGTTCTCTTTCAGGATTTTCATCCACTCAAAAATGTTTTGGAGGGAGTTAAAAAAAAGAGGACGATGGGACGCAAAAAAGGAATTGAAGGAGACAAGCTCAGGAGGGCTTTCAGGCCCCACGCACGCGGCAAATTTTCAGGGGGGTGGGTTGGAGATGGAATATCACATTTGGCGCTCAATGGGCCGTTCACAACGCGTCCCGAGCCTTCAAGTAATGCCATGACATGAATTCGAGAAAAATAGATATTTCACGCAGCCTTCTACAGGGGCGGAACCAGAGAGGGTATGTGGGGGGGTTGGAGTAGGGGTGCTTGGGTTGTCAAAAGGCGAAAGCGAGTTTTAACACCCCACAGCCAACTCAATAGGCTACCGAAAATTAAAAACCGTAGGTCTCTAAGTCGAATAGGACGCAAATAGCGCTAATCTAAAAAGTGTTACGCCAATTTTGACGAGCAGTTTATTTAAAAATTTTATTTCAAATGTTAGTAACAACGTATTGCAGCTAAAAACAAGACCATAAGCAGAATTGTCATTTAAGTACTAAGCTATATTTCGTTAATTTATATTTATTATTAATTGTTTAAAACGAGAACAATGTTTAGAAAGGAGGAAAGGTTTGAAGTTTTCTATTTATTTTTCAATGAAATATCTCGTGACTTGCTGAAGCAAACATAGACATATTATATATTTTTTGAAAGTGAAAAATTCGAAGAATCGGAATATGCAATAATATACAGTGCTTTCGAAAAGTAGCGAATACATTCATTATTTCTGAAATTGAGAGTTTTTGAAAAAATCCTCTGACACGTCGATTTTGTTTTAACCAAAGACACTTTTTGTCATACGACCCATATTTGTGACGTCATCTTTGTTCGAGATATGACGTCATCGACAATTTTGTAAATGGCAACCCCCAATTTCGACCACGCCACTTGAAAGAGCGTGTCATTCTACTTACACATCGTCAAAAATTATGGTTGCCTGACAGTAGCCTAAGCGACCGAAAATTTTTATTGCTGTCAGATAAAAACTTCGAAAGAAATCGTAAATCGTTCGTACTTAACAGTAAATAGTTTTTTTGTTTTTTTGAGTTATTTCTTTAGTTCTTATCTTTTGTTTGGCAAAAGCAGTATGTTTGAAGTGTTTATTGAGTAGTGAATTTTGTCTTTTTTTTTAAAAAAATTGGTTAAATTAACTGAACGAGAACGAATTGAAATTCTTTGCATGATCGGATTCGGAGACAGGATACGCACTCAAAAAGAAGTTGAATTGTTCAATTAAACTCATCCTGATCGGCATCCCATTAGCCAAAGTATGGTAAGCAATATTGAGTCGAAATACCGTAACTTTGGGTATGCTCGTGATCTTCCTAAATCTGGTAGACCTTCAAAATCAAAATAAGATCAACTTAATGTTTTGTTGGCAATAAAGGAAAATCATCACTCAACACTTAACCAATTGGCTTCTGATTTCAATATGGCATCGTCCACAGTTCACAAAATTATGAAAAAAGCAACGTATCATCCTTAGAAGGTAGGTATGTCTTGTTCATGAGCTATCTGAAGACGACTTTGATCGGCGAAATCAATTCTCCGAGCAAATGCAAAAGCTATGCACTAATGATAATAATTTCATAAAAAAACGTTATTTTTTCTGACGAGGCTACGTTTATTTTGAACAGCCATGTCAATAGGCAAAACTGCCATTATTGGGCTACCAAGAATCCCCGATGGACGATGGAGTATCACACTCAACGTCCTAAGAAAGTGAATGTGTGGTGCGGCATAGTCCACGGAAGAATTCTGGGCCCCTATTTCTTTGACGTGAACCTTACTGGTTCAAGCTATTTGGATTTTCTTCGAGACGACATTATTCCTGAACTAATAACTTTTAATCCAGATATAGAGGAACGTACTCGTCCGAGAAATGACATTTTCTTTCAACAAGATGGTGCATCTCCCCATTATGCAGCACCTGTCCGTGCTTATTTAGATCAGGTGTTCCCGAATCGTTGGATAGGGAGAAGGGGCTGATTGAGTGGCCAGCCAGATCGCCAGATTTGACACCCCTAGTTTACTTCTTGTGGGGATACTTAAAAAGCAAAGTATACGTTACTAGACCGGAGAATTTAGAAGATATAAAAGCAAGAATTCGTCACGAGATACATCGTATACCTCCTGAAGTTATTGACAATGTTCAAAAAGAATTTATTAATCGTCTTGGCTACTGTCAGGTAGCCAACGGTGCATAATTTGATCATTAAATTTAGTTGTTTTTTTTTTTTATATATATCATTATCATTAAATTTAGTATTTTGAAATTTAGAATCGTTTTGATTCATTTTTTTTAAGCTATATACACACGCTAATGTAATCGTACGATAATTTTTGACGATGTGTAAGGAGAATGACACGCTCTTTCAAATGGCGTGGTCGAAATTGGGGGTTGCCGTTTAAAAAAATTGTCGATGACGTGATATCGAACAGTGATGAAGTCACAAATATGGGACGTATGTCAAAAAGTGTCTCTGTTTAAAACCAAATCGACGTGTCAGAGGATTTTTTTCGAAAAACTCAATTTCAGAAATTATGAATTTATTCGTTACTTTTCGAAAGCACTGTATAAGGTGTTCCATTTAAAAAACAAAACTTTGATTCAGTTTTATGGTTTCTGATGTTCAATCGTCTTTTCTCATAACATGATATAAAAATTTAAACACAAAATTTGAAATCTGTAACTTTTGTCTGAAGAACTTTTTTTCTAATTTCAATAATAAATTCGCAATAACTTGTCAAATTATGGAAACTAATCCGGTACCAATAACTTTGGAGAACTACATATGTGAGTTTTGAACTGAAACCGATGTATTTCTTATTTTCCTTTTAATTTTACTTTTCACAAATAACTCTTCCTTCTTAGTAGCATACATATGTAAATACGATATTTTTTTGCACTTGAACTACAAATTATCCACCCTGTTTAATATTGCACGAGCCGGCTCTGCTTTTGCTGTCCTTTTTTGATGTCCTTGTGTCAATCTTTTTTGAACTGTATTTTTGCAAATATTTGAAAAGTTTTATGACCGATTTGTTTCTACTTAAGTCTTATGTTGTCAGTTATTTATTTTAATTGCATTCATATTCATAATCATTATTGGGGAATTATGACTAATATTATTTGTTTAAGGGGTAACACCACTCTAGCGACCGAAAAAAAAGGCCTAACTTTTTTTGGATAATGGGAAAAGGAAGAGTATTTCTTTTTAGAGGGCTTATTAAACATATATTGAAGTATAAAAAAAATTATTGTCATTTTAATACAAAATGGCGGATATACAGCCAATCTTCGACCGCGCCTTTTTTTTTAAGGTCCTTCACGGCCGGACAAATTTCTCGGTTTGTTTTTAAATCGATTTTTGTGCAAATGGCGCACTTATTAAAAAAAATCGATTTTCGGCCAAAAAATCGGCAGTAAATTGTTTATAAAAAAAGAAAATTTTCATCGAATCAAAAAACGGCTACGTACTTCTACGGAAACATTGGGATTCTAGGGATCCATTGAACGGTCTCCGAATAATCTTCCCGGCCAGTTCGAAAAAAGTGGTTTGGAGAAAAACGCGTTTAAAGTTTTATGAGCACTTAAATTCTCAAAATCTCTTTACCTTTAATCTGCAATGCCTGCTCCATACATTTGACCATCTATATTGATGTTCGCCTCCTCCTCTTCCTTTCTGGATGATTTTAAAGACAATCGGGCCTTTTTTGCTGCATCAGTAAGAAAGCGCTCAGAAAAAAAATCCGAGAGCGCAAAATATCTAAAATGACGCGCTCAGAGTGAGTGTGGCAAAATTGAAAATAAAACCTGTTAAATTTTGTTTTCACTATGGGACCAATTGTATATGATTTTTATGACCCTAAAGTACAATTTAAGCCAAAAAAAAATCGATTTTTTCAAAATCCTAGAGTGGTGTTACACTTAAAGGCTAAAATAATAGAGATTAAAATAATACAATGTATACTTTCACTGAAATAACAAGGAAGTACTAATTTAAATATTTCTTCATCGAAAACTTGGTAGGTAATCTCTATAAAAAATTTTTTAAACTTAATCATTTCACTTATTTCCTGTTATTTACCAATATCTTAATTTTTTAAAAGCTCTAAAACGAACGCACAGTACCGACATCCATATTGGTTTGAAAGCATCATCCACTACTTGAAAATGCCACAAATTTACATTTAAACCAAGGAATAATAAATATTTTATTTCATCGGTTTATCTTCCTCTTATTCTCTTCTTTTGGCCGTAGAAGTATATTCCTACGCCTGAAATATAGAATGGGGGCAATAAAATCTCATATAGATGCTAATGACTTGAAAACATAACCGACGAATTTAGTGTTGATTTTAGTCTTATTCTTATTTTTTAAGTTAGGTTAGGAGATTTAAGTTAGGCTAGGGGAAAATTATTTTTAAAGTGTATTAAAAATAATTTTCCCCTGAACTGTTACCTTTGATTTTTCATAGTTAGCCACATATATATCCGTGTCCATATAATTTATCTAATATGTCGGGAATTAAATATTGTAGGAGTAATAATACAAATAAGAATTTATTGATAACTGAAATAACGGATGGTTTGTCTTTTTTGCAGTCTATTCCAGTTAGAGACTTACGGTTTTTAATTTTCGGTAGCCTATAGGGTTTGTTTTAATGCTCCGGTCGCAGTGACACTCGCTTTCACCCTTTGACAAGCGCCCCTCCAAACCACACCTACGGCGACCCCTCACACACCATCTCTGGTTCTGCCCCTGTAGAAGGCTACGTGGGATGTATGTTTATCTGGAATTCATGTCATGGCATTACTTGAAGGCTCTTGAAGTTCCAAATTCCATCTCCAACCTACCTCCCTGAAAGTTTGCCGCGCTGAGGGGTTGTAAGCAGATTTTGATGCGTGGGATGTATCTGAAAGCCTTCCTGAGGATGCTTGAACCCTTTTCGGCCCACCTCGAATCGTTTGTCTCATTCAAATCCTCTTTTGCATCCCATCGTCCTTTTTTTTTGACTCCCTCCAAACATTTTTACTTACTCCTGCAGGCTCTACCACGAGGTGTGTAAATTAAGTAATAAGACTGATTTTTTATTTTGTTGTTTATTTGAAGAAAATTACAATTCAGTATTTTCTCCTTCAAAATAACTTTCTTGGGAAGCCACGCAGCGCTGGAGACGGTTCCTTCTGTATCCATAGTTGCCAGACTGACATGTCATTTTAAAACTTTTATGAGTGTTATTCTCTGTCGTTCGTGATAGGGTAGCAATAAAATATATAGGCGGGACGCCCATAAATTATAATGCGCACATGTGAATTGAATTATTATATCGTTATTAGTCTACGGAAAATAAACAGTTGAGTATTTCTGTGCGTACGCAATATCCCCAAAGTTAAATGTTTGGGTTGCTATTTTAGGCGATTCCATCGTTGGGCCATTTTTTATAAACGGTTCCTTAAATGCCAACAAATATTTAACAAATAAAACAAACTGTTTACGGACATGAACATGAAAGATCACGAAATTTAAAAGATTTACGGGCCAGAATTTTATAAATCCTAAATAATATTTCCCCTGAAGTGATAGAACGCGTAAGAACTGAGTTTTTACGATAGACTAGGTTTATATTTTATTTATATCTGATATATATTTTTATTTTTTATAGAACTTAAATTTTATTATCTTGCAGACCGGTTAGTTAAGGAATACAAAAATTTGAAAATAAATACAATTATGTTCGTACACTTCTTTCGAACATTACCAAAAATGTTTTTACTGACTAAAAACTCGTTTACTGAAATGGCTGTGTGACAAGGCACAATGTCGTGATGCAACATCCAGTTGTTCTTGATATTTGGTCTCATAAGCATGACCCTTTTTCGAAGTTTTTTCAAGAACCTCTCTGTAAATGTATTGATTTACTGTTTGGCCTGGAGACACAAACTCTTTGTGGACAACTCCATGGCTATCAAAAAAACAAATCAACATGCATTTGATCTTAGTCTTGCTCATTCTTACTTTTTTGAGTCTTAGAGAGCTTGAAGTGTGCCATCCCATGCTATGGCGCTTGGTTTCCGGGCGCATTCAAACACCCAAGTCTCATCACCAGTAATCACACGTTCCATAAAATGGATCATTTTCAATCGATTCCAAAAAGTCAAAACACTTTTCTCTCCTGATGTCCTTTTGTTCCTGCGAAATGTTGTTTGGAACTATTTTTGCGCATCACACCACTGATGAACGGTGGTGTGATTCAAATTTAACCCCGATCAATCTTGTTGTCAACCGACGATCTGAACGCACAAGATCCCATATTACATCGACATTTTCATCGGTTCTTGAAGATGAAGGCCTTCCACTGCGTGGTCCATCTTCAATCGACTCTCTTCCTTCTGAGAATGCCTTAAACCACCGAAAAACTTGGGCTCTTGAAAAAACACTGTCTCCGTAGGCGTGTTGAAGTTTTGTAAAAGTATCCTTTGCACGGTGTCCAAGTCTGATGCAAAACGTCATAGCACACTGTTGCTCAAAATTAATGTCACGCATTTTTTAAAACGCACTAGAAAAAATTATTGTGTAACAGTCTCATTACTTAATTTACACACCTCGTATATAAATCTCGAGTTTGTGTGAAAACCTTCAGAATATGTATTTTATGGACATGTATTTCCTAGACTTTTCATTGATTTATTCATAAGTTTATATTTCTTCAGTTGCCCGTATTGAAATATGGGTAAATTATTGCCTGAGCATTGAATATAACGATAATATCATATTCACTTGGTGCACATACATATGATGTGTTAGACTGGACCCTGTACTATGTCCATGTATAGTGGACCAACATGTGACGTGGAACATGGGCGTACGCATCATAATAACGAGCCATCCAATAAAAAAAACGTTATCAGAGTTGGCCGAGCAAAAAAAGACGTATTCCTATTCCATGTTAAAATCATCGTATTTAATTGTGAAGGCTGTTACATTATGTGATAGCCGTTATTTATTTTATAACTGTGACAGCCACTTGCCAAAAGTTTAACAACAACAAAGTTTCACTTTGAACTTCCACATAACCGCTATTTCCAGCTCTCTCGTTCATAGCCAGATTTGATAAAAAAATTTATGGTTCTTAAAATAAACTAACTAATATTAAATGTAATATCAAAATAATAAATTCACACTTTATACATATACAGGGTGAGTCAGAAAGAATGGGCCAACACTAAACTGGAGATAATAGACACCAAAATATTATGATTGAGGTCAACATGCCTTATACCAATGTAGCTGGTTTAAGAGATACAGCGCGTTCAAAGTTTAAATTTAAAAATAAATAGCATAAATCTGAAAATTGGTAGTTTTTGTTTTTTGGTGTGAGAATTACGAATTTTAAGCTTATTTTGACGTATCTCGTAGAGGGCGCTAGTTTCACCGTATTCTTTAGGTAAATTGAAACATTTTTTTTTTATCTGAGAACGCTCAATTCTACAGAGAAAAGGTACACTTGTTTAGGTCGTCTAAATGAATCGGTTTTTAAATCATTTGCATCTAAAAGGTTCAGTGTATTTTGTTGATTTTTTTAGGCGCTGATATGGCTATATTTTTTTCTAAGTAGGCTTGTGTCAACGTTTGCTAAATTTACATATCATTAAATTATTATATTATTATTTGAGCAAGAGGACTAGCTAGTAATCAGAAAATGCCACGACAATAGTTTTTCTAACAGTGAGATGCGTTATATGAATTGTACTTTTTGCTCAGCCAAATTTTAACGGACATGAGGGCGGTTCGCCGATATCTACAATTATTATCTAAAAAGAAGACAACCTAATCACAAACTTTGCAGAAATATTTACAACCGCTTGGGCGAAACTGGATCTTTTCGCCCAAAAAGTAACCATGATACGCCGAAAACTATCACGGTGAATGAAGATGGAATTGTGTTTCAGAAAGTCCACGTGTGAGTAGTGGTAGGTTAAGTGCGACAATGGGGGTAAGTAAATTATCTATTTGTAGAATTTTTAAAAAATAAATATTTCATTTATATCTTTATACTACGGTTCAGCAGTTATTGCCTCGAGATTTACCAGCTCGTCTACAATTTACTCAGTTTCTACAAAATATGCAAACCCAAAACCCAGATTTTCTTAACAAGATTTTATTTACCGATGCGGCGACATTTACTAGACGGGGAGTTTTTAATTGGAGGAACAAGCATTTGTGGGATTCCGAGAATCTACATCCTATAAAAGAAACACATTTTTAACGTGAGTTTAAGGTCTTGGAGTAAAGGTCATTGGACCTCTTGAATTGCCACCCAATATTACTGGACCTTGGTACTTAAACTGTCCTCAATATCATTCAAACGAGCTCTTTGAAGATGCACCACTTGCATTAAGAGAAAACGTGGTGTGTGCACGACAGAGCGCTACCACATTTTGCCTTGCAGAGATTTTGGCAGATTGGCCGTGGAAGTCATGTAACGTTCATTTTTACCAATGAACCTTCCACGTTAAATATGTAGCAATCCATAAGTTCAGAGGGATATATAAAATGTTACAGAACCCATTGAGGATACACCACTGGATCGTCCCCTGTATTTACCTCCTAGTGCTTGGATAAAATTATCTATATGTTCTTAATCCTACATAAGTTAAGGCTTGTAGTATAGTATCAGGGTATTTACTAGATTATATTCGAAATCACATAACAGGTGGTTATAGTTCCAGGCGAAATAAAAGTTGGGAAATTGTAAGGTTATATTGTGGTTCAATAGTTTAAAGGCATATTTTACCTGGTTGAATAAGCATACATATTAGATCCTAGACATCCTCTAGTGGGCATAAACATATGTTACATCAAGCAATGCTTTCAGCATTCAAATGTCGGAATTAATTAGTAAAATGTCTAGCTAATATAATTGCAAGTTCAACTAGTCAGAAGTGTCAAACCACAGATCATAGAACGAGCTAATGTCCGTTTGTCACATTATTGCTCCGTGTGCGATCTGCGATCTGGTCACCTGGCAACCTAGTGAGTTCCATGCATTTAAGGTGTTTTCGAATGTAAGATGTTTAGGGTGTTTTCGAATATAAGATTTCTAAGGTGTTTTCTGAAGTAGAATTTTTGGAGTGTTTTCGGATATAATATTGTTAAGGTATTTTCCCCCTGGCATACCGAACGTGTCAATTTCGTTCTTGTTCTTTTCGTCTTCTATTTGTTTCTTTGTTCATGATCAAGGCGGTTCTAATCGTTGCTGTCGGTAGAGCAATTAGAATGCACCTGATATGGGTAATTACTATTCGTGATGTGATTGGTCGTACCGGAGTGGGGAAGAATGAGCGATTGTAGAGGGCACTGTTTCCGCTTTCCGTGGGGCCATGTTGAGAAAAGGAGAAGGGCAAAGATCGAGCACAGTCCCGGGTCCTTTTGATTGATCTGCAGTCATCCATGTGGTGAGAACGATAAGATTCCGAATTAGTGTTGTTTCCAGTTTGTTAGAGGCTTTGGTAGCCCAGGAAAGCTGAGGTTTTTTGGAAAATCACCCTTTAGTGGAAATTATCTATCCACATGGTTGATGTTAGGTTAGAAATGCAAACTGCATCTCTGAAGCCGGGATTTAAAAAAACTCTGTGAGAGGTATGTACCATTTCTTCTGCAGTAATCCTAGTTGTTTAAAATTAGTCCCCCATTTTTTGTGAAAATAGTTTACTAGGGCATACATAAATCAGGTTATCCTTTAGGTTGTTTCTGGGATCTCTAAATGCTGCTTGTTAACATGAGGTTTACCATCACAAGGATCTAGTTGTACGTGATACCAGAAACTGAAACTTCGCTCTCATCTCGTAGGGTTAACGAAAAGAAGGGCGACACTCTGCAAACCTCTGCAGGTAGGTTACTTGTACAATCACTACATGCTGTCACCATTCCCAGACCTAAAATATCACATGCCCCATATTTCGTACCACGATGTGTATTATAACAGCATTTTCTTTAGGGTTTTTATTATGGCTGCTCGTTTTTTTATGGCTGCTCGTTTTTTTATGGCTGCTCGTTTTTTTTTGGCTGCTCGTTTTCTTTTTCCTTTGGAAGCCGTTGCACATTGAGCGTTGTTGATTGTTGCTGTACGTTGGACGTTGGTGGCCCATTGAACGTTGGTGGCCCATTGAACTTTGGTTGTACATTGTATGTTGGTTGCATTTGGCCGTTCTTTTGTTCTGGAGGTGTCCGAAGAATTCAGCTTCCGGACTAGAGGTAGTAACCACCTGACAGTTAGAGGAAATCAGAGGACGATTTGGTGAGAACGTTACATGTTAAGTTTTATATCCAGATAAACAATCTAACGATTTGGTAAAGAGACATGTCTTCATGGTGTTAAGGATTATAGGCTAAATTCATAAATTTAAATTTAACTTAGTATTGTATACTCAGATATATATATATACGAAACATTTCACCTGCTGCGTAGTCACAGCTTAATATTCAGTACTCAAACGGTATATATATATATCTTATTTAGTTTGTATGACTGCTGGCGCCCACGTGAATTATTTTTTTGTGTATTTGTTCTATGTACATTTAAATATATTTACATTTTTTTAATTAATTAATGTTAAGAATTTATTGCGAACCCATGCCCTGCTCTCCCATCTAAGTCACTGAGACCGGACAACAGTACTGTTATCTCTTGGGCTATATTCGGACGAATGATACCTCATTTTATATAAGGAACTCATTGGTCTGAGTGAGCGCTATAGAGAGGACGGAAAACTGTAACAGTCAATTTGGCCGCCCAGAAGTCCACTAAACCCTCTGGACTTCTCTGAATGGTCAAATTTTAAGGAATAAGTTAATTCTCTTTAGGAGTTGCGGCAGAGAATACGACAAGCCGCGAATACATTTAAAAATAATAGAAACATTTTTGTTTAATATTCAGAGATATTTAAGAAGGTGTATTTCAAAATGTATTGAGGTAGGTGGGGACACTTCCTACATTTGATTTGAAGTTTGTCATTATCACTATTACCAAAAATTGTTATCGTTATTTACTGTTGCTTTGATTGCTTCTATCTATAAAAAATCATAACAAAATACATTGAACCTTTTAAATGCAAATAACTTAAAAACCATTAGTTTTAGACGACCTAAACAAGAGTGCCATTTCTCTGTGGAATTGAGCGTTCTTTTAGATTCTCGACTTGTTTTATGCGTGACTCAACAGATAAAAAAATATTTTAATTTTACCTAAATAATACGGTGAAACTAGCGCCCTCTAGAGGCAACGTCAAAAGAAGCCTAAAATTCGGAATTCTCACACCAAAAAACATAAAACTACCAATTATCAGATTTATGGTATTAAAACTTTTAAAGTAAAGCCTTCTTAATTATTGAGAAATTTCCGAATAAAAATTAAACTTTGAACACGCTGTATCTCTTGGTATAAGGCATGTTGAACTCAATCATAATGTTTTGGTGTCTAGTATATCCAGTTTAATTTTGTACAGTATGTATGTAAAAGTTACACTCTAATTAGCTTGACAACGTAGCTTGGTTAACAGTACTGTCAGGAACTATAAGACTCATAAAAATGGATCCTGAATGTGGATGGTGCATGGAGGATGAGGAGACTGCATCTCACATCCTCACAGAATGCCCTGCAATTGCAAGGGTCAGAGAACGGCACTTTGGGAGCTGTGTTCTGAACCCAGAGGATGTTAAGAGAATTCACCCCAGGAAAATATGCGCCTTTGCTAGAGAGGTCGGCATACCTGGGTGAATACTCATGGAATGTGGGTGCACAATAGGCCCGTCAGGCGGCCTAAGTGCATGAGTTTTCCCGTCCACTTTTCTTATTAATTAAAGACTCATAAAAACTTTGTAGCATCAGATAAGTTTCTATAGTTGTCTCCGAGAGTATTATTCGCTGTGGTGAAAATGCATGCTTATATTTTGAGAACAGCCGTTCGGCATCTACCGAAATAATACAGGCGTAATTAAAATACTCTCTACACTCAACGGATCTTTATATGCACCATCACAAATTTGTCTTAATTTGGTAAAACCGGTGTCTTTCTTTGATACACTCATTCTATGAGACCTAATAAGGTCGAAATCCGAATATATAATTTCTGATGACATTTAACAGTGAAAGGGAATTTATTCTCATTATAATAAAATCCGAAGCAACAAAATTTGAGTTATTAAATTAAGAAGAGTTATTTTAATTTAAGTGTAAAATGACATTAATTTGGAAAAAGCGTAAGGTTGTAAAGGCTGGTCCATTTGTGGCATTCTACTAACAAACTGCAAATAAATTACGTCTTATTTTCTTGAGATATGAAAATTTAATTTTACGTTAGGCATTATGACAAAATTTCGTTACCTTGAATTTAAAGCTGTTCCAAGACTTTTGAACAACCTTGTACAACATGTACAATACCTAACAGCCCGTAATAAAACCCTTTGTTTTGCGTTTGACAGGTTAAAAGTGAAGGCCGTAGCTCAGAACAGTCAATTAGCTAGAATTCATGGACTGAATAATGTTACAAAAGGAAGCCATCCATCAGCGCGTAATACTAAATGCACATAGCACACATGATACACATTGCATCCTGATGTGATTCTGATATTGATGTATCCAATCATATCAGGATTCAATTTGTCTAATGTTAGATTGCTCATTAGTTGTAAATTATGATCCGCAAACATATGTAGTCCATATTAACGTCTGGTGTAAAGTTTACGTCATCAATTTTCGTATAGATTTAACTTTATGTTAAAATATTAAATACCAATGTTTCACAAAAAAAAACAAAGAGTAGAATTATTATAGTAACAAAAAACATAAAAAAAAGATCAATAGACTTAAAATGTTCTAAAACGTCTAAATATTAAAATGAAACGAAAACAATCTTCTGTTTGTCTGAAGATGTCAACTTCACATTTGGAACACTTACGCGGTGTATAAATTAGGTAGTGACAATGATTTTTTTAATTTTTTTAATTCGAATAGTATTACAATTCAGTATTGTCTCCTTCAAGATAACTTCCTTGGGAAGCTACACAACGTTGGAGACGGTACTTTCATTCGTCATAGCAGTGCTGGAACTCATGTACTGGAATAGCCTTCAGCTGGTCGGTTACAGCCGTTTGAATATTTTCTATGGTCCCAAAATGACGTCCCTTGAGGTAATTTTTCAATCTCGTGAAGGGAAAAAAATCACAAGGACTCAAGTCAGGCGAATAAGGAGCCACAGGAATGCTTTTACTGGCTTAAAACTCGTTTGGTTGTGTGACAAGGCGAATTATCGTGACGCAATATACTGTTGTTGTTTGGTCTCACAGGCATGACCCTTTTTCGAGAATTTTTCAAGAACCTCTCTCTAAAAGTGTTGATTTACTGTTTGGCCTGGAGGCACAAGAAGACTGGGACGCGGACGCTGAAATGACATTTATTCGCTTTGTTGTACTATTTTTTGTTTTCCACGGCATACGTGATTAGATTAGTCAAACTACGTTTGGTATCAGTTAGCCGGCAGGACGCCGATTGCGATAATTACAAACATTTTGGCACTTTTTCTGCAATAAATGTTTCACAAAAGTCAATTTGTTATACATCGTTGGATTCAGAAAACAAATTTGCATAATGATTTACAAAAAAAAATCCTATATTGCCATTTGAAAAAAAGAATTGACTATCGCATTTCAGAAAAAAAAGTTGAAAAATACTGCAGTAGTCTCCCTTATAGTTCATTTAGAGACATTTCATCTGGTATTTTGTTTTTTTAACATCAGGCTACAAATAACAGAGTTATGGCTCGCGGCGTTTTTTAGTAGACAGCCTATTTAGACCGAGAGCTGGCACCCAAAACCTAACATTTTTGGAGGGATGGAATTTCTTACCTGGAAAAGGTTCGACCCTTCGCGACGAAACAAATAGGCTTCTGCCACGGGGCGCGCTGGGGGCTATTAGCGGGGGTGGGCGCTTGAACATGTAAATTTCCCGGTGAAGAAACAAAAGGACCGGTAAGGCTGATTCTTGTTTTAATGCATCGGGGAATATGAAAGAAAGCCGAGAAAAATTTGGCAGAAGCGTAAGTGGGGGCGAAAGGGCTGGCAGAAGCTGACAAACTGGTGGAAAAATGTTGGAAAAATAACATTTTGAGAGGGACTTCTGCCAACTTGCTATTCTATTATTTACATCAAGAATAAACGAAATGTGAAATGCCAGAAGTTAAAGTGGAGGCAATAATGAATTATCGGTGATCAAAGTCCGCCAGCCCATTTCGCGCGCGCGGCGCGACGCCGGACCCTTACACTCCAGAAAAATATAGGTATAATGAGAAATATAATGAGAGGTACTCCTGGCGACCTGTTAATCTGTTATTTATACTCGTATAAAGAATAAACAACGTGTAAATGCCAGAACTCAAAGTGGGGGCAATCATTTTTTATCAGAGCACAAAGTTCGACAGCGTCCTTTGTGCTGCTCACTGACCGCGTTTCTCTTCATTTTCTCACGTTACATGTTCAATAAACGATACTTCTGAAAATTCTTTAGAATATTCATTAATTATTGAGAGAACTATCGTTCAGGTGGTTATGTAAAAAAAATTGAATCTATTTATTAGACAATGTAAAGGTAAAATTTTCACTAATCGGTAAGTATTATGCACATATCATAAATAATTTAGCTTTATAATGACAATCTTAAGAAACAATTCTACATAGGTAAGGTATTTATTATAAATCATTCAGCTTCATCATTATGATATTGCAGTTCCTCCTCAAAATCAGGAACTTCGTCGCTATTATACTCAGATTATGTAAAGTTCATTAAAGACGTTTTTCAGACCGGGCACAATGTTTCCACGTAACGGCCTGATATCCCATTTTCTGGCTCATTCGCATAAAAAATAACAGTATTTGGAGTAGCCACTCTGCAGTCCTGTAAGTAGTGCAACAACTTTTAGATCAGCACAAATATTCAATTTATGATCTTCGTATTTTATGTTTTGGTGATATACGCATGTTCTCGTACGTTTATTTCATATTGACAGCATAATCCACGGGAACAGATGGTTTTTCGTTTCCATTAAACAATAAAACTGTCTTCAGTCTTTTATATCGCATAGTAGTCCAATCAACGAGCGAAAGCCCCCATGTTAATTGGCCACTAATTGTTATCAGAAAACAAAAATATGGTCGTATAGAGAAAAAATTTCTAGAAAGATAGCGTTTTTTGCTACTCGAGTTTTAATGGCAAACATAACCAAAAAAATTCGCAATTGTCAAAAAAACGTTTTTTGCAAAAAAAAGCTTCAAGTTCTACACAAGAAAGTTAAATTAGAAAGTTGTAGGTCTTAAAAATGCGCGTCGAATGTAATTTGAACGAAAAAAATCGGTTCATAAACATTTGAGAGAAATTTAAAAAAACGTCAAAAATCGCGGTTTCGTATTTTTGCTGTATAAATTCCAATTTTGTTTGAACAGACTTCTTGTTAACTACAAGTATAGCCCAAGACAAGCGGAAAATGATCATTTTTTCAGAAATTTAAAAAAGTTTTATTTTTACGAGTTATAACGATTTACAGAAAAAAAAAGACGTTTTAAAAAATCAGCTTTTACAGAGGCAAAAATGATCGTACAGAAACGATCGTCGGCTCATTTGATTCGCGAAGACTTGTACTTTCATGCTATTAAAAAACCAAATCGCTTTTTTTTAACTTTTTTTTAACTTTTGCATAAAAAAATGCGTTGTAAAATGCAACTCCCTGAGGTCGTAGGACCTTCATTTTTTTTAAACGCGTGTTTTGAATGCCAGTTTTCAAATATGCAACGGCCAAAAATGTAAAACCAAAATTAAACAAGTTATTCGACAAAACCGGTTGGAAAAAATGATACAATTTTACAACACATTTTTTTATGCAAAAATTAAATAAAAGCGATTTGGTTTTTTAAAAGCATGAAAGTACAAGTCTTCGCGAATAAAATGAGCTCATGATCGTTTCTGTAAGAGATATTTGGGATAATAAAAGATATTATACATGAACATTCTAAAGAATTTTCAGAAGTATCATTGATTGAACATGTAACGAGAAAATGAAGAGAAACGCGGTCAGTGCACCCGGCGCGGCGCGCCGAGTGCACAAAGGACGCTGTCGAACTTTGTGCTCTGATGAAAAATGATTGCCCCCACTTTGAGTTCTGGCATTTTACACGTTGTTTATTCTTTATACGAGTATAAATAACAGATTAACAGGTCGCCAGGAGTACCTCTCATTATATCTCTCATTATACCTATATTTTTCTGGAGTGTAAGGGTCCGGCGTCACGCCGCGCGCGCGAAATGGGCTGGCGGACTTTGATCACTGATAATTCATTATTGCCTCCACTTTAACTTCTGGCATTTCACATTTCGTTTATTCTTGATGTAAATAATAAAATAGCAAGTTGGCAGAAGTCCCTCTCAAAATGGGTTTTTCTCCAAAATTTTTCCACCAGTTTATCAGCTTCTGCCAGCCCTTTCGCCCCCACTTACGCTTCTGCCAAATTTTTCTCGGCTTTCTTTCATATTCCCCGATGCATTAAAACAAGAATCAGCCTTACCGGTCCTTTTGTTTCTTCACCGGGAAATTTACATGTTCAAGCGCCCACCCCCGCTAATAGCCCCCAGCGCGCCCCGTGGCAGAAGCCTATTTGTTTCGTCGCGAAGGGTCGAACCTTTTCCAGGTAAGAAATTCCATCCCTCCAAAAATGTTATTTTTTGGGTGCCAGCTCTCGGTCTAATATGTTTATGGACCTTTTTATGGACCCATTTTTAATTTTAACCCAGTGTTTAATAAGGAATAAAGGGATATATAAGTTACGACAAAAAAATACAAGGTGTCATTTTACAAAAAAAAAAAAAAAGTTGGGGTGGCTTAGCGGGGGTGGCAATTTTAATACTGTCTAACACTCCTAGTACAACAAATTGGCGCCCCTTTTTGTTGTATTCCGGTATCTTTTTTGTTGTTGGAGTTATAACTTGTGCTTGTTTAAATCATTCCGGGACACTCTATATACGTACTAATCTATTGTTATAATAATAATAATAATAATAATAATCATAATCTATATACAGGGTGGTCCTTCGGGAACTGCATCGATCGATTATGGGAAAACTATAATTAGTAAAAATCTGAAAATTTGGTGACATACTAAGGTCGATGGGAGACATACGCTTCTTAAAATATTTTCACGTTAATCGCATTTCCGGTTATACCGGAAGTAGATGTCAACTTTGTTATTTTAAATGGAATGCCCTGTATATTAATACATTTTTAGATTCAATGACGAATTCTAAGAATATTTCCTGTATAATGTCCTAAGTTTAAGCGGTTTTGAGGTATTTAAGTTTTTCTGTCAAAAATGACATAAAAACTTAACTAAGGGATATTTCATGTATAATATCCTATACCTAAGTTTAAGCGGTTTTGAGATATTTAACTTTTTATGTCCAAAATGACGTCTGCAGACCCTAAGATAATTACCAATTTTTCCTATAAGAAAGCATTTATTATTCAATTTGGGTCGGATTCCTTGTTGAAAAGGACCCACTTTGATAGATTTTTTGTAATAGAATTACAGGGTGTTCAAAAAATGAGATCAAAAATGAAATTGAGAAAAATGCCAAAAACAAATTTTTGCAAAGGGAAACCCCCAATTTTCATAATTTTATCTTATTTAGCATTAAAAATAAGGGTGTTTATATAAGGTTGTTTATTCTAAAAATGTGTAGTTTTGAATGTTGATGTCCTTGAACTCCAAGACATTTTTTCGCACCTAAGCAGAAAATTTTCATGAGTGGCTCTTCTTATTAATTGAGGATCAAGGTCTTGGAAGGTTGCTGTGACCCGCCGCATGCAGTCTTCTCTGGTGGTTAATGCGGAGTTGTAAACTTTATTTTTGATTGTTCCCCAAATAGAAAAATCAAGTACTGATAGGTCGGGGGACAGTGGTGGTCAAAGATGTGGCCCATTGTTGGCTATTCATTGATCGTAAAATAAGTTTTGTAGGTGATTGTTGATTAAATGACCATTATGCGGAGGCGCCCCATCATGTTGGTAAAATATTTCTATAGTCAGCCAGTGGCAAGTTGTCTAAATAGTTAATTTCAAAATTTCTTAGGATGTTAAGATAGCGCTCACCTACAAGTAAAAACGTATTTTATATCTAGAATACTTAAAAAATGGCCAACTTACCATTTAAATTATCTTGGTAGAAGGCCAAGGCCACGACGCAATCATTTCTTATGGCACAATAAGCATTAAATTGCCAAGATTGTTGAAAGTTTCGTTCTCTAAATGGGTGTACATTGTAGTCGCTCCAATAATGAGAATTGCGTCTATTAAACACCCAATTTTTTGTAAATTTTGCTTCGTCCGACCAAATAATATTGTCCAAAAAAAATCATATTCTTGTGATCTAAGTAAAATAAATTGGCAAAACTCCACCCTTTGTGGAAAATCGGTCTCTTTTGCTGGACTATGGAAAGTGCATATGGATGAAACCTGTGTTTCCATAAAATTCTTAAAAATGATATATTCGATATCCCTGATTCTAATGCTATTTGCCTTGTAGAAATTGTTGGATATGCGCCAAATTATCCCAAAATTGCGATTTCAGTATTTTCATTGTCAACAACTGGTCTATTTCTATGTACTCCAGGTTTAACGGATCCAAAGTTCTTGAAGTTTTCTATAATACGTTTAACAGTATTTGGCACTGATTTCTTTTTCTGCGGATATTGCGTTGCAAATGTATTCATGTTCTTGAAATCTTTATCACATTCTCCATAAATAATAAATAAATAATAATAATGATAATAATGTGTCTTTATTGTAACATTGAAAATAATGACAAATAATAATAATAATTGAGGATGGCGAGATTCAACAGAGCTGCTCTTCCACCTAACCATCCTGGTAATATAATAAAAAAGTTTAACAACGTGTAAGAATAAAGATATGAACACATAAACATGAAAATGTAGAAAACTAACAGGTTCTATTCGCCATGATACTGACCTTGATTTGTTTCCTGAATGCAGTAAAATTCTGCAAAGATTTAATATGTGGAGGTATTCTATTAAATGAAGCAGTCGCATTATAAGTAAAGGACCTCTGAAACATAGCAGAACTGTGTCTGGGTACGGAATAGAGATCATTGTGACGGGTGGCACGATCATGGATATCGCTACCTTTTGGAATTTTATCATAGAAATATTTTGGTACCTTGGAACTATTGATTTTAAAAATTAGACAAGCTAGGTGTAATTGAAACCGTTCCTCAAGGTTGAGCCATTTGGATTCGTTAAATTTAGCACTGATGTGGTCAAATTTACGTAAACCGTAACAGAAACGTAAACAAGAATTTTGAACTCTTTGAAGACGTTCTTTATCTTTATTTAGGATGGCGGGCCAATACACTGTGTCGCAGTAGGCAACGCTACTAAGAATTAAAGAATCACATAATTTTAGTTTTACTTCAGTAGTTAACGAATCTTTATGGAAATGGAGGGCTCGTAACTTGACATACGATTTTTGCAACAAATAGTTAATGTGTTTAGAGAATTTCAGTTCTCTGTCAAAGTACTCACCTAAATTTTTACAATAATCACTAGGAAACAAGTTGACGCCATTAAGAGTAATTCTAAAATGAGGATCAGTAGCGATCTGGTCACTACGGTTACCAATAACTAATAGCTCAGTTTTAGACTCATTTAAAACCAAACCATGAGCACGTGGTATCAAAGAAACAGATTCTAAGTCAGAGTTGATCAGCGGAATAGAAAAAAGTAATTCATCAAAAGGGAATCTAGCAATTAATAGCATATCATCAGTATACTGATGTGAGACAGAAAAATTTTATAAATTCGACAAATCAGCAGTATATATAGAAAACAGTAAGGGTCCAAGTATACTACCTTGAGGTACCCCCATCCTCACGTTGACATAATCAGATGATAGACCGTTGGCCACAACTTTTTGCTTTCTATTTGATAAATAATTATGAAAAAAATTTACAGCATTCAAGTTAAGGCCAAAATATTTTAATTTTGTGCACAACGTGATGTGATGTATTGTGTCAAATGCTTTACTGTAATCTAGTAAGATAAGACAAGCTGTTTCTTTACTATCACATGCTCTAAATAAGTCATCGGACACCTGTAGTAAAGCTGTGGTCGTACTATGGTTAGCTCGAAAGCCAGATTGGGTAGAGGGCAACATTTTAAATCTATAAAAAGTCAATAAGCTGTTCATAAATAATTTTTTTCTAATATTTTCGATATAAATAATCTTCATTTGTATAATTTAAGCGTCCCGGCATGATTATCAATAATACTTTTCAAACGGTAAGTGACAGTTGTGTAAACAAACATAGCAATCGAATGTTTTCAACATGGCCATTTTCGTCATGGCCAAGTAAGAGTAGCTGTACTTAAAATTCGCAGCAAAATCCCCATATAAAAATTTGTCAATATTTTCAAAACTACAAATTTTTAGAATAAACAACCTTGTACAACTTCCCCGTATTTTTAATGCTAAATAAAATTCAATTATGAAAATTGGGGGTTTCCATTTGAAAAAATTGATTTTTTGGCATTTTTCTCAGTTTCATTTTTGATCTCATTTTTTTGAACACCCTGTAATTATTTTACAAAAAAATCTATTAAAGTGGACCCTTTTCAACAAGGAATCCGACCCAAATTGAATAATAAATGCTTTCTTATAGGAAAAATTGGTAATTTTCTTAGGGCCTGCAGACGTCATTTTTGACATAAAAACTTAAGTATCTTAAAACCGCTTAAACTTAGGTTTAGGACATTATACATGAAATATTCTTAGAATCCAAAAATGTATTAATATACATGGCATTCCATTTAAAATAACAAAGTTGACATCTACTTCCGGTATAACCGGAAGTGCGATTAACGTGAAAATATTTTAGGCGTATGTCCCCCATCGACCTTAGTATGTCACCAAATTTTCAGATTTTTACTAATCATATTTTTCCCATAATCGATGGATGCAGTTCCCGGAGGACCACTCTGTATAATATAACCTATTGAGTACTAGTACACATCTAACTGAATGTAATTTGTACGTAGCTCGTTTAGAGTTAGAGAGCAATGTGATGAAATTCCAGATTTGTCTTAAAGTCAATTTGAGGTGTACTCTGTGATCAGCGCTCTTCCCCTGTAAATGAACCCAGTAACATTTCAGACCGCTATTAATCTCTGTTAAGCCCAATAAAACCTGAGATTTAAATCCAATGTCACTTAGGACCCGACTGTTTTGTGTTTGGCTTACCCACGGATTTACCAGCTGTCTTGAATAACGGTTAACCCTAGGTACAGCTCTGTCCTGAAAATTTACGTGTGGCAAGATGGATATACACAAAGCATCAAACTATATTATTAGTTAAAGCTCTGGCCTGAAAAATTACGTGTGGCAAGATGGATATACACAAAGCATCAAACTATATTGTTAGTTAAAGCTCTGTCCTGAAAATTTACGTGTGGCAAGATATGTAGGTATACAAAGCATCAAACTACGTTGGAAAGTAACTCTGATTATACAGTGTGGAAATTAAGTAACGATTTTTTGAAAAACTCGAAAGTTTAAGCGAATCAAATCAGAGAATACGTTGCCGACTGTTGCAAAGTATTGCACAGCTGCAAAACATACAACGTTTGCTTAGAATTATACAGTTGTATGTGCACTATGACAAATTTTTCAGGGGAGAGGTTTAAAAATTTGGGTGTGGCTGGGTACAAACTGAAATATGATCTTAATATTAACGTGTGTATATCATCATAGTGTCATTTCCAGATTATGAGGGTCAAAAATGCATGTTTAGGGTACTTTTTCACAAAAAATTGTTTGACTTAAAAAATAACATACAACTATGTTTTACTGCATATCAAACTAAAAATATTTTTACTGCACATACAACATAACAACATTTTTTCTGCTAACTGAAATAAGAGAAAGAAACGACAAAACTACGTAAGTTACAATTTCATAATTGTTTTGTAATATCGATAGTCAACCTCTGGCATATATTTCATCATAGATTTAATAGCTGAAATCTTTTCTGCACCTATGTATTTTTTTACGTCACCAGACTTTGGAGTAGGTATTGTCGCTTCTGCTACCGATCTTGTGATATTTGGAGTCCTTAGAAAGACTGTCATCATCATAGATTGCATACGAGAGGTTTTGTATTCCAATTCGAAAAATTTTTGTGAAAATCTTAAACTTGTTACTTTAGAAAATGGAATTTTTTTATAATCTAAAGATGTGCTACATGCCTTGAAATCTTTGAAATTTTCAGCTTTCATCTAAATGATACAGTTGAATGATACGGTTTTTTCACATTCACTTTCAACAGAAGTCTTAATAGTGACAATGGCGAAAAATACTCAGACTTGTTAAGCACTCTCTCAATGCAGCTATGAACATTATCTATTTCCTGGACACATGAATGTCCAGGTGTTGAGAATTTCATGGTAATCTTGATTATTTGAGGATGTGATTTCAAATGCTATAGCAAAAGCCATCAACGAGTTTCTGTTCTGTGGAACGCAGCTGTCGCTCCACAAAATTAGCTCACTTATATTTGGGTTGTCAGTAATTACTCTTTTCAAAATTGTTACTACGGCACTAGCAATATCATTGCCATTTCGTCCCATCAACATTTCGTTCCAAATAGCACAATATACTTGTTTGGTACCTAGTAGAATAGCAGTAGGGTTGTATACGTTGAACTTACTTTTGTAATAAAAATTGCTAATCTCTGCACGAGGGCATGACAACGCATTTTGTAAGTCGAAACACAATAGAGCTGTATTTTTATTTTCTTTATCTTTGAGCTTCCCGTTTCTACAGTCTTCTCTGCAGTATGATTCAAATATTTTTCATTCATTTCTGCTGTTAATCTATTTTCTTTTGTCATTTATTTTACTTCCTCACATAAATCGCACCTGTCTTTTTTTGGGATGTGAAAATCAAGATTATATTCATTACAAAAGATGAATCTATAATACGACTCCTTGACAGGTTTTCTGATTCACACAGGCTAACATAAAGCTCATACATTTTCTTTATATTAAGGGATGCCTCTAAATAATCTTTATTGCTAGTTCTTCTACAGTAATGTGATTGAATTTTGGGAAAAGACTATGTGTCTTTTAACGAATTTTTTGTCGTACTCCTCTATTTTTCGTTTTGTGTGCTTTCCCTGGTTATTCTCTCTAGGTGTATTTGATTCAACTTCTTTATTCATATGAACATTGTATATTGGTGTTTGACTTATGCTTAATGTTCCCAAGAAAAAAAAACAATTTGCAAACTTGTATTCTATTGGCACCCACATTAAAAAAATATTGAAAAGTATACTTTCGCCTACTAGTATCCACAGTTTTTTCTTTTCTATGTCTTTGCACACAAAACTTCTTAGTAGTTGTGAACAAAAATAATTTTTTCGCCCGACCGTCAAGCATGTAATAATTCTGCAAAATATTTTCCCTCTCCTCTTCTGTAATTTTTTTTTTGACACTCATAAATACAATTACTCAAACAATTTTCGCTGAAACATTTTTACGGACGGACGGAAATATACTCCAAACCTGATTCGTGCGCTTTTTTTCCTGATATTATTCTTCCATTTCGTCGGATCTCGTTGTCTTTTGCGAGTTCTTTCCTTGGGTTTTGACGATTGACGATTTATTTTCTCTTGCTGAGCTATTTTATACTCGTCTTTAGTATGAGACGAAGAAGCAGCTTCATTAATTGAGCTAAAAATAATATTTTCGGTTACACATTCAAATTCACATATCGGTTGATAATTTTCTAACCTCAGTTTCTTTTCGCGTCGCACTTTTTCCCTTTGTTGAATTGTTTTTAAGTCAACGTCACTATCAGATGAAGCACTGTCCATGTTTAGGTATTTTTTTAAAATAAACTATTCTGCAGTTAAATCCAAAAAAATCGGATTACACAGTAGGAGAAAACTTCGCATATGCTCTTAATATCGTAAACACACATACAACTATTTTCTAGAAGATATAAGTTAAAATCTCATGAGTAGGATTAAAGAGTTGTATGTGCCACATACCACTATGTAATCCTATGTAGAACGTTAAACAACATGCAACTATGTAAGTATGGTTGCCTAACTATCTAAAGGTGCACATAGACTTCTGTAAATTTACCAAGGGATAGCAGGAGACACAAACAACATTGTTATACCAAAAACTCATTTTTTCATAAAAATGTCACTTACAACTGTGTAATTCTAAGCAAACGACAAGTTATCACTAGGGTTGGCCTATCGTGCCAATTGGCCATTGGATTCAGTCAGTTTGCCCGACCGTCTGGCAGACTCTAGTATTATTATTAACGGGTTCGAAGTGTTTATATCGTTGGCGTCAATATTACCTTAATGATAAAGTGTGACATGCGCAAACGCCTAAAAAACAACCATTTGCTAACAAAGTGAATAAATTCATCGGTGATTTCGATAATTTATTTTATGATGGCGAGACCATTACGCAACTTGCTTTAGCTCTGCACGGAAAAATTGCTATTTAAGGACAAAACCATACATGACGGCTATAATAGCCGTCATGTATGTACATACATAGTGTGAAACATAGAAATACAAAAGACGGTATGAAAACTCAGTTTATGTTCGACTTACTTTTAATGCTAAGTGCCTGTGATGTACGCCTGAATGTACTCAATAAAGTAGTGAGTTCTGGAATAAATACGTCCCAAAGATGCCGTCAGCAGGTCGCACAACGTTACGTAACTATATGCCAACTGTACGCAGTTACTTACTAAAGTGGATTACAAGGTCATTAAAAATTACAAGGTTGTGGTTATGTATGTAGTATGTGGGATGATTGGTCCCTAGGTGCCTATTGATGCGGGTCAGGGGTGGCTCATCCCGCAGCGGAATATTGCTGGCTTTCACGGCCACAGCCCGACGATCGACATACCGTGTAGACTGGGACTAGTGTCCTCCTCGTCGTCAGGTAAGTCTTCTATTATTACGTTTGATCAGCTCTCCAACTAGGCCCGGGTAGGGGCTCGACAAATGGATCATCGTCCGGTTCTTGGACTGGCTCATAGAATGGTTGGTTCGTGGACCTGTTCGTGAAGTGGCTCCGTAGGATCGGGGCAGATATCGTCGATATGAACCCGCACCTGCGAACCTCGTACACCCCAGCGCCTAAGCGGGACTTTCCCGAGTGGGTCCGAATTTCGTTCGCTGGCCAGCGAACACCCTGACGAGAACTTTATCTCCGGGCTCGAAATGGATGAGTGCTTCCATGGGCTCGGGATAGACGGGTCGCTCGAGAACGATTTGGCGGACTCCGGGCCCGGCGGATGCGCTCTTCCTTGGCTTTCTCTAGGTGTGGTTGACCTTTAATCTCCTCGTTATCCACTAGATAGCACTGCGACTGCTACTCGATTGGTGTCAAGGTAGCGGTTCCAGTCGGCAGCAACCTCTCCTCCTCGGCAGCGTGGAACACGTCATACCTGCGAATTTTAAAAGGAGTGGAATCCTGTAGTCGGATGGTGTGCTGGGCTAGCTTCGTCGTCGGTTGTTGGAATCCTTCATGGAATACATCTTTGCAACCTTGGAGGAGAGGCTCGTACAGCGGCTGCAGTTCCGCCGTCACGTTGTCTGGGGTGAGCACCAGGTCCTCTTGGAGGATCACCGCCGTTGACCTACGATCCCAGTAGATCAGATGATAAATTAAGACTCAAAATTTCTGCATCAACGAAGGTGTGACTGGCGCCAGTATCTAGCAGTGCAGACACCACGCGTCTGTTGATCCTAACGGGCATCCTCGGTAAGGATGCCTCCCTCAAGGGCTTCGTTCAATTGTAGGACCGTGGCTCCTGAGCAAAGGAGGCGGGAAGCGGTCTCCTGATAGTTTTCCGGTGGCGGCGGCAGAGCCAGTAATTCCTCCTGCTGGCCGGAGGCGTTTTGTTGAGCTGGGGGTCTTGGAGGTACTGACCTTCGAGTTTCCGCTGGAGGCGCTAAAAGAGAACGCTGGACAGTCGTGGATCTCACTGGTCCTGTTGTCGGCGAAGGGGCTGGAAGGAGACTGGTCTCCTTAGGACGCCTCGAACCATCTCTATGGAAGTGGTCACCTCCGTAAAAGCGGCATGGATACGGCGGAGACGTGATTGCTGGCTTTGCGGAGATGGCGGTAGAGTGGTCGTCGTTGTTGCTTTTGAAGCGGCCGGTTGGCTAGAGGCGATCTCACGGAAGTCTTCTTCCATCCCTGCGGCTAACTGGATAAGATGATCTGTAGAAGATGAGGTGCCCTCTCAAACCCATTCTAATTTCAGGGCTGAGAATGGCCCGAATCTGCTGGACCAGTGACTGCTCCTCCAGTTAAAGTATTAGTCGCCGGAACATGGCCAACTTGCGAGAGATAAAGAGAAAAACGTCCTCCTTTAGGCCTTGCTTCTGTCCGTACGCCTCAGCCATGAGGTCGCGTCAGGTCTTAGTGGATGATACGGCCAATTTATTGCCAATTTATCAACAGAGGCATTGGTCACACGTCGGGGTAAACACATTGGTCACAAGTCAACACTTGTGTGGTAACTTGTGGCATGGCATCAAATTGGTGGCACGTCAGGGTAACTGATGATCGGTGCTGGTGTTGGGCGCCATGATGGTGGATAGGTCTCAGGTCGTGCGGGTTCGATTCCTGCAACCGTAAGAAAAATTGCCCCACGTTGGGCGCCATGTTGTCGGGTAGGTTCCTTCGAGAGGGTCTGATATCTCCGCGCTTCCCGGCACTTTGTCTCTCCTCTGCGCAACGTCCGGTCCTCCCAAGGCGACGACGGGCACGATCGCGGCGTGAACGGCAGCGATTTCACCTTTGGTAAATCCTAAGAACAGATCAGCGGCGACTTGGGCAGATACCAACGTAGCGTCTCCCGCCGTTGGTGGCGCCGATAGGCTTGGAGGTGACGGCGTCGACCTCCTTTTGAAGAAGAAATTTGTTTCTTGGCGCATTTTCTTTATCAAATAAATAATGTATTGCCTGGACAGACAACTGCGTCTACCTGGATATTCTTGTCGATAGGCGTTCCGCAGCTGAATGATCAGAATATCAACTTGTTGTGGGGGGTAACAAACAAGCGTGTTGACAAATTTCGTTAAAACTGCAGTAAAGGTTAGTATTAGACCTCAATTAGGCAGGGGCTCACGCGATTGCATCTTATTCGTTTGCCGCGAAAGTCTAAAAAAAGTGCTATTTCGTTGTTTTGTGCAAAGGTAAGTGCATTTATGCGATATTTTCTAGAAGATTGGATATGTAACTATATTAATAATACATGACAGAACATTTCTAAATAAATATATACGAAAAATAATGTATCAAAACATAGCGTCCTCAATACAGGACCCTGGGCCTTAGACTATTCTTATTTTATTTATACAAGTTTCCAATAGTGTTTTCTTTTGCTTTAGGAAATGAGTCGAAAATATTTTAAAAACCTAGAAGATGCAGTTGATTATATTATCTATACTCAGAGCAAATACATGCTGATATTGCTGCATCACCCCCAGGGGTAGATGATCTAACTGACGAGGACGACATCAATGACAAAGAACTGTTGGGGAGGTACTGAAGTTTTTATTGAAGAGGAAAATTATCATCAGCCTCAGGAGAATTCCGTTTCATCTTCTGATGAGGAAGACAACCTCAATACATAAATTATGAAAATTATGAATTATTTGAACATGTAAAAGAACAGCTTTGTGACGCTACACCGTTACAAATATTTGAAATGTTTTTTGATGATGCAGTTTATGACTTATTAGGAAAGAAACTGAAAGATACGCGACCGAACAGAAAAACAAGCATACTTATTCAATAAGTATTGAGGAAATACATTTTTTATTAGATTTCTCATTTTTAGCGGCTACCACCAATTACCAAGCGAGAGAGATTATTATTTGTCTGAACAGGAAGACTTAGGAATACCACTTGTGAAAAACGCATTTAGTCGTAATACGTATAGGGAAATAAAATAAATTTGCTAAACGCTCGTTTTTAACAGTGGAGAGTTTTCATAAACATTTAGTTGTTGACGAAATGATAGTGAAATATTATGGGCATAATTCGTTAAAACAATTTATAAGATCGAAGCCCATTAGATTTGGTTTTAAATTGTGGACTCTTTGTGGCGATAACGGCTATTGATACAATTTTGCTATCTATTGTAGATATCAATCGAGCCTTTAGGTACAAGAATAGTTCTAAATATGCTAAGGATAGTAGAAAATCCTTATAGACATCTTGTTTATTTCGATATATTTTTACGAGTCACAATCTTCTTTGTCAGCTAAAAGAGCAGATATATCGTGCTACGGGCAGCATTAGAGAAAATAGAACGGCTAAATGCCCTATAAGATGATCAAAAGACCTAGAAAAAGAGCCTAGAGGTGCATACGACTGGTGTTTTGACAACTCCAATAAAATTCTTATTTATAAATGGAATGATAGTAAATGTGTTTCCGTTGCAACCAACTACGATACTATGTTTCCAACCAATCAAGTTCAAAGGTGGAATAAAAGGAGCGAAAAAAATGCAAGTCTCGCAGCCTTCCGTTATATCTAATTACAACAAACATATGGGAGGCGTAGACCACCACGATTTGTTATTAGAAAAACACCACATATTTATAAGGGCCAAAAACTGGTATTGGTGTCTTCTTGTTCTTCAAAAATTTGAAAAAAATCAGCCAAAACTCAGGTAGTTATGGGTTTCCTACTCCAAAATAAACATGTTATATGCAAAAATATACAATGTAATATGACTATCAGTAGCAGACGTAATTCGATACGTCAAAAGATAACAACTTCCTTTGAAACCACTCTTTGTGAGAAACGCAAGCATAGCAGTTTGATTCACAGAACGCTTATGCTTACGTCGACAAAACCGAGCTTATAAATATAAGTGAAATGTACCATGTTAGTCAGTGAAGTTACAAGTCATGTACTCATTCAGTTACTCTTAAGTCTTAATTTTCATGTAATACAACGTCCAGTGCTGGACGTATGTAAAGTAAAATAAATATTTTTTAAAAATACAATTTCCAAACAAAAAAATATAAAATACATATGATCAAAAGATTAAGTGAAAATTCAAAAAAAAAATAATTTGGGCCTTAATGGGTTAACATCTTGAAAAATACCTATTTCTCAACACTTTTTAACTCCAATAATACAACTAGAAATTAAGGACAATACAGTTGTCAAAGTTTAAAACAAGCATTTTTCCCGGTGACAGCTCAACACCGTGATGGCTTACCGCGATATTACAAAAAATTGTTTTTCTCACTCAGAATAGTGGCGTTTTTCGCGTCACATCATTATTTTACGTCACAGCGTAGTTTACGTCACAGTACACACAGAAATATGGCAGAACAGAAAAATCTTGTGTTGCCCAACACGCTTTTGACAACAACCATAGGATAGACATAAATAATTTAAAATTAATAAGAAATGTAACAAACAGTAGACAGTTGGATGCTTTTGAAAGTTTAGAAATCATTAAGTGTAACAGTAGTATGAATAAGGACAATGGTCCGATACCCACCAGTCCACTGTTTACTCTGATAAACAAAGACAGTTGCGGTTCAGTGAACCGTGGCAACAAATTTGGTATAAATAGTGCAAGTGAGTAGGCTATAATTTAGTTTTAATCTTCTCCTGAAGATGGCAACTTGGTTGGCGAAACGCGCGTCGAGAAAAGTGTAGTAGCTTGGTTTTTCGTGGAAAACGTCCAGTTTTATAATTTATCTATATTTTATAATTTTTTACGATAATTTTTTATCGAAATTCAACATTTAATACGTCGTTGGATTAGCCTCGAAAAGCTTCATTTTATGCAATTATGAAAGTGGCATATGTCCATTTAAGTTATTCAAGTTGTTATAAAAAAAAAACTGTTTTTATTAACTTTAATCGATACTGGACAGGGTCAGGACATTATTAACATAGCAATTGCATTTGTTTAACCTCACTCTAGATCAGAAGAACCATGTATGGGCAATAATTGCTCTTTTCAACTTAAAAAAAATTAATAAAAAAAATTAAGAATCACTAAAAAAAGACAAAAAAATCTTTTTCATTAAACATGACCTGAATATACCAAATATTTAAAAATATACAGGGTGTCCTATTTAAAAATCAAAAGTTAATTAATTGATTTTATACAACCATTTTTATATAACCATTAATTGATTTTATACGAAATCGATTATACAAATAATCGATTTATTTTGAGGAATTTATATCATATATGACATACACCAAATTTCATAAAAATATCTTTAAAATTAAAAAAATGACGGCCCTAAAGTGATTCTGTTGACATCCAGTATATAGGAGTTGACGATGTACTTTATTAATGTGGCACATATAACAGTATTTCAGTCGCGTCAAGACCGGTCCTGGAATTTATTATTAACCTACGGGCTCTAGTAATAATAAAGCGTTAAGGTGGCCAGGCTGTGATTGGTAGATCATGACATAATGCACCCCCCCCCCCCCCCCAGCACTTTACTTGTTCTAACATAGCTGTGCTCAAAACCCTCTTATTAAAATTACTCGTATAATATACATCTACCTTCGCAAAATTCGAGGTTACGTGCTAAATTTATATAAACCAGTGTATAAAAATTTATATACAGAATCCAATTAGAATCTGTTCATTAGACTATTCATGTCACGAAAGGTAAATTATGAACAAACACCGTTTGAAATTAAATTTTGATGCTTGACATCATTGCGTCTTATGCAAAGTATAGATATACAATGTACATCTAATCCACGAAACAAAGGCCCGTCTTAGAGGAAAGTTTTGTACCAATATATGATGTATGTAGAGTAGATTCAGGATTTAAAGATGTTCTCAATGTTCTGAACCAACCAACATTATACCCTGTGTTATTTTCGGTTACGTTTCGCTTCAGAAATTTTGAATTAATAATACAGTGCGGTCGTAATGTTTGGATTAATGTGATTTTTGGGAATTTTAAAAAAAATGCTCGGACAGGTCGATTGTGTTTTTCAAAACGACACATTTTTCAATAAATACCATCTCTAGGTTATCTTTTGTTTTCGCAAATGACGTAATTTACCATTTTTCCCTAAATCCTAAATTCAGCGGATTTTGAACAAAATGCTTGAGAGCTTTAAGTTCTACAAAACTTAAAATAACAGTACCACATATAAAAGACAACCTATTAAATGTTATTAAAATAACTAATATAATGTCATGAACTTCATGATCTTTATGTGATTTTTTTGACCCATATGTCCTTTCTAAATATTATAACCAATAAAACTTTTACAACCAATCTAACCTTTATAACCTGTAGGACCTTTACGACCAACATAACCTCCATGGTCGATATAACCAGTATGACCAATACAACCTTTATTTCAAATATGATTTTCATGACCAATATGACCTTTATGACTTTTATAGCCAATATGAGTTTTATGAGAAAAATTACCTTTATGATTTCTATGGCTCATATGACCAATATGACCTTTATGACTTGTATGATATTTATCACTACCAAGTGACACATGGGATAGTAAGAAGACTTTCTTAAAGGAAAAGTATGTTAAAATTGATATAAAGCAAGTCTTTTCCTATTTATTGGCCATACGTAATATTAGGCACCATTGTCATAGTCCATCTCAATTCATTACATCATTTTGTTTTTGAAAAAATTATTGAACAAAATAATAATAAACATAACCTTAAAATACATGTAACACTATTTTCGTAATACTCAGCTTTCAATCACTAAAAGAGATAATAAATATCATATTCAATATTTTACCAGATAATATAATACCAGATTTTGACGTACTAAACACATTGTCTGTTTTATTCAACTAAATTCAGGATATTGTTAAAACATGCAGTTGCTGCTTTTACTCGGTTAGACAAGATATATTTGTAGTTTATAAAGTATTCTGTTTTATGCCTTTGATAAATCATAAACCGTTTTCACTTTAAGGTTTTATTTTTCAAAATCTTGTTCTGGTCGAGTAAAAGCAGTAACTGCATGATGTTTAGCGCGTTGAAACCAGTGTTTTATGTTTTGTCAATATCCTGACTTTAGTTGAATAAAATAGTTAACGCCGACGTGTTTAGTACTCAAAATCTATCGAATATGATACTTATTATATCTTTGAGTGATTAAAAGCTGAGTATTACGAATATAGCGTTTGATGCGTTTTAAGGTTATGTTTTATATATTTATTCAAAAATGTTTAAAAAAATGTATTTGATTAAGATAGACAATAGCAGTGATACCTAATATTACCCAATAAATATGATAAGACTGGTTTCATATCAATTTTAAGGTTATATTTTTTCATAATTCTAACTTTATAGAGAAAAACAAGTAACGGCATCGTGTTTAGCAGGTAAAAGTCCTTTGGATTAGCCTATTTAATTTTGAATTCTTCGTACGTTTCCGAAACATAGATTCTGGTGAAATCACTTAAATAATATAATAATTGCGCCATCTATAGTAACGTTTTTTTATTTTTACTATTAATTTTTGTAGGTTTTGATTTACTGAATACGATGGTAGACTCCATTTTATCCAACCTCGTTTCGTTGCCGAGCTATGAAGGCCTTAATATAGGCCTAAACTCTTTTTTGCAGTTTTAGGTTAGGTTTTCTGAAAATTGTAACGTGATAGGGTAAATCGGACAACGGTATTGTGTTCAGCATGTCAAAAACCTTCGGAATCACCTATTACGGTTCAAAAAAAGTGTTTTTTTGGCAAAAGGTCTGTGTTATCATTAAACAAATACATTTAAATGTCTGTTAGTAGGACTTAAGAGTTAATAGTGAGTGTATTTTAGCCTTTTAAGGGTTAATAGTGAGTGTATTTACCTCTTACGTGTATTTTAGAGCGAGTTCTGAGAGCTTTTATGTTCGTTCATTCACAAAAAATTGTTTCAGGTTCAGCACAAAGCTTTGAATTAACACATATGAAAGTGATTCAATGACACACTCGAGTTATGACGATTATTACAATAATCCGAAGACCGATTATTATTTTTCATTCGAATTCCCGTTTCGTCCGTCATTAAACAAAACCCCTTTTTGCAATTACTCTTCTTAATTAATTGAGTGCTGTAGTGTGACGGAAGTGAAATATTTATAAAAGGCTGTACCATCAAAGCTTTCATGATGGGGCCACCCGCTGTGCAAGTAAATCATGTGCACGTGTCTCTATACATCGGTCAATGGGTGGAAATGAGGTAGCTTTTTGAAATGCTAATCAACGCCATTTGGTTATACCAACTATATAAAATTAATTATTAGAGGAAAATTTAATTAAAGTCGTCCTCCTCATCACGCTGAATTTATGAGACAGAAGATCATCGAAAATTGTGTGGAAAAACTGTTATTAATAGTGGCTTTAAGGAGCTAGTGATACTCTAATTTATGCAGCATTAAAGTAAAATCTGATATGTATATTACCTCACCATCCAAGTTTTTTCAATTTTTTTATTCCCTGCCTACACGAAAAAGCAAATTTTGGTCCCTAGTATATACAGATATACTCATTACTTAGTAAATCGTCAGTTTAAAGGCAAAACTCATAACTCTAACATCACCAGATTTCAGTGGCGGTGCGTGATATTTCAGTTAGCCATATCTTGAAAACGACGCATGGGACCCACTTCACTTTTTAGGTGATGACTATACACCTCTTACAGAAAGGATTTATAGTGAAAAAATCGTCAGCAAAGTTTGCGAAAGAATTTTCAAAAACACTGGAGCACTCCCTGGGTTCTCAGTAACGCTCTGTGGGATATTTGCAGTATATATTTTTTTTCATAATCTAGAAACAAATATAAGGCGACGTTTTTTCGATTTGTTGCAAAATATTTTTTTTTTCAAAAAGTTATGGCCATTTTAATTTTAATTTTATAGGAACATTTTGTTTCCCAAAATTCAAATGGCCATAACTTTTTGAAACAAAAATATTTTGTAACAAATCGAAAAAACGTCTCCTTATATTTGTTTCTAGATTATGAAAAAAATATACTGCAAATATTCCACAGAGCGTTACTGAGAACCCAGGGAGTGCTCCAGTGTTTTTGAAAATTCTTTCGCAAACTTTGCTGACGATTTTTTCACTATAAATCCTTTCTGTAAGAGGTGTATAGTCATCACCTAAAAAGTGAAGTGGGTCCCATGCACAGGACATGGCTAACGTAATGGTTGGGGGACTGGATGAGGCAAAAGCCATGGCAGGGCATATGATAGTTTCAAGAATTGATGGCTTCAAGGAAAGCACATATGCGGAAATAATTAGTGAGTGTGTGAGTGAGTGAGTGTCTGTTTATTGTCACTATAGGGAGAGGAAAACTTTTAAGTAACAGGCACCGGAGTGTAACTCCTGAAACTTTCCTTGTGTATTCAAGTTCTGTGTGTTGGCCATTTGGCCATTTAACTGTTTTCCTGTCTTTTATAGTTTCCAAAATAGCAATACATCCATAACCAGTTCTGGACACACTGTATATGATGTCTTTGTTTATATGTGTTACTTACTCTGTTAGTATCTGTGAAATTATAAGCAGCTAACCTTGTCACGCGTTGAAAATGGAGCTGCATCGTTCTTGCAGCAAGCTCCTCAATTATTGTCTGGGTACATATCCTGAACAGTCGGCAATAAGCTATTCGTAAGTATTTGTATATTTGTCAGCGTTGACAGTACCCTCTATGACCTCATACTGTCCCAAACCTTTAGCGGACTTACATCCCCAAATCATCACACCTTTCGGGAATTTTATGGTTCGTTTAAGGCAATCCTTATGAAAGGCTTCACGTCGCGGGATAGCCTTTCTCCTGTTTCAGAGTTCCATAGCGCTGTTATATCCCTTAAAATGTTCCGTCGACTTTTTTTAACAACCTTTGGCTCCATTTAGTAACAAGTCTTAGTCTTCTAGGACTTTTACCTTTTTCATCCAAATTTCCAGTATCGCGGTAATGCTTTAATATGTCCCCAACAGTAGACTTTGCAAAGCACAATTCTTCCCTCCTATTCGTGGATTTTTTTGCCATTGCAGCATTTTTTTACAATGAGCTGCCTTAATTTTTGATCAGTCGTACGTCCACGGCCCATTTTTATTTAAAAATGACAAATATTCGCAAAAACTACCAAAAATCACCTGTGACTGACACATCTAATAGTGAAATTAATAATTACCGCGACAACAACAACTTTTTATTTATTTTTTAGGGCAGGTTTCTCGATTTTCCGAACATTTAGTTGTCAGCATTTTTAGCAGATATCATTTAAGCAGATGTTTGGCCATAAATTCGTAACAAATCCAAGCTAATAGTAATTTTCAGCATAATATTATCTTGCAAATGTATGTAATTTTATATATTTTAGGTAATATATAATTTTATATATTTTGCATGGCAGTGAATAATTTTTTTTGAAAAAAATGCGTTTGTCCGAACATATACCTGTAGTTGTTAGGGCCCGTAATAGGATACGTGTCCCCCACGTACTCTTATAGCAGCTTCTAGACGCCTTGGTAGTGAATCAAACAGCGTTCGAATGGTATAGAATGGTTTAGAATCTATCTTGAGGTATAGAATTCCATGTAGATTGTACTCTCGTTCATAATTCCTCTGTTCCACTTGCTGGTCCAGCAAATGTTTGGAGTTTATTTTCTGTCACATCCCATCCATTTTCTATGGGGGATAAATTTGGGCAACGCGAAAACCAAAGAAGTCATTTAACTGCATGCTCATTCAGAAAATGTGTCTCATTTGCTGCTGCATGTGGTCTGGCATTATCGTATGGAAATATGGCACTTACGTGATCCTGCAGATAAGGTACTACCACTAGTCGTAACACTTCAACGATGTATCTCTGACTGTTTAAGGTACTTTGATTCCGAATAGATGTGATCTGTTGCTATAAAAAATGGCGACCCACACAATAATTCCTTGTGTTGGAGCCGTTTTTTTGCGTTTTCCTTGGCGTCTTCGAACACCGACCCGACCATCAAAACCGGGATTCATCAGAAAAGATGAGACTATATCATTCCTCCTCCACAAATGCTTTTCTTGGCACCATTGGAGACGTAGACGACGGTGTTGTACAGTCAGCGGAAGTCGCAACAATTCGTCAGCAGAAGTCGCGTTTTGACGGAAGCCCAAAATCGAACAAGCGCAATCGACTGCCCAGTGTTGACCTGATTGAGTTGCCGTTTACTCTTCAATGTTGTTATAAAATGATGTTAAAACTTATTAAACTTAAAACTAAAATGATGTGATTATTTTATCAACTTTAAAAAAAATTCATAAAAAAAAGACTCATCTTCGGGCGTCCAAAGGGTTTTCCCCCGTAAGTAATAGTAATATCATTAAAAAGAGGTAACAAAATTAGACACAGCTTCCGCAACACAGATATAGTTGTAATACAATTTTTTCTATTTTTCTGTGAATCATCTCTGGATGATGCCATCGCGGTTGGTAAAATATACGCGTTAATAAATGTTATTAGTCGATATTGTAGAAACCGTTTCTAGAGTCCAACTAACAAATAATGAAATGAGACATGGCCTAATTGAAAGCAGGCAATCGTAGTTTACTGTAGTTTAACAGCGTCAGTCGCAGAGACTGTAAGCGATGCACGATAACGAGTAATTAAAAAAAAAAAACATCAAATTTGGCCTAGCAAAAAAAGACGTATTTCTATTTACATCTCTCAGTTTATAACCTTATTGAATTGTCACATTATGTAATGGATATTTTTACTGGGTATATAAAAAACAGAAATAAAAGGCTTCAAAAAGAAACTATGTTTTCAATTAGACACCATTTAAAGAAAATGACGACGGCCCATATTTATACACATTTGTGCTCTTATTTTAACTGAATCAATATTGTGCTGCAGTATCCACGGTGTTCCATTAATTTCTTCAATTTTGTTGGCACAGCGTTATTGAAGGTCTCCCTTGTCAGCAAAGGGAGATTTAAAAATTGAATTCTTGAAATAAGCTAGAGAAAAAAAATCAAGGGGTCAAATCGCAAGATCCCCCTAGATCTTGCAATTTATATTCGTAATATTCGCAAGATCTAGGGGGGAATATGGTCTGTGTGTTCAAACTAATTATGTGTTCAAACTATTATACCACAAAATTCGCCTGTACCTTTCGATTTATTGTAATGCAACATTTGTACAAAAGATGTTAGTATTTCTAAACGGTACTTCTCTGCATTCAGTGTTCCGTTTTAAAAAAATAGGTTCGAACCATTTCAACGTTTTCTTCTGTCCTTACTCTGGGTCTGCCACTTCCTTGTTTCCGATTGACGCTTCCAGTTTGCCGGTACAGTAATACCCCGAACTTACGCGATAGGTGGGACCGAGCGATAACCGTGTAAGTCGAATTCGCGTAAGTCGGGGTACAATTTTGCACATAAATACATAGACATTATGTGTTATTGGAACCAGAGAAGAAAGAACACAGTAATTTAGAAGAAAAATATGTATATAATGATATCTTAATACATACAACAGATATAATATAATTATTATGCACCTTGCGTACAAAACGAAAATCGCTAACATAATGTACATACATATCTTTTTTGTAAGTTGTCAACTGCGCGCAAAACTTGGCGCAACACGTCTGAACTTCAAGAATGTTGCCTCGCTACTAATAGTAGCGCGACGCGAGACTATCGAAAGTTGCGCGGCGCTTCAAAGACGAACCGCGTAACTCCGGATTCACGTAAGTCGGGGTAGCGTAAGTCGAGGTATTACTGTATAAGTTTAGGAAACGTTTTACTGACCGGCTAAAATGGTTGGAATGAATAACTGCGTCTGGAGAAACTTAACTGAAGTGCTCATATGCAGTTCTCACCGTATTTATACAGTTTCCCTTGATTCTACTGGCACTTCTAAAATAAATTTCAAGTGAAACACGCTTCTGTTTTTGATTAAATATGAATTCCATTATTTATTTTACAATTGTGACAGTCACTTTTTTTTATTACAATTGTGACACAAGTTTGTCAACAAATTTTCGCTTCAACATAATCGCTATTTTCATTTCTCTCGTTCATAGCCAGATTTGATGAGTTTTTTTTAATTTCTCGTGACTATAGGTATTAATAGCACCGCCGTCGGAGACCATATATTGCATATACATTTCAGACAACTTTTTTTTGTGTGGCAGTGTAATTACACATGGACAAAAAAATTAAAATCGAGTACTAGAAAGCAGACCTATGTATTTGTATGACCTATGTAATACGCTGAACATGAATTCGATGTCCGTTTTGTCCGATTGGCTCTTGCATTTTTTCTTAACCTAAAAAAAACACCTTAAGAATGCCTGAAAAATCTCAAACAAGTAAATAGAAAGCTCATATGAGCTAACCACCATTTTCATTAGTATTTTGGGGCGCTGAGGCTGAATCTGAAGTCACAATTGGCCGATCACTTAGAAAGGCTGACATAACCTCAAAAAACACTTTAAAAATGCCAGAAAAATTCGAAACAGGTAAATAAAACGGATAAATGAGTTGATCACTACATATCAGAATTAGCCCATCAGTAAGGAATTTCGACATAACCTCAAAAAACACCTAAAAAATCACCAAAAATCCAAAACCAATTATTTAAGATCTTAAAGACAAGATCTTTACACCAAGAACTTTAAACTAAGAATTTTTAACGTAACATAACCTGAGACAAGAACTTAACAAAATAAAAAACTTAAACTTATGGTTTAGAGTTCTTTGTTTAAAGTTACTGTCTTAGAATACATTTTACATAGTAAGAAATATTTTTTATTTTGTCGTTGATTTTTGTTCGATATTTCGGAGCATCGAATTTGCTAAAAACAAGGCAATACTTTTACACAAAGACCTTTAAACTAAGAATTCTAGATCTAACAAAACTTTCCACCAAGGCAAGAACCTTACACCAAAAACTCTAAATGTAACACATTCTAAGACAGGAACTTTACACAAAGAACTCTAAACTTTAATAGTTCTTGACATAGGAATTATCAATTTGTTTTGGATTTTTTCGGAATTTTTCAGATGTTTTTTTAAGGTTATGTCAAAATTCATAACTGATCAGCTAGTTCTGACCTCATATTCAGTTTCAGCGCCTCAAATTACGTATTGTGATCAGCTCGTTTAACTTTTTTATTTCCTTGTTTGAGATTTTTCGGGCATTTTTACGGTGTGTTTTGAGGTTATGTCAAAATTCCTAATTGATCGCCGAATTATGACCTCAGATTCTGTCTCAGCGCAGCGCCCCAAAATACGTATGGAAATGGTGGTCAATCCCTTTAAGCTTTTTATTTAGTTGTTTGAGATTTTTCGAGCATTCTTAAGATGTTTTTGAGGTTAGGAAAGATGCAAGAGCCGATCGGCCAAAACGCACATCGGATTCGTGTTCGGGTCAAAATGCATGGGAATATATAGATCTGACATCTAGCACTTTTTTATTATTTTTGTGTGTGCCTGTGTTGTAAAGTTGGCAGACGCGGAACGCGCTACAGAGACGTACGGTTTGTAAGTATAACACAGCTCCACAAAAAATTTGTTTTCGTTTGCAGGGGTCTGACTATGTATACTATATGTTTTTTGGGTCGCTGAAACCGAATCCAAGTCCAAATTGATCATGTTCTCCATCTCCATCAGATCCGGTTCTTTTCCTAACCTCAAAAGCTAAAAATTATATAATTTGATAAAAACCCAAACGAAATTCCATAATCATATATTTCATCAATGCCATAACCATATAATCTCAACACTCCATAACCTTAAGCCCCATAACCTCAAAAACCCAATAACCTTATGATTCTAAAACCCCATAACTCATTGAAAAAGACACTTATACGCGCTTAAGCAGTGTAAATCGATATGTTTGAAACGGATTTGCCCTTCAAGCCCAGTACCAGTTAACCTCAAAACCGCGTGATCCTGAAACCTCATAACCTCAAAAATCTCATAACCTTGTGATTTAAAATCCTTATAAACCAGTAAAAAAGAGACTTATACGCATTCAAGCAGTGTAAATCAATATGTTTGAAACGGGCGTGCCCTTCAACCTCACTACCACTCAACCTCAAAATTTGGTTAATTGGGTATGAGGGTTTAGGAAAGGTTAAAGGGCACACCCGTTTGAAACATATTGATTTACACTGCTTGAATGCGTATAAGTCTCTTTTTTTACTGGTTTATAAGGATTTTAAATCACAAGGTTATGGAATTTTTGAGGTTATGGGGCCTAAGGTTATGGAGTTTTGAGATTATATGGTTATGGAATTGATGAAATATATAATTATGGGATTTCGTTTGTGTTTTTATCAAATTACATAATTTTTAACTTGAATTTCATGGTTTTTTGAGGTTAGGAAAAGAACCGGATCTGATGGAGCAATTTGGACTTCGGATTCGGTTTCAGCGACCAAAAAACATATAGTATACATAGTCAGACCTCTGCAAACGAATTTTTTTTTTGAGGAGCTGTGTAATACATGAAAGTAACTAACATCCTCTGGCACGTTTGTCATATTTTATTATAAAATTATATCGCACTACTCAACGTATTGTGTATAGCGGAGGCACAACAGATCCAGCTGTCACAGTTGCTTATGTTGCTTATGTTTTGCGTCGTCGCATGCCAACTTTAATAATTACTTATCAGTCGAGAATATGGAAGTATAAAAATAGGTACCTACGTTTTTATGGAGTGTTTTTAAGTTTATTGATATTATACAGTATATATATATATTAGTGAACGTTAGGGTACGCGCTGGTGAATCAGTATTATTTGTATTAACCAGTGATTTTTTATAACTGTTTTTTATGTATGCCACCACTAAATATCGCATCTAGTGTGGAAGTGATTTATAATATGAATATGCGATTTATAATACATTCGCCAGTTTGTAGTTCTTATTTTGTGATGATTTATTTTGTTTTTTAGACTTTTCTACATCAAAGGTAGCATCCTATGATGGGGTACCGGGTCTTTCACTATAAATGGATCCCCCTTAACGTTTTTATTTTGCTTTATATAAAAAAATATTAAATAAAAAAGCTGCAGGGTACAATAGGTTTTTTTTATGATATATGGAGTTTTCATGTATTCATCAAGTCATATATGTAAGTACCACAGATCGGCGGCCAGAATGTTTCACTTCAAAACACTTTTCGGGTTTGTCGGTTGACCAGTAACGAATGATTTTTCTATTCAGAATTCCGTCAGTGCTAAAACAGGACACACTCCACAACATTTTATAGAAGAAATTTGGATCCAATTCTAGTTTTTCTAACATAGTTCTGCAGAATGTCAAACGTTTTTGTTTATTAGCGTGGGTTAAATATTGGACCCTTGTTCGCTTAACAAGATGAATATTGTATTTTTTTCAAAGTTCTATATGCTTTTGCAACATATTTCAGCAAATTTTTGAGACAATCATCTCTTATTGAATTCTAATTCAGCCAAGTTTGACAAGTCGTAATTACACGTAAAATTGTAATGTAAGGTGTTTTTTTGCTTAGATTTTAAAATAAGCATAATAAAATAGCGAAACTAGGCGAAACTAAGCGAAATAGAAGCAACACCTACATATTTTAAGTAGTTTAAATAGTCACTGTCTTGTGCAAATTAAATAAGGGTTTTGGATAAGTTTAGCGTCTGTCGGGAAGACGCATATTAGACAGCAGTTAGCAATAAAGGAAAACAGAGCTATGTCCTTTTTTGTTTTGTTGGTTTTGTAATATCTACCTGTCGTATTCAGTGTGAACTGGATGGAAACTTCCACAATATATTTCGGGCTGAGACTATCAGGTTGAGGGTGGTTAATTCACATAGCGAATGGAGAACAGAAATTAATTCTAGTAGATATTAAACGATCCATTTAATCAACTTAATACGATTGCATTTTAATACGATTAATCCAACTTTTCATGTGACATTTCAAAACAGGTGGGTATAAACCTCATTACATGCAAATATTTCATTAGGAAGTTGAATCAAAGCATGTATTGTTGATAGATACATTTATCAATTAAGGAGAATTAGTCCCATTATTCGATTGTGAATAGAACCGACGATCTGAAGATCCCAACCGGAACGTATTAAGAAGGTTGCAAACTCTTGGAAACGGCTTGCAAAATACAATTGTTTGTATTTTTTTACATTACCAAGTGGATACAAAAATCATTCTTTTTTTCGTAAAGTTTTCGCCTTCATTTAAAGTTAAAGCAATCATAAAGTGCCAGAAATGAAATAATAATTTAAATTTGCATAGCTTTAACAGTATTTTAAACAGTACTAACATACTCCTTGGGAATGGTCGTGAGTCATCAGACTCTACCTGCTATGAAGACAAGGTGGGAGGGGCCTATTAAACATTTGAAATCTACGCCTAGCCTTAAGGGGGTATCCTGCTTTAGGAGGCCTAAAAAAAAGCGTTTTTGTGGGAACTTTTTTAGGACAGAAAAAAAGAAGTAAGGCTAACGAACTTTTCAGATTATTTTATTGCATATTCGAACATTAAACAAAAATTTTTGAGAGAAAATTATTCAAACGCAGCCGATTTTTTATGCACATTTATGCAACACCTTGTAATTGCAGTCTCCAATGGAGCTCGTAACTTTCGTCTGACAAAAAAAACAACAAAGAAAATCTTAATTTTCATGTATTTTTCTTCTAGATGAACTAAGAAAAACCCAAAAAATTGTGAAATTTAAAGTTTTTCTCAGGTTTGAAAAAAAAAGTGCTTTTAAAACAAAAACAAAAAATAATTTCAACTTGCTTAAAAAATTGTTTAAATTTTTTTTCGTACAATCTTTTTTAGTTCAAATAGAAGAGAATGCAAAACTGAAGCTAACAAGCCTTGGTTTGTTTTAATTGAACGTCTAGTTTTCTTGCGATCTCGCCCGCCAGCTAGGCAAATCATAAAAACAAAAACTCGAGAAAACGCGCTTTAAAGTTTACCGTTGAGAGGACCGGTTTTATTCCCTCACTACCTTCGATGATTCTGCGGTTGCTTCTTATCTGTCGTCTCACTTCTGTTTATCCTTTTTCATAACAGGCCGATGTCGGCTTTACACACACGGTATAGTTCGGAGTTATTCGACCACGAGAAGGAGCGCGCGCCCCAAGCTCCAACTGCCCGAGCGCATGTATACCGGCTCAACACACCACTGCGTTTAGTGGTGTATCTATAAAAATATTGTAAATTAGCCTCTATAACTTTAGATACATTAGGAATAGATTTAAGCAATAAAAAAAAACGATTTATTGAGCCTCTTAAAGCAGGCCCCCTTAACCAAGAAGCTGACATGAGACATAAAATGGTCACCAACGGGGAGCAGCTAATAACAGCAGCAGCAATGGAGGATTCTGGATATACACGTTTGAGCTTTTATGAACTTCTGCAGGTCAACATATCAACAGAATAAGAGATCCAGACACAGTGGATGGAACTTTTCAGGGCCGTCTACAACCAGACTACATCAACAAAGACAATTCAGTAAAACGACTTACGGACACCCCAAAAATCGTAAACTTCTTGACAGCTATTCAGGGGTTATAAGAACCATAAATTACCAGAAGTGTACCTTAAGGGACAGAGTAGAAAACATACGAGGTGTGTAAATTAAGTAATGAGACAATGGCAACGTAGCGCCCGATCTAGCAAAACTGCGGAGACGGGAATTGGAAGTAAAGCCAGCAAATCCGAGCGGCGGGCCATAACCATACGCATCACAATACTTACTACTTGTATGTGTGCAAAAACAAAATTCATGAAAACAATATAAAGTGTTGCAATTTAGAAAAAGATGTGTTAAACTTACCCTGTTATTTACGTTGAGATATGGCCCGTTGAGATGGCCCGCCTCCCGGATCTGCCGGCTTTAATTGGAAGGACGGTAGGTTAACATGTAATGCATCTTCAGTACAAGTTTGAACTTGTTAGAGTCGTCATTTGTTTGTTCTTTGTGACATTTTTCATAAACTGTTTTTTTTTCGTGCATTTTAAAAATGAGTGATATTAATTTTGAGCAACGGTGTGCTATCAGGTTTTGCTTCAGACTTGGACGCAGCGCAACGGATACTTTTGCAAAACTTCAACACGCCTACGGAGATGTTTTTCAAGAGTCCGCGTTTTCCCGGTGGTTTAAGGTATTCTCAGAAGGAAGAGAGTCGATTAAAGATGAACCACGCAGCGGAAGGCCTTTGATTTACCTTTTTGATGGCCAGGGAATTGTCCAAAGAGAGTTTGTGCCTCCAGGCCAAACAGTAAATCAACACTTTTACAGAGAGGTTCTTGAAAAACTTCGAAAAAGGGTCATGTGTGTGAGACCAAACATCAAGAACTGGATGTAGCATCACGACAATGCGCCTTGTCACACAGCCATTTCAGTAAACGAGTTTTTAGCCAGCAAAAACATTCCTATGGCTCATCAGCCTCCTTATTCTCCTGACTTGAGTCCTTATGACTTTTTTCTCTTCCCGAGGTTGAAAAATCACCTCAAGGGACGTCATTTTGGGACCATAGAAAACATTCAAACGGCTGTAACCGACCAGCTGAAGGCTATTCCAGTATATGAGTTCCGGCACTGCTATGAGAAATGGAAGAACTGCCTCCAGCGCTATGTGGCTTCCAAAGAAAGTTATTTTGAAGGAGACAGTACTGAGTTGTAATCCTATTCGAATAAAAAAAAACAGTCTCATTACTTAATTTACACACCTCGTATGTAGGAAATGTGGATCTGTAGGCGAAATTATAGACCATATATAATAGGAGGGTGTTCTGCACTATCAGAATCAGTATATCTCGGCAGGTATAATCAACTTGTGAAAATGGTCCAGCAACAACACACAAGCATGGACTGTTGGCGACAGCTCCACCATACTATAAAAATACGCCTGCTTAGGCGGCATTAAGATCATTGTATTCGCCCAACAGAGGTCAAACCACGCAAAACCCTGAGTAAATGCAAAGGGGTGGCTTAGGGGTCTGGAAATGGGTTGAAGAAATAGGACAGTAACCAAATGCACAAAACCTATTGAGGAGGAACTTAATGTGTGCTGGGACGGAGTTTTTATCTGACAGCATTCTTCTTAAAATTGAGTGGTCTAGATGCAAAATCCGCCATCTCCAGGTTAGGTCATTTTGAGTAAAATACCATACATACCAATAAGTGTTTTCGACTTTCGGATCAATGGGATTTTTTTTTGAAAATTGGTTAGTCACTTCCTGGCACAAAAAGAGGAAGTATTTCATTGACATTAGAAATATTTCGCAGACTATAAAGTATGTATTAAGCCAAAAAGTTTGGATATGGCGGGTTTTGCCATATCACCCATATATGTATATAAAACTTTCGCTCAGAGCAGATATGATATTCATGAAAAGAAAACATTTTGAGCTACCAAAACTTTTATTCAACTGTCATTCTTTTATTCAACTGAATTCATTCTTTTCCAGCTGTGAACATGATTCTTCGTGGTAACTGTCGTCATTCGGGTCTTGATTTTTCTCTGTTGAATTTTCAACAGCGTTTTTATAAAACTTTAGCTTCTCGTTTTCCATCTATTTGTCCCCAAAATGAGTCTGTAGTAGCTTAGCCACACTAGCTGCTTTTTTTGTCGCTAATTCGACCTGGAGTAAGATTAAGCGAACTTAATGATTTTCCTCTCTTAAGGATCGGCTTTCCAGCACCCAGATCAGATTTATAATTTACTTCACCCCTGACCAATATATTATTTTTTGGAGATTTGGAGATGAAAAATCTTTTTGTGGGATTAAACTGGAAGTGAAAAGATCCAGGATTTTTTTACCACTTCAGTGATAACATTTTTCCAGTCTTGTGCTATCCAGTCTTTTGATAGCTCGCAGAGAGTTGCACATTTCTGTATGACATCACAATATTCTTTTGGATCAGTAATGCATGAGATCTTTTTAATTTTTCTCTCAATTATTCCAAAACCCTATCAGGGGGCATGTAGCTATGTTCCACAACGGGAAAAGTTAGTTGTATACAATTTATACTTGGAGGAGACTTTTTCAGAAGCCAATAGCTACATGCCAATCATAGTCGTATTTTTATTTTGGCCCGCACATCCATCGGTAAAAATAAAAACTTCCTCTATGGCATCACTGAACTCGAAATGTAGAAGAGCATCGAAAAGAGCAGAAGCTATTACGCTTGAATTTTTTGGTAAATGGAGATCAGTCCATACATAAGCTCTAACATTATCTTTATTTAAGTTACTACCGGAAGAACCATTAACTACAGAAAAATTATAAAAGTTATACTGCTGACTAAAATAAGCAGCTTGATCGGGAAGTTTCGGAATACATAAGTTTTTCTGACAATCTATTGAGAATACTGCTCTGTTACTTCTTATATCTTTTAGAAGTTGAAGAAATGCTTTAGCCTTAAGTGTGTGAACCCTATGTCGCATTATTATGACATTTCGATTGTTTCCATCTGTTTCTGTTGTCAGCTCTTCTTTTTACCCTCAAACAGACGTCGCTTTTAGGTGTTCCGAAACATATGATGTAGTTTGTATTGAAATAATGCCGAAAATAGCTCTCTTTTACTTTTAGGACATCACTAATAGTGTTGCTATACATCTTGGCAAGACGCTTAATTTTTAAGTCACATGGTAAATAAGTTCTTGCAGATACTGAACTTCGGCAATAATGAGATTCTACGCTCTTAATGCTTTGAATAAAATTTGCTATTGCATTCTTTTTGGCCTCATTTTTGCCTTTCACCCTGTCACCACCTCTATTTTCTTGAGGAATCTTCCCCATTTGAAATCTCTTCATGATCCCTTGAATCCTATCTTTCTTTACTCCTATAATGCAACAGAAAACTACCCTGCAAACCCTTAGACTTTCACCATTAACAGTAGGAAGTCTATATTCAATTGAAATTGACTTTGTCACCTGGGTAGTATTCCGGTGACGTCTTGGCTTGGCTGAATTACACCATTTCAAAATATAAGTATCCTGACTAAGTTTGTCTTTTTTATTATAAAAATTTCCATGGATGGTCAATAAATCGTGCATTTTAAAGTCATTGCACTTAAATGCTTGTATTTTATTATGCTTACATTTCGATTTTTGTGGAAGACCTTTTGGCGAGTACCTGGGATGGTATAATCTAATTACTATCTACTTACCAGAAAATGAAAGTTATACTCACAACTTTTTGCGTATATTACCCTTATGTTTTTCTGCTTGCACTATTCTTTTTCGACTTAAATTAGGCGGCGTTTTTTCAATTAAAGAACCACACTCGTCCATCATAACTTCTTTGAACTAATAATGTGTTTAAACAGTTAAAACTAACGTTTGTATTACAACGTGGGCGTCATCTGAACTGCGCATGTCCGTAAACAGATGATCCGATTGGCTGTTATGCAAACGGCGGATTTTGACTCCAAGCAAGAGTGGGATATGGCGGATTTTGCATCTAACTCATAATTTTATTGGGAATTTTCAGCGTATTAGGCAAATTATAAGTGTTCCTTAGGTTAACTTAGGAGGAATTAGTTATAGAACTCAGTACCATGCGTAACTCAAAAATCACAATTTTGGAGATGGCGGGTTTTGCATCTATACCACTCAATTAGTCGATTCTGTAGGTCTCTGAAATTGCCGTCAAAATCCTGCGAATTCAAATTTCGACATGGGGTTGCTTTTTAGGGTGTGGACGGCGAATTATGTAAATTACAGCGTAGCGACTTCGGGGGGGTCATTAAAACCAACCCTATAGGCAACCGGAAATTAAAAACCGCAAGTCTCTAACTCGAATAGAACGCAAATGGTGCTAATCTCAAAAGTGTTACGCCAATTTTGACGAGCTGTTTATTTTCGCCACAGCGAACAAGACTCTCGAAGACAACTATAAAAACTTATCTTATCCTACAAAGTTTTACATACAAATCTTCTCCAGTTCGTGACAGCATTAACGAAGCCACGTCCTCAAGCTAATTGAGGATTTTTCTTACAAGTTTTACATACATACAGGTATATGGTTATAAAGTGTGAATTTATTGGGTTTGTTACTATATTTAATATTATTTTATTATAATACTATATTAGTTACTTTATTATCTTATATTTATTGTTAATGATGCGCACGTCTACGTCCCGCGGTATGTTTTGGCCAACTCTAATGATTACATATCAAATCCTGACCAAGGAAAGCAGACAATAATTAAAAATCCACTTCCCCGATCAGGATTCGAATTACTCACATAAGATCAGAGATCGCGAATGGAGAATATTTGTACATACAGGGTTTGTCCGGAAAGTAATGTCAGTGAATTTTTTTCCCGAGACTGTACGCGCCAGCCCGCGCTTTACGTGCTGGGATTGTGGTGGGGGGGATCTGGCAACAAGATCCAACAAGCATCAGTTGGCTACCGGTCGTTGTAGCGGTCGCATCACTCGTTCTTTGAGAGTCATTACAGTGACCCGGTGCAAGAAAAAATGCAACGTTCGCTTGAACAAGGATGGCGATCAATTTTTGTGTGAAACTGGAGAAGAGTGCTGCGGAAACCATTCCAATGTTGAAGAAGGCTTTCGGCGTCGATTGTCTTTCGGACAGGCAAATTTTCCGGTGGCACAAGGCCTTCGCAGAAGGTCGGGAAGATGTCAACGACGAGAATCGCGCTGGACGGCCATCAACCTCCAGTTCCGACGACAATGTGAAACGTGTGCGTGACTTGTTGAACACTGACCGTCGTCTAAGTGTCCGTTTAATTTCCGGAAACATTAGACATTACGAAAACCATTGTTCGCGAAATTGTGTCGGAGTCTTTAGGAATGAGGAAGGTGTGCACGAAGCTCGTGCCAAAAGTGCTAACGGACGATCAAAAAGCGAGGCGCATCGAAACCTGCCAAGAACTTTTGGACACCTGCGAAGACAACTCCGCTTTCCTTGATGACGTCATTACCGGGGACGAAAGTTGGGTCTTTGAATACGATCCGGAGACGAAGAGGCAAAGTGCGGAATGGCACACGTCGAGCTCCACTCGCCCCAAGAAGGCCAGGATGTCCAGGTCAAAGATCAAGACAATGCGGATTGTCTTTTTTGATTGCCGGGGATTGGTCCATCATGAGTTCGTTCCGCAGGGGACAACCGTAACCGGAAAGTTTTACGTCAAGGTGCTGAAGCGGCTGAAACGCAGTGTGAATCGCGTCCGCCCAGACATCTCAAAATCCTGGAAGCTTCACCACGACAATGCGCCTTCGCACACCTGCTTCCTCGTGGCCGATTACCTCGTCAAGGCAGGCATCACCGTTGTTCCCCAACCTCCCTACAGCCCCGATGTGCCCCCCCCCCCAGACTTTTTTCTGTTTCCGCGCCTCAAAACCCCAATGAAAGGACAGCATTTTGGGTCGGTGAAAAACATTCAGAAGGCTTGCACCGACGCTTTAAAGGCGATTCCGGAAAACGAGTACCGTGCGGCTTTTGATGCGTGGAAGACCCGCTGGAACCGATCTGTGGACGCAAGAGGAATGTATTTTTAAAGTTTCTAAAGATTTGTACACATAGAACCAATAAAAACCATTTTTCAAAGCTCACTGACATTACTATCCGGACAAACCCTGTACTATCTATAGTATGGAATAGTAGGTAAAATGATGTAATGGATAATAAAACATTGTTTTATGACTAAAATTAATTTTAACACACCGCGCTCTTACAAGAGATCCATAACACGTTGAATGAGAAAACTGAGAAGTGAATTGAAGTGAACTGAATTGAAGTTACAGCAGATTTTTTGAAAATGCATGTTTTCTAGTTTTTTTCAATATATCTCAGCAACCAAAAAATACTGAGGCATGCTCTAAGAAAGAAAGGGACTGAGGTTCCACTGATAGAGCGGGAACCACCTGCGATCTGGCTTACCGGACAGCCAGGAGGGCCATAAATGAGAAAAACATATATCGCACTTGGCAAAAGTCCCAGGGTTGAGACACTCGCGGATGTTCATTGGCGAACCATCCTGGAACAAGTGAATAGACGTCATAAAACTGGGTAGAAACCAGCTGAGATGGATAGTAGGAGTATGCGACATCCTACGACAATCTGAGTAAAAAATGATGCCGATTACAGGAGGTGTGGAGAGGAGGAAGAAACCTCCTTCCACATATTATGCGAATGCTCAGCACTGGCAGCTGTTAGGTATTCGAACTTTGGGGCTACAACAACAGAACCAAAAGAAGTGACAGACGTTCTATTAGAAACTGTCCTTAAATTTCTTAAGGAAACAGGACTAATGGAATGACTAGCCTGTGAGGGCACAATAAGCATCGGCACACAGGGGTGCACAGGGCTAGCACCTACCCCATACGTAATTGTAATTGTACTAATAAAATTGTCTACAAGTTTGCCCAACCGTTTTCCTATCTCTTATAGTTTCTAAGATCCCCACTTCTGGACACACTGCATTTCGATGACATACCACGTACAGTCATGTAATCAATTTATTCATATTGAAACCGATAGGCTAAAAATATCCGCAATAATCAAAATCGCTTGACATGTTTTGACATTTCAGTAACCAATGCTTACATATGAATATATTGAATTTATTCCATTTGGCTGACACACACTGTATAGAGGGTGTTAGAAAAGTACCGGAACAGCAGAATAACTCGCCAGGAGTGCATTTTTGGAAAACATGTTTTAAACAAAAGTTTTAGGATTTTTCCCCGGCTATCCTTTGGTGACCTTGAATGTGACCTTTGAGTGACCTTCAACTGTCTTTTAACATGACCTTCAAGGACAGGTCAAGGCTGTTTTTTCAAATGGAAACACTTATTTTTGACTCCGAAATCGAAAAGAACGGAAAAAAATTACATTCAGACACGACCTTGATTACCCTCATTTCAAATTGTGGAGGTGGCCACCTTCATTGGTGAATTTTGTACGTTTGCCTTTGGAGTGACCTTCTGTTGGAGTGACAAATTCGAGGTTATCAATGGATAACCAGGAATAAAACTTTTGTGACATTGTCTCTCTTGTTTGCGAAGAATCATTTTCCCACGATATTATGAGATTGACTTCAGGATGGTGACATCCACAATTTGAAATGAGGGTAATCAAGGTCGCATCCGACTGTAATTTTTTTCGCTCTTTTCGATTCCTGGGTCAAAAATAGGTGTTCCCATTTAAAAAATGATCTTGACCTTCAAATGACCTTGAAGGCCATGTTCAAGGGCAAATTCAAGGTTACCGACGGATAGCCGGGGAAAAATCCTAAAACTTTTTGTATAAAAATATTTTTTTCCAAAAATGCACTCCTGGCGAGTTATTCTGCTGTTCCGGTACTTTTCTAACACCCTGTATACACTTTCCATACAATCGTATAAAAACAACTCCCTGCCGTTTTACTGAAATGATTGCTTAATGGAAAGATATAAAAAATAGTCTGGAACATATGAGTAAATATATACCAAGCGATTTTAGTAAGTCGTATTTTTTCGAGCATTCGCCGAGAAAAAACATCGTCTTGAGGTGTTACCATTAGTTGATTTGAATATTTCGTTAATGCCACTAATGGATCAACGCCGTATCCAGCATTCCACGAGAATACTTTGAATACGAATGCGTGTGTGAATATACTGATTTAAATAAAATTGCTAGCGGGCATAGAAAAATGAATATAACTCAACACAACTTTATATATACATATAACTCAATAACAAGCTTTTCAAACATCAACAGCGGTATACATATAAATGGAAAGGTTGTGGGATACACAGACTGAGATGATAAATTACATGCCAAACCACAACTAAACTTAGGGGCATATATAATACAGATTTACAGAAACGATAGCTAATCAACATAAGAAGTCTGGAGGAATGGAAAAAAACCTGAAAAGTGAGGAGAGTATCAGACAATCTAATGTATATTTTAGCTCTATATGCATTGTATTATGTGCCAATTAACATACAAACTTGTAAATAGGAAAAATCTAAATAAATGAATCAAATTCTATACCACTTTGCACAAAATTTAAATAACTTTCCAGCATGTCTCCACAAATGTAGATAAAGGGTTTAGCTCTAATTCCATAGACCCTTGAGGTATCATGAAAATCGACAGCAACTTTAGTTTGCCATATTTACCAAACAACTTTGGTAAATATAATAATGGTTAATAAAGCGACTTTAAAATATAAAAATAAAAAAGTAGAGATCAAGTAAAAATATAGAGTGATATTTAAAATAATGAAGCTAGTAGGGGAGAGGGAGGCACAATGATACAATTTTTGTCGTGATTATGAGTTTGTCCAAGACAAAATACTTGTCGCCATCTTCTTATTTTAGGCTTACAGGCTCTGTATTTGTCTTTCATATGATACTCTATTTAAAGGGAAAAATAAATACAAGTTTGGAGTTTTTGCAACTTTTTTTAATGTCTACATTTGCATCAAACTACCTCTCTGGTGGGGTAAATTGATACAGTGCTGGGGAACATTGATACACATACAATACACTAGAGAAAAAAGTGATATTGTAGTGCAATATTTACTGAATTATAAGATTAGGAACTGTTGGAAAATAAAAAGATCTATTTTGGCGAGGTGTACCACCAGCAGCAATGGATTTGGGCAGTTTGAATACATCTCCTCGAAGTATTAAACTGATGTGACTGAACGTTAGGAAAAACAAAAGTCTTATGTCAGTTTTTCTTTTCCGTAAAAAATTGACCTCTATTTCATGGTCATTATAAATCGTGACAATTTGTCCAACAAAGTGTATTGCTGTTTTCCTTGTTAAAAACTTGACGACAACAAAATCGCCCACATTTAATTCATCATCACACAACAATGGTAGTTCTTCATCACTGACATCGTCAATAGAATCAGATAAGCTCATTTCCACTTCACTGTCACTTTCGGATGAACTTGGAAAATTTCGGACCGTTTCTTTAATATTACATTTCACCTTCTTGGTTACTTGCTTAATTTTTTTCATATTTCTTTTCTTAGCGATGTCCTCTAATCTTGCTTTTTCTGGTGTTGTGGTGTAAATACGAGACTTTCTCGCCACTGCCTAGTTGTTTGTATAACTTGTATATTTAGAGTGATATATTCTGATTTGGTTTCCGCCCGAAGCTTCTTCTTCGTGCCCAGATTCATCTGAAACCTCTGGATTCTCATTTTTATGACTTTTTTCTATACTTTTAGATTCTATGTTGAAGTGAAGAGGGTTTTAAACCATGATCAGCTGAAACTCAAATTGATTTGTGATTTTTAATAACATCGGTTATTGCAGTCTTTATAGCTCCTTCGTCAATGAATGCTCTTTGTGATAAGTACGTACCATTTTCATTAACCTGAAACAAGTAACATATCCTCGTATAACTTACTGAACCTTGTTTATACGAATAAAATAGTACATTTGTAAATTTCAGAGGTACATTGATACACTGTAGAGGCACATTGATACACTGCATCAATGTACCTCTCATACATATGTATCAATGTGCCCCAAATGCACTCTGACAGAAATAATCACACGTGGTATATTTAACCTTACAGTACATATACTTGGTTGCAAACAATGTTTAAATAATACTTACGTTTAGGAATTGTGACACAAGCAGCACTCTATTGCTACCACATTGGTAAAAACACACACATGTAAAAAGGCATTAAAAATCACTTTCTCGCGCCAAAATAAACTAAACACATGTAACTTTACTCTCACTCGTTTTTCCGTTACTAAATTTTTATGACAAGTAGCCCACACTAGTGCCATCTTTTGAGGTAATAAGTTGAAACAAATGGACTTCTTCTGCCGTGAAATTTTAAATGCGTATCAATGCGCCTCGTGTATCAATGTACCTCTCTCCCCTACCTATTCATTTCTGATATATCAGAAGTGTCAGAATGTCGCTGTTATTTTAGATGTGTGAGAAACCTCTGGTAATTTTTCAGCTCCATATTATTTGTAAATTGCTCGTCATTCATAGCGTAACACTTTTTAGATTGGCTCCATTTGCCTTCTATTCAGGTTAGAGACCTGTGGTTTTTAAAGTTCGGTCAGGTCGTTTTTAAACTTTCAACCCGATGGTTTAATGACAGCATTCTGCCTAGAAATTCACGACTAGTGCAATAAATGGTGGTTTATGTTCGTCTGAGGGATGGAGGGGTGTCAGGAATGAAAATCAGTATTTTTTCTCATTATCAGCGACATCGAAAACTGAAGGATACCTATTTGAACTTAGCATTCGCGCTAAGTTGATTTTTATCCCATTTGAGGGTTGAAACAATCCCCTAAGGCTGCCCCATCGCTTACCTTTGATTTTAACTTTGATAAAAATCTAGGCGATTCACTTCCCTGGCCCGTAACACAGGAATATGCGAAAAAGGGGTGGTTTCTGGACATTTGCGAGGGTGCGTGTGGCCAAAAACTTTTGAGACCACTCTCATTTGATTTAGCACCCTTGAAAACGAGGAGGCTGATTTCATCGCTGCAGCAAATAAAAAAAAAAACGGGTCTTATGATGCTTTTTGACATCATCTAAAGGGCTCGCCGTTCACACCCCAAAAACCAACCCTATGTCGAAAAGTTTTTTACGACTCTTCTCCAGTTCGTAATAGTACTGTTAACCAAGCTACGTCGCCAAGCTAATTAAGAGGGGTTTTACATACATATATGATTATAAAGTGTGAATTTATTACTTTTGGTACTAGTAACTTTAAGTTAATAACTTTATTATATGTGTTATATTATGATGCGTACGCCTATGTCTCGAGGCACATTTTTGCCAACTCTATTTATTAGAAGACGTTCCGTCAAACGTACGCAGAAACGTAATTTATCAAAAAGATGGATATCCCGCGCATCATAGGATCACTGACTATGATCAGCGGAATTCTCTTCCATGAAGGTACTTTTTTCGTGGAAATAGATTATTATTAAATGTCACATATGGTTAGAAAGAGAACAGATCAAGGAATTGTTTAAGCGATTTGCAATAACACGTACTATTACTTAGTTTTTTGTATACCTGAGTGCTAAAGTCTGCCTTTGATAGAGGTGAGCAACATTTTACTCATTAAAGTTAATCATTTTACTTTTAGTATGTTTAGGACTGGAAAACATATTTTTACAACAAAATTGGAATTATATTGTAAAATAAAAACGTTATAGAGAAAAATGCAAAATATTGTATTTTTTTTTTTAATTAAAAAGCTCAGTATCTCTAAAACCGTGAAACTTTGTATAGGAGTAAATTATGTACAAATTGTTGCATTTGACCCACTATATCGTTTTTTTCAAGCATGACATCCACCCTGATAACACCCTGTATTACAGTATACGCATCTCTTGCAAACCCCACCACTTAGTCTGTTAAACTATAGTAAACTACGACTGATTTTGTTTTCCTCGCCACGCAGATGACTTATTTCATCATTTTTTATTGACCTGGCGAGGTGATAACTCAGTGAGTAAAGCGCTAGGTGAGAAGATGGCGCTTACTCTGAGAGCTATTATCCGCGCGGGTTCGAATCCTGCCTGTGGCAATTGGCACCTGCCACAGGGTTTGATTGTGTGTCCTATGTCTTTTCCATGTGTATTCGCCCTCTGCACAATCGTAATGACTTTTAGAGGTAGAATGTCAATTACTGTGGTGTGATTTATTTATTATCATTTATAACCATATCTAATTTTATCTGACACCACACAGTTCAGGATATAGTCTCTTTCAGTTCTTTTTTTTTTTTTTTTGTAGAGTGTAACGAAACGACGGAATTCTCAGGAAAAATTAATTACTAGTTTCTTTTGTAGAATATTTTATTTAGGAGAAAGCGTTGCAGAGAGACCTCACGGGGTATGTCGTAAATTTAGTTTAACCGGTCAATTTTAGAATCTTTATGGCGATTATTGGGTATGTTGTTTAGGCCGTGACGAATGTGTTTGCTAGAAATTTTTCTAAATTGTTCCATTCGAGAAAATAGCCATAGTTTGATACTTATATCACATCTGGTAAACATAAGGGGCTAGGTGAACGGACTGCGATTCGCCGGAACTTTATACGCCGAAGCAGTGAACCATAGTCTAGTTCCGCTGTTGTCACATCAACATAATAATCCTATTAGATATTTTAAAATTGTTTCACAGCTGTTTAAAGTAATATTAACTGTTTTGGGTTGAAAAAGATAACAGTAAACTTTATTATACGACACAAAACTCAGTCTGGAAATTAAATTGGCTTATATTAATTGATCGTACATCAATGCATTTTTATAAATATAGAGTTTTTATAAAGACTTATTGTGCAGCGTTACAGTTAGTTCTGGCAACGTTGCTCTTTAGATTTCCGCTAAGAACCCCTCTTAGCTTTATGTGCAACCAAGCCCCCCTGACCTAAGTAAATTCGCCTAACTGTGACATAAAAATGTATCATTTAATATGTATTTAATATCCACCTATATACACAGTATGGTAACTCTTAGTGTATGTAACAAAGCATGTCATTTAGCAGTACGAACAGTGAACTACGAATTTTTTTTAACTGCTGGATAAATCCGTATAATAAATAAGTAAATGTTTCGAATACATTAGCAAAACTCTTCCGGAAAAAAAACTTTTTATCTCTGGCATTTCTGAAGCGAAAAATAGCGTCCTTAATTCGTATATAATTTTAGAGGCATTATTCCGATGATAAATTGTAAGTAATAAAGGGATTCGTAAGGCAAGTTAAAAGATAACGACGGTTTATATCATCTTGTACAATAGAGCAACCAGCGATATTTATTTTAGACAGGAATTGCAAAACAGCTTCTTGAACATTGGAAGAAAAATGGTTATTAAATTCACAAATGGTGAATAAGAGGCATATGTATCGTTTATGAACACTCTGGAACGTTTATGAACATCAGGAGATGATAACAACCAACTACCTACCCCTCAATGTCAATAAATGCAATGTGATGTCATTTTGTCGTAAAAACGATGCGCTTATTTATAATTATGCTCTTGATAGAGTTACTTTAAGACGGCCTGATTTAGTAACAGACCTTGGAGTTACCTTTGACCCCAAATTCGCTTTCTCAAATCATATTGACAACACTGTAGTATCAGCATACAAGAGTCTTGGTTTCGTTATAAGAAATATGAAAGATTTTAAATCCCTCGACACATTACGCCTACTATTCATAACTTTTTTTAAATCCAAACTTGAATATGCGTCTGTAGTCTGCAGCTCAATATACTCCATACATATTTCATCTCTTGAGAGAGTACAAAGACGGTTTTTTAAATCGGCTGCCTTCACGTTAGACAAATTTTATCCACCTAGAGGTACCCTGCAAGAATTATTTTACGAAAGATTTAAAATGTGTAGCCTAATTAAAAGACGAACTATGCATTCTGTAATATTCTTATATAAAATCATTTGAAATAAAATTGACTGCGAGACAATCAGCGAGCTTCACTCGACTTTCATATTCCTAGAGTTAATGCCAGAAGTAATGACTTACTTTATGTTAAAAATTATAGAGCCAATATTTATAAATGTTCTCCTGTATATCAAAGGATAATTAATTATTCTCACACTGAATCACGGCTAGTACAATGAAGTAAATTGTACTATAAATGATATTAAAACTGTAATATACGTCACCTTAATATTTATTTTCTTTTTGTCTTCTCTGTATACACATATAGTCTCTGTTTTTAATGTATTTTTTCTATTACATATTAGTGATATTTTTACTTGTATCTGTGATTATTCTTGCATTATTTATTTTATATTCATGCATGTATATGTAATATCTGTATATTATATAATTTCTCTTTTTGTATTTTTATATTTTATATTGAAATTCTATCAGTGCTGCTGTACTTATCCTGTAATTGGGTTATATACCCGTTGGATATTTTATTAGATAAATGAATGAATGAATGAATGAATGAATGAATGAATGAATGAATGAATGAATGAATGAATGAATGAATGAATGAATGAATGAATGAATGAATGAATGAATGAATGAATGAATGAATGAATGAATGAATGAATGAATGAATGAATGAATGAATGAATGAATGAATGAATGAATGAATGAATGAATGAATGAATGAATGAATGAATGAATGAATGAATGAATGAATGAATGAATGAATGAATGAATGAATGAATGAATGAATGAATGAATGAATGAATGAATGAATGAATGAATGAATGAATGAATGAATGAATGAATGAATGAATGAATGAATGAATGAATGAATGAATGAATGAATGAATGAATGAATGAATGAATGAATGAATGAATGAATGAATGAATGAATGAATGAATGAATGAATGAATGAATGAATGAATGAATGAATGAATGAATGAATGAATGAATGAATGAATGAATGAATGAATGAATGAATGAATGAATGAATGAATGAATGAATGAATGAATGAATGAATGAATGAATGAATGAATGAATGAATGAATGAATGAATGAATGAATGAATGAATGAATGAATGAATGAATGAATGAATGAATGAATGAATGAATGAATGAATGAATGAATGAATGAATGAATGAATGAATGAATGAATGAATGAATGAATGAATGAATGAATGAATGAATGAATGAATGAATGAATGAATGAATGAATGAATGAATGAATGAATGAATGAATGAATGAATGAATGAATGAATGAATGAATGAATGAATGAATGAATGAATGAATGAATGAATGAATGAATGAATGAATGAATGAATGAATGAATGAATGAATGAATGAATGAATGAATGAATGAATGAATGAATGAATGAATGAATGAATGAATGAATGAATGAATAAATAAATAATCTAATTATGCCATGATTGGCGAGACGCATGTTGATATGTTAAGTGATTTAAAGTGTTCGAGTGCGAATTTGTTTATACACCGAAAGTTTTAATTTTTCCTGTATTAGAATTTCAGGAATAATTAAATAATTTAAGAAATGCTATATTATGTGAATTAGTAACTGTGTTTGCCTACATTTTGTGTTTGTACGAGGTGTGTAAATTAAGTAAAGAGACTGGTAACGTAGCGCCCAATCTAGCAACACTGCGGAGACGGGACTTGGAAGAGCGGTGAGTTAACATGTAATGCACCGTCAGTACAAGTTTGAACTTGTTAGAGTCATTTGTTTGTTCATTGTGACTGTTTTTGTAAACTAGTTTTTTCTAGTGCGTTTTAAAAACGAGTGACATTAATTTTGAGCAACGGTGTGCTATCAGGATTTGCTTCAGACTTGGACACATCGCAACGGATAGTTTTGCAAAACTTCAACGTGCCTACGGAGACAGTGTTTTTTCAAGATCCCAGTTTTTTTAAGGCATTCTCAGAAGGAAGAGAGTCGATTGATCTTCAATCGACTCTCTTCCGAACCACGCAGCGGGAAGGCCTTCATCTTCAAGAACCGATGAAAATGTCTATAGAATACGGGAGCTTATGCGTTCAGATCGTCGATTGACGACAAGAATGATCGGGGAAGAGTTAAATTTGAATCACGCCACTGTTCATCAGATTTTGACAAACGAATTGGGGATGAGAAAAATCTGCGCAAAAAATAGTTCCAAAAAATCTTTCGCAGGAACAAAAGGACATCAGGAGAGAAAGGTATCTTGACTTTTTGGAATCGATTGAAAATGATCCCCTTTTTATGGAACGTGTCATTACTGGTGATGAGACTTTCGCAGCAAGTCGTTTTGAGCAAGTCGAAGATCAAATACATGCTGATTTGCTTTTTTTGATAGCCAGGGAACGGATGTTGCATCACGACAATACTCCTTCTCACACAACCATTTCGTTACAGCCAAAAATTTAGCCAAAACATTCCTGTCGCTCCTCAGCCTCCTTATTCGCTTGACTTGAGTCCTTGTGACTTTGTTCTCTTCCCGAGATTGAAAATTCAGCTTAAATGACGTAATTTTGGGACCATAGAAAACATTCAAACTGCTGTAACCGACCAGTCGAAGGCTATTCGAGTATATGTGCCCCAGAACTGCTATGAGGAATGCAAGAACCGTCTCCAGCCTGTTTCCCAACTTCTCCAGCCCATCCCAGCTTCCCAAGTAAGTTATTTTGAAGGAGACAATAAAAAAAAACTAAAATTCGGTCTCATTACTTAATTTACCTACCTCGTATTTTACCTCGTATCTTACTTTTTATTGTATGACCTTGTATGACTTTATGTATACCTGTTATGATCTTTGTGGCCCTTATGGCCTATAATGACCTGTATGACCTTTGTGACGTTTATAATCTTCATAGCCTTTATGCCTTGTATGACCCCTACGGCCTATATGACTTTTATGACCTACATATACGATCTGTATTGAAAATGAATATGGAGGTAAAAATGAGACTAGTTTTGATATTTAATTTCAAATATCATCCAGCGAAGGAAATCAGCAGTTTTTTTAGAACTCTGTCCACTGTGTATTTACTAAAATGTATGTCAGAAATTGTATTTGTCCTATTTCAAACATTTATCCTCTCCCCCCCCCTCGCCAACCCTATCCTGTTAAAGTGAAAACCTATACATTTATAAACTATATTATGTGATATGTGCGTACCAAATTTGAAGTATATATCTTGTCTGGTTTGCTAATTACTTACAGAAGAGACAAAGTGTTTTATCCCCATTTTATCTCCAAATCCCCTAATCGATTAAGTTCGATATATAAATTATGTCCACATCTCATCATGGTAAATAAATGTAAAAGTTGATATCTCAAAGCGTTCCCAAGTTTCTAGTCTGTCTAGTAAGTCTGAGGATTCTAGTAAGTCTAATTTTCATCCATATTTCTCATTCATATTTCTCATTCAAAATTTTCAAATTGTTGAAACATGGGTTGCGTCTATTAGCCATCTATTAGAAGATAATCATGATTCAACATATTCAAAACGTTTTAATTCAAAATGTTTCAACAATGTCAGTGTTTTACATTTTTTTTACAGAAAAAAAGACGCTGAAACTTATTAATTAAGAACTGGTCTTAGAAATTGATTTTCTTTGTTAAATTCATTTTAAATAGCTACAGTCAGCAAGAAATATTTTCATATACCCACTATTTAAAAGTTGCTTAAATTTTAGATAATTTTTGAAACACGTTGTCTTTTTTTGCTTCTGATAGGATTACAGCTTGTGAAATTCTGCATCTAATGAGTCCAAGTTGAAGGTAATGTGGATTGTGTGGAGATACATTTGAGTAAAAATTTGTGAAACGTGTCACGGATTATCCAACTATTTAGAAATTTGGAATGAGTTGGCGCATTTAAAAATACCTGATGGTACTAAACTCTATCTAAAATTTTTTCGAAAAAAAAAATAAGATGAAAAAATTAAATTTTATACAGCGATTAAAAAGAACATTTTTATCTCGAAATTGAAGACTCTAATCGAAAAATTTTATAGGACAACTTTTTTTCGAAAGGCATTGAACTTTTTAGAAAAAATTGTTAGAAACTTAAAAATAGTTAAACAAATAAAAAAAATTGTTTATAATAAAAAAATGCTGAGAATTCAATGTTCTAAATCGCTTATTTAAATTTTATTTTTTTTTAAATACTCGTTATACATTTCCAGATATTTAGAAAACAATTTTTTTTTGGGATCGCTGTTTGCAAATTAAACTGCACGCTGTTTTGTTGGACGTTACGCGCGCGGTGCCAGTGCTCGCGCCGTATACGCGTCTAATTTTGAAAAAACATGTGATATGTCGTTTTTCAACTGTTTTATTGATTGAATTAGCTTTTCTAAGCTTATTTCAACCATGCCTCGAGGTAATCGTTGTTGCAATCCTTTAAATAAATCGAAACATAAATGTGTGTATAAACATGTGATGCGAGTAACGAATAATTGGAATGCAAAGTTTGCTCATTTGATTGGAAACTATGTGTCTGATTCCTGTAAACGTTCAATTAACAACAATAAACTGGATTCGACTACGTACGTTTTTTTTAAATTCAATTTAATCAAATTTTAACGACGATTAATATTTAACAGGCAATTGCCGAATTCGGATAAACTTCATACATTTGAATATAAATATGTAATTTGAATAAATAAATATAAAGATTGAATGAATAAATATAAAGACATTTGAAACTCTTCAAATGTCTGAAGTTTATCCGAATTCGGCAATTGCATGTGAAATAATAATCATCGTTAATATTTGATTAAAATTAATTTAAAAAAAATTACGTAGTCGAATCCACTTTATTGTTGTTAATTGAACGTTTACAGGAATCACACACATAGTTTCCAATCAAATGAGTAAACTTTGCATTCCAATTATTCGTCACTTGCATCACATTTTTATACACACATTTATGTTTTGATTTATTTAAAGAATTGCAACGACGATTACCTCGAGGCATAGTTACAATAAGTTTAGAAAAGTAAACTCATTCAATAAAACAGTTGAGAAACGACAAATCACATGGTTTTTCAAGTTTAGACGGGTATACGGCGCGAGTAGGGCTAGAACAAAATTCTCAGATACCGACTGTCTTCCAGGCGGCCGCGTATCGGTATCCCGTATTCCAGGTGGCCGCAACCCGGCCAGCGCGGCGGGTTCGACTGCGACGCGAAACAGGTTCCGTATTTATTTAGTCCTTGAAGGTCGCGCGCCTGTAATTGTGCCATTACTGATTGTTATACTTAATTGATATAATAACGATGGTTAAAACGCCAGCCCCATTTGTTTATCAATTAAAAAAAAATTGTGCAGGGTTTTCCAGATTTAAGTGTTAAAGCTACCACTGTGTACTGTGAAATATGCAAGTGTTCCTTATATGTTTACAGAAAAGGACAATGTGAAAAGCACGTAAAGTCGCTAAAACACCGAGAAAATAATTTGAAGAAATGGAATCCCAAGAAGTGAATTCCTATATGAGGACGACGAGGTGTAAGAGTGTGACAACAGATACAGGAAAAGTAAGAGAAAACAATATTACTTAGTAAGTCACTATTTATTCACTGCAGCATGCATACTCAAGTTCGACCCTGGCATGTACTATTTGGTTCTAGCCCTAGGCGCGAGCATTGGCATCGCGCGCGGGCGTAACGTCCAACATCAGCGATCCCAAAAAAATTTTTTTTCTAAATATCTGGAAAGGTATAACGAGTATTTAGAAAAAAAAGAAAATTTAAATAAGTGATGGAGAACATTGAATTCTCAGCATTTTTTTTTTATTATAAACAATATTTTTTTATTTGTTTAACCATTTTTAAGGTTCTAACATTTTTTTCCAAAAAGTTCAATGCCTTCCGAAAAAAAGTTGTCCTATAAAATTTTTCGATTGGAGCCTTTCATTTCGAGATAAAAAATTTATTTTTAATCGCTGCATAAAATTTCATTTGTTCATAACTAATAATAATTGTTTTTTTTTTTCGAAAAAATTTTAGGCAGAGTATTTTAGAAATTTTAGTACCATCAGGTACTTTGAAACGCGCCAACTCATTCCAAATTTCTAAATAGCTGGAAAATTGGACACGTTTCACAAATTTTTACTCATTTATCAAAAAGTAAAATTACGATGTTTTCAAAAAATCATGAATAGCTCCGAAAATATTAAACCCTTTTTAAAGTTCTTGAACTTATATTAAAGGAAAATTTTTTAGAGTATCTGACAAGAGCCATTTTGAGAATTTTTTTCCTAGACGTGAAAAATTTCCAAATCTGAACCAAAACCATCATAAAAATTCGAAACCCTTTTTATATAAAAAATTTAAACTGTATTAAAAATACATTTTAATAAAACACAGCGAGTTCTAGAGCAATATTAATCTATTATTTATTTTTAATTATGTGGGGTGTACAGAACTTTTTGAATTTTTATGATGAGTTTCGGTTCAATTTTAGAAATTTTTCATTGATTTTTTTTTCCGAAAATGACTCAGTTAATCAGATAGATGCTTTGAAGGTTTCCCTTTAACATGAGTCTAAATAAATAATAAAACTTTTATATTATGAGTTATTCAAGATTTTTCGTTTTCGAAAGCATGGCAGTTGTACTTTTATTGAGATATCCTTTCACACAATCGACATATCTCTTTCAAATTGGGCTTATAAGACGTAAAATTTTACAAGCTGTAATAATTTCAGAAAAAAAATCGTTATTGTGGTACAAAAATTATCAGAATTTAAGCTTTCTTTCAAAAAGTGTGTGTATCATGACTAGGGTCCGGGAAAGTATGCTGTCAAGCAGAGCCGGCACTATACAACTCTATGATAATTAAAGTATAAGTAAAGCTTATTTTTTAGTGCATATTTCTTGCCGCTTAATACCCACGCCACTCACCGTGTGTAGCAACCGCATTGGATTCCTGTCCAGCAAATCTCGTGCGGGAACACGGGACACCTGAATACAATTTCTCCGTAAGACAACGAGCTATTCCGATAGCGACCTGCCGGCGGTATAAAAAGGTCGATCGTCGCATTGAAAACAATTTTTTGTGTTCGTGTACTTTATTTGCATATTACCTGATTTTGTGTGGATTTTTTGCAATGATGGCACAGTCGTTACCATTTGTGTTAGACTGAAACAGATTATTGAAAATTACGACGATTTTAAAATAGAATAAAATACTCCTTGCAATCACCTGTATTAATTCGAATATCCATAAAAAAAATACCTGGCACTGTTACAAAAGAGGAATTTTGGTTTGACTTGTGCATAATGTTTTGCGCATGTAACGCTTTTGTGGAACGTGGTCGACAATATTTATTTTATACATTTTTTTGCCAAATATGTGTCCAATTTTCCATTGCCTACTAGTGATACGTTGCCAACATATTTACAGAAGACATACAGGGTTTGTCCGGAAAGTAATAGCAGTGAGCTTTGAAAAACGGTTTTTATTGGTTCTATGTGTACAAATCTTTAGAAAATTTCAAAATACATTCCTCCTGCGTCCACACATCGGTTCCAGCGGGTCTTCCACGCATCAAAAGCCGCACGGTAGTCGTTTTCCGGAATCGCCTTTAAAGCGTCGGTGCAAGCCTTCTGAATATTTTTCACCGACCCAAAATGCTGTCCTTTCATTGGGGTTTGGGGGGCGCGGAAACAGAAAAAAGTCTGGGGGTGCCACATCGGGGCTGTAGGGAGGCTGGGGAACAATGGTGATGCCTGCCTTGACGAGGTAATCGGCCACTAGGAAGCAGGTGTGCGAAGGCGCATGGTCGTGGTGAAGCTTCCAGGATTTTGAGATGTCTGGGCGGAAGCGATTCATCCTGCGTTTCAGCCGCTGCAGCACCTCGACGTAAAATTTTCCGGTTACGGTTGTCCCCTGCGCAACGAACTCATGATGGACCAATCCCCGGCAATCAAAAAAGACAATCAGCATTGTCTTGGTCTTTGACCTGGACATCCTGGCCTTCTTGGGGCGAGGGGAGTTCGACATGTGCCATTCCGCACTTTGCCTCTTCGTCTCCGGATCGTATTCAAAGACCCAACTTTCATCCCCGGTAATGACGTCATCAATGAAAGCTGAGTTGTCTTCGCAGGTGTCCAAAAGTTCTTGGCAGGTTTCGACGCGCCTCGCTTTTTGATCGTCCGTTAGCACTTTTGGCACGAGCTTAGCGCACAATTTCCTCATTCCTAAAGACTCCGACACAATTTCCTAAAGACTCCGACACAATGGTTTTCGTAATGTCTAATGTTTCGGAAATTAAACGGACACTTAGACGACGGTCAGTGTTCAACAATTCATGCACACGTTTCACATTGTCGTCGGAACTGGAGGTTGATGGCCGTCCAGCGCGAGTTCTCGTCGTTGACATCTTCCCGACCTTCTGCGAAGGCCTTGTGCCACCGGAAAATTTGCCTGTCCGAAAGACAATCGACGCCGAAAGCCTTCTTCAACATTGGAATGGTTTCCGCAGCACTCTTCTGCAGTTTCACACAAAACTTGATCGCCATCCGTTGCTCAAGCGAACGTTGCATTTTTTCTTGCACCGGGTCACTGTAACGACTCTCAAAGAACGAGTGATGCGACCGCTACAACGACCAGTAGCCAACTGACGCTTGTTGGATCTTGTTGCCAGATCCCCCACCACAATCCCAGCACGTAAAGCGCGGGCTGGCGCTGTACACAATAAATTTCTGTGGCTGACAGTGGACGAAACAATAGATTTTCGCAGCAATAAGGTCGTTAATGTTCTGATACGAATTTTAGGCGTTTCAGATATTTTGCCTCCGATATTGATAGCTAGTTAATAGAACAGGTTTTGCAAACAACTAAAACTATAGAAATAGTAGTAACACGGGCATTGTGTTTTGTAGATGTAAAAAATAATAATGTATTGGGTAGTGACCACGGTATACGGACCAAATAGAAGGTATGATATCTAGGCGGTTGAAATACGTACCGCTTTGCGCATGACGTCACCTTGTGCCCACGATCCCAATATTTGCCATAAGAAGTCATATTATTTTCCTTTATATTTTTGCTATTTTTCATTAAACTTATTATTTATGTAGATATGTTACATATAATTGGAACGATGAAATATTTGAACGATGACCGTGTAATTGGAACGATGAAATAATTTATATACAATGATTTATTGATTTTTGTGTTTTAGAAAGTGTTCTATTCATGAAAGGATGTTTACCCGCGAAAACGAAATTCGAGAGTTTAATTTTCTTGAATGGATGAAACAACTATGTAAAACAAATATAATACAACGTTTTATCCACAATCAGAGCAAGTATCATCTGAATTTAATTTATAATTAATATATCTCACTGTCACGTCGAGTGGCATTTTAAAAAGTCGTGTCAACTTGGTAGGCGCTCTGTTGGTTTCTATCCTTTGTTACTTTAATTCACTAGTTTACACAGTTCAATAAAAATAAAATACAGCTACTTTATAAAATGATTGTGGCTAAAAAAACAATATTTGTGTTGATGTCTTTAGAAACAGATATGATCCAGGCAGCTTGATATAATTACGGATTTTAATAATTAATAATACATGGATTTTTTTGTTTCTATCACTTTTTTATATATTTATTCAACACTTTTACAGTAGATCGATTTAAAGAAATATTATTTTTCAAATAAGTAATACATTACTGATTTGATAAGATATCTGTTTTCAATATACCTAAAATAATTGTTGGTCAACACTTTAACTAATGTTAAATATAGATATTCTTGTTATTTTATTAGGTACGTGTTTAATTTGAAATATGTACTTATGTTTTGCCAGTAGCAAACAGTGTTTCTTATTCTAAAGAGATATGTTTTAGGTAAAGCAGGAGTTGTTAAAAAATTATTATAAAGTAATAATAAAAAATAACAGTGTTGATTGAGATAATACAATTATTGTTAATAGGTAAATACAATAAGATCCTTAGTTAATAATTTATAATATAATAATTAATAATTATAACCTACAATAAGATCCTTAGGTAACAAATATAGTTTTAGGTCCTAAATAGTAGGATAGGAGATATAAAATTATCTTTACAACTAAAATGGATATGTTCGGAAATTGTTTTATACAGTTGAATAGTTTTTAGTGGCTATCCTGTATATAATTATTACAACATAATAAAAACACAGACAAGGAAGTTTACTCAAACAAACCCTTTTAAAATTTGTTCCACAGTTTTCTTGTCCTGCCGTTTTTTCTGCCGTTGTACTCGATCAGACTTGCTCGGATTTTTTTCTATATTGGGAAGGTTTTTTGATGGAACACCTTCTTTCTTCAAAGATCTAAATGTTTTCGGTTGATATCCGAGAAACTCATGTCTTAGATTTCGCTCATAATCTTCTTCATAAAATTCTGACATTATTGGCAGATGTCTCCACTTTGTTTTCAATTTTTCGTCTTTGGGAAAGCCAAAAAACGTAAAATTGTTTTTTGAACGATTGTTCATATTATAACCGTTTACAGCACACCTCATTTTAACAAACGTTTGCTCTCAAAAATATAAAAACTAGCACAAACTTATCAAGTTGCCTTCAGAACACACTCCTCGGCTGACAAAAGTGGGCACAAGCTGACGTCACAGTCATGGCGCCCGGCTGCGCGATATCATACCTTCTATTTGTATACCGTGGTTAGTGACAACAAACAACTGTTAATGATAGAAACAGCTGTGCGAAATTCGTGAATATAATGTGCTTGGTGTGGTGTGTCCTGTAAACTATTCCGAATATACACCTTTAACTTCAGTAGATGTGGAACGATCATTTTCCCTCTACAACCATATCTATAGGCCAAATCGCTCACGTTTAAAGAGAAGGGATGCAGAATGACTACTGGTTGTTGCACGTATGCTCAAGCAATGAGGACAGTCGATGTTTCTGAATGACACTATGAGCATACGCTTCTAACCCTAATCATGACTAGGGTCCAGAAATGTATGCCATAACTCCTGGTCGGCACTATAAAACTCTATGATAATTAAAGTATAAACTGTAATTTTTAAGCGCCTTGTAAATCATGTACGCGTGTATTTCTTGCCCGTGCTAGCTATGGAATTGACCCTGCCCGACAACGCGCCGGGACCCACGTATGCGGAGTAGTACGCCATTCCGTTGCAGGAGGGCAGGATAGTCTAACGCAGTTTATCACGCGTAAAGGCAAACATTCCAAACCCTTTCGTTGTTGACTGTGTATATTAGTTTTTAGTTAGTGACAGGCACGGAACGTTATATACTTCTTTTATTTTTACCTACTAGGGTCAGGCCAAATGTTCCGGATAGCATATAGCAAATTTTGCATTGTAAAAATTAGTAGTATTACTCACTATTTGAAGAAAGCACCGTGTGATGAGTTTCATTTTTTTTTTTTTTTTTTTTTAGTTTAGAAAGCTTCAAATTTTTTATTAATATGAATTTTTACCAAGTAACAACCAAATCAATCCGTCAAAAATACTGCGTAATTTATTAATCTGCTTATTAGTCTATTTAAAAAAAATATACGTTTGTTACATTTTGGATCTATTGTTCTTCTGAGAGCATACTTTGAAATTTCAAAAAATACGTTACCCCCGGAAAAAAGGGAGGGGGGGGAATTTTCACGAAGTCACCCTGTACCTTCATAGATTTGTTTGGAAAATCGAACGCATATGCTAATTTTAACCCTTTTGTAAACGAGCAGCGAATCGTAATGACCGGTATTAGTAGTACGAAATGCGGGCACTTTAATTAGTGTCGAATGATGTACTCATTAGTCAAACTCCTACATGTCGCCATGTCCGGAAATGGTGCAGGCCGACCTACTGGTTAATCTAGTGCGGTTTAATTTGCAGGGCCGTTAGGCATGCAGACTGTCTCGCCTATACTCCGATTCTAAAATAAATGAGAGTTATTCATAGCTATAGGGTGAGCCATCATATGGTTTCTTTTTAAAATTGCTATTAAAACTACATAGTTGAATATTTTTAAATGATTGTTGCTTTATTCAAGAAAGTATGCCTTCCCATTATTTACGAAAAACAATTACAGTTAAATGGCCTCCGCAGCTGGCTTGGCAGTAGTTCATTCTTTTCGCCCAATTTTGCAGTACATTTTCAATTATTTGTGGCTCTATTTCACGAATAACTCGATTGATGTTTTCCTTCAGTGCGTCAATTGTTTGTGGATCGTTGGAGTAGAAACGGTCCTTAACATGTAGCCCTAAAATAGTCCAACGGTGTTAAATGGCCAATTAATGTCTCCAAAACGGCTGATAACACGGTTACCGAATTTAGTGTGCAAAAGATCGATTGTATCACGGCTTGTGTGACACGTTCCTCCATCCTGCTGGAAACAAAGCTCGTCCAAGTCCAAAGCGTCCAATCGCGGCCCCAAAAAATCACTTAACATGTCTCTGTAACGCATTCCGTTTAGTAACGATGTTACCATCTTCATTTTTAAAGAAGTACGGACCAATGATGCCACCACTCCAAAACCCACACCAAACAGTCACTCTTGCAGGATGCATTGGCTTCTCTATGACTACGTGTGGATTTTCGGAACCCCAAATCCTACAGTTCCGTTTATTAACATGTCCTCCAAGATGAAAATGAGTTTCGTTCGAAAAAAATGATTTTTTCGATTGAAATCGGCGTCATTTTCAAACTCATTTAAAGCCCACACGGAGAAGCGATAACGAAGTGGATGGTCATTTTCCTTTACCTCTTGAGTAAATTGCAACTTGTAAGCAAATAATCCGAGTAGGCCAGTCAATAGAGCTTTTTGACATGACACGATTGATACCTGAAATCCGACTACGGGATACTTTTAAGTTCAGTCCTTAGATGAAAACGTATACGAATTGGACTAGGAAATACTTGCACTTTTTTTTTAATAACAAATTAGTAAAAAAAAATCAAGTTTTTTCAGTTTTTCGCTTATAGAAGAAAAGCTATTGAAGCAATCACATCGCATAGGAAAGTTGTAGAAAATTCAAAAACCTTTAAAATGAAAAAAAAAATCAAGTCAATCGGTACATTTTTCGCTGAGAAAACTCGGAAAAAAAGCAACACATTATCTTTTCTTAATAAATTCGTAATTCGAGTATTTTTGCATTGGAAGAGTCAATCTTGTGGGAAAATGTAGGTAATATCACGAAGAATGAGTGTGTACAATAGTTGCACAATAGTCGAATAGTTTTTTACATCGTATTTTGAATATTCCACAACACGTCGAGCGATAGATTAAATAACATTGTCTCGACGGATTCGAAAACTACAGAGTGTAAACTATAATTCTTCAATTTACTTTGTTTCATTTAAAAGCCATTAAATTGGTGTAAAAGGCCTCTGAACACCGCGCGAAATTTGCTGGTCGCTGCCGCCGCTTCCCCTCGCTCTCCCGCCACCTATACCTCGCTCGGCTGTCAGAGCGCCGCCGAACATTTTGCGCGGTGTTCAGAGGCGTTTTACACCAATTTAATGGCATTTAAATGAAACAAAGTAAATAGACGAATTGTAGTTTACACTCTGTAGTTTTCGAATCCGTCGAGAAAATGTTATTTAATCTATCGCTCGACGTGTTATGGAATATTCAAAATACGATGTAAAAAACTTTATTCGACTATTGTGCAAAAACTATTCATCGGACATAATCCAGTTTTTGCACACTCATTCTTCGTGATATTACCTACATTTTCCCACAAGATTGACTCTTCTAATGCAAAAAATACTCGAATTACGAATTTATTAAGAAAAGGTAATTTTTTTGCGTTTTTTCCGAGTTTTCTCAGCGAAAAATGTACGGATTGACTTGATTTTTTTTTCATTTTAAAGGTTTTTGAATTCTCTACAACTTTCATATTGGATGCGATGTAATTGCTTCAATAGCTTTTCTTCTATAAGCAAAAAACTGAAAAAACTCCATTTATTTCCACTAATTTGTTATTAAAAAAAAAAAAAGTGCAACTATTTTCTAGTCCAATTCATATACGTTTTCATCTCAGGACTGAACTTAAAAGTATCCCGTAGTCGGATTTCAGGTATCAATCGTGTCATAAACTCACCCCTTTTCGAGCTCTATTGACTGGCGTAGAGGTCTTTATGCAATATTCTCCTCAGTGAAGTACGACTGACATTAAGTTTTTGTGCTCTGTGACGAGTTGAGGTTCTTAGATTTTCACGCACACTTTGGGCAACAGCAGAAATTCTGCGAGCACGTGGATGACTTCTGTTATCCATAAGCATGCCAGTTTCACGAACTTTCCTTAAGAACTTTCTTACACCAGGCACTGACGGAGCTTAATTTCGACAAAAAATTGTTCTCAATTTTCTCACTGTTTCTGCAACACTTTAACACGTTGTTCAAGCGTAAACGATTCATTTCTTACAGCGGAGGTTAGACACCATGGAGGTTAGGTTATGTCAAATGTCAAGCGCGTCAGTGTCGGCAATGTAGAAAAAACATCAAATTAAACAAAAAAGCAAAAAAAAAAGCTAATTGAAGGCAACGGCAAGCGCAATCCCCCGACTATTTTGGTTTCTACTTGACAATTTGGGGGGGGGGGGGCGATCGCCCCTATCGCCCCCCCCTGGCTACGCCCTTGAATAACACTCAGTTTAAAAAGAAACCAATAGATGGCCCACCCTTTAAATCAATAAGAAAGACAACGTGCTTCGGGAGGCACAAATAATTTTTAATCCTTTCGCTACAACCCCAATCTAAAATTCTATAACACACGCTTTATTTGAGCTATTTGATAGGAAGTAAGTTTTACTCGGAAACAGCTGAGAGAAATTAATTTTTGTGCCCGATAATTCACTTTTACTCACCTTCGTTCAAAATTAGGGCAATAAAAATATGTCTAAATGACTTAACTTAAGCGCCGCGAAGCCTCAAAAAATTTTTTTCAGCAAGATACCTTTTTTACTTTACCATTACAAAGGTTTATTAATTATGAGTTCATTATCTACTTAACATTTTTTGTATTTTGAATATTTAAAAAGTTATGGCCCATTTATTGTTGAGTGCACTATCTGTTTTTTTCATATACTGCTAGGTTAAATAAATATAATTTCTGTAAAGAGTATATCAATTTACTTAGGCAAATAAATTAAACTAAAGTAAGTTTAGTTTCCTAAACTAAATTTTAGTAAAATAAAGCCAGAAGCGTCTGCCTTTTAAGACACAAACAAAAAATATAGCTTGCTAATGATGTTAATAGAAAACCATGCAGAGCATCGCGACTCTTCGATTTTTTTTTAAATAAACCTCCTTTATAATTCGTAAGTTTTTCATTTTTTTAACTCTTTTTTTAATTTTTTATTATTTCAAAAATTATGTCCGATCCCCAAAATCTTCTTTGGTCTACTAAAACATTCGCTTAAAAATATTATCAATCTAATAAATACTCCACTTCTAAATTTCACACCATTGAGGACATCTTCTAATGCAAATAAGAACTGAGTAATAAACCGTATTCAACTTCCAAAACTCCCAGTATTTAACTATGAAAGTATGTGTGAATAACAGTTTTTGGCTTAACTTTAAGTAAATACATTCCTATTTATTAAAGCAATTGTTATTATTTTTTGAATTCGAATACAGACAAATCAGCTGTGCACAAAACAGTTTGTGTTTTGATTTGAAGCAAAATATTTCTGCTGGCTATGCTGAATTAGGTGGAAATATTTTCAGAAAAGTAACTTCTAATGAACTAAGAAAATGTTACGAGTTGTGCTTAAATAACAATGTTGCATATTGAACAATACTTATTTGTATTGTATATTTGTATAAAGATATTTGTTTATTATAAATTACATAAAATTTCAGCTATCAAAACCTAGGTTTACTACATATATATTTTGTTGTAAATAAAAACATATTTACTTATGTATTATGTATATGTTGAACGAACAACAGCGTCGGAAAATTCAATTCCAAATTGTGCAATAAGTTATGACGCCACCACTGGAGGCGCACCCATGTGAGGCTACCACTGGAGCCGTTGCCTGCATCACGCCATGGGTCACACCAAGTGGGTTAGAATCGGAAAATCCTGGCCAAAAATCGAAAAACCAATTTCGTTATATTCTGTTTTAATTCATATAGCTTTGTGAAGCAGGGTTTCCTGCGTGTAATACTGAAACGACATCTACCTAGGTTTTATACCTACGAGAATTGGTCCCGAAATACTCAACGTTCACGTGTTGTGAATTTTTGTTACCACAAGCTGTATTTCCGACTTAAACAAATGGAGGCTACTCTTGAAGGGATGTAAAATATTATCTATGCATTGAAATTCAAATTTTTGTATTTCTTATTATGGAAAATAAATGTTAACTTTGCGCTTATAATATAAACGCGCATGTTAAGGTAGCGAAAGAAAAGTAGGAAAATAGTTTGTCTCTACAGATCACTAACACTAATTCACAATTTAACATGTGGGGAAATATTAGTGGAATAAGAAATTCATAAAAATTGTCTGCTCGAAACTGCTTATTTCAGTGAAATATGCAAAAATAGAAAGGCGCGTCCAATAGAGCGTTCTCGGGGCAATTCTAACTGTACCTGCGTCACCAACTAGGATTAACTATTTCTTATCCAAAAACAAAATTTTGTATATTTACAAGAAAAAGAAAGGAAATACCACAGAACCTTTCCATAGGCAACCACATATTTCCAAACAACAACTCGGTACAATACCTAGGAATCACGTTAGACAGAAAACTACTATTCAAACAACACGTAGACAATATTATAACAAAAACAGAAAAGGGCATAAATATGTTAAGAATGGTATGTCACACGACATGGGGAGCTGAGAGTGTTTCAGCTCTAAACATATACACTCATTACATAAGACCTATAATGGAATATGGGTCCATCTTATACTGTCAAGCAGCCCAAACACATCTTAATAAATTAGATGTCAACAAATGCATAAGAATATGCCTAGGTGCATTAAGAAGCACTCCCATTAGCACTTTAATGGCAGAGAGCTCCCACGTACCACAAATATTTAGAAGAAAACAGTTAGGCTGCGCATTTATAACAAATATGTTAGCAAAAAATAGCCCGACCATAACGGCAATTCACGAATTATTTGTATTAGACCTCACGAGTAAATACTGGAGGAACAAAAAAATCTGTTCCCTTAATACAAAACTACAGTGAACTCATTAGATACAAGGACAATATAAATGTATCTAATGTAAACCCGATATATGGTATAGATCAGTATATATCACACTCAAATAGTATCAAAGAAAACATTTTCTTTATGAGAGATTATTCTAAATTTCCACAGGCAGCAAGAAATATGTTCTTCAACAGCGACATTAGACAAATAGCACCAGAAGTTATTTGTATATACACGGATGGGTCCAAAATTTACAACAACACAGGTTGCGCTATCTACGATTCTACACATAAATTCAGTAAGAAATTCAAACTACCAGATAACTTTAGCGTATATTCGGCGGAAGCTGTGGCGATAATACAAGCCCTGGAATTCATTAAATACCTACAAGTTCCCGAAAGATATTTCCTCATAATTACAGACAGTAAAAGTATCCTGGAAAAAATAAAGAACCTGACTCGCACCTCTACTACAAACCATTTAATTAACATTATAATACGTTTTTCACAGCTAAGGGAAACATATAGAAGTTAAATTTGTTTGGACAAACTCACACTGTGGAATAAAAAATAATGAAAAGGTAGATGCACTAGCCAAAGAAGGGGTAAAAAAACGGAGTTTGTTTAGAACACAAATGCACCCATAATGACATAATCTCAGTGTTGAGGAAACAAATTTTGGAAGACTGGCACTCTTATTACAAAAAAGAAGAAGAAGGACTTTATTACAAAGCAATTCAGCCCAATCCGCCAAAAAAACCATGGTTTCACCAAACGAAATTAAAGAAATGTACGGTTAAAAACATTATTAGACTTAGATTCAATCATTGTTTAGTTCCTCAATATATACATAAGTATAATATCACAAACAACCCTAAATGCCAATGCGGTGAAATAGGAGATGCAGAACACATATTATTAGCTTGCCCTCTAAATGAAAATAAAATAACTCATTTTTTAAATATATTGTACTCTAGAGACATATTAAAACCATTCAATTTACACCAACTGCTACAATTGATTGATATAAATGTATACACTGCTCTAGACAAGCATATAAAAAATATGAATCTAAAACTATAAAAAATGTATAATACTATCATAGGTACCTAAACTTAAAATAAATATTACCACCGAAAGCCGAAACGGCGGGCTACTTTATTAATAGAATAATGTTGTATAATGCAAAAATCCACGTACGAATATTATATTTTAGTAATAAGCACACCCTTGTGTACTACCCTTTTGTATAAACACCCAACTTTCCGTAGTTCAGTCTGTACTGTTTATGAGACTAGACGAACTCCTAGTCGAACAGTGTCCTTGTTAGTTCCCACATTCAAAGGAAAAAAAAAAGAAGAAAATAATAAGAATACCTAAAAATAATAATACAAAAAAAGAAAAATAAAACAAAAGAAAAAATATATATAAAAAAAAAAAATAACAAAAAAAAAAGAGTAAGAAAAAAGAATTTATGTTAAAAAAAAAGATATTTATATAAACATACAAAATTAGGTAGATCAGAAGATGTAGGTTAGGACATAATATAGTCAATATATATGTAGATAGATAGAATTCTCACAAGCAAAATATCACGCAACGTGGGAAACACTGCGCTAATGGCCTAGAAGCTCTGGCCATAAATTCGAAAGAAAAAAAACTGTACCTGCGTCAAAGCAGGTGTTCATCCCCAATACAATAGTAAGTCCCAACCAAGGGGGGAAATGTATATACCTGGTGTACACTATTGACCAGTGGAAGGAGAAATATAGGGTTATTTATGTTACTTATTAATGAAAAATATAAATAATCTTATTCGAATCAAAATATGTAGCTTTTTAAGAAAATTTTACTTCCGGTTCTCCACCTGTTTTTTTTCGGTAAGATTTAGTTGAAATTATATAAGCAGAAAATATCAATGCTCTAATTTTGATCATAATAAGTACCTTTTATCGCGAAAAAATGGTTACATGCGGTTGCTGCCGGCCCGCCATTTTGTTTCCCTTTCGAAGAGAGTATTAAATTGAAATCTTATTTACAGAAAATATGAATACTCTAATTTGGATTTTTAAAAGTTGCTTTTATCGCAAAAAGCGGTTACTTTCGGGCCGCCATTTTGTTTTTTGAAATATTAAGTACAAATTTGAAATCTGCGACCCATAAAACATTAAATTCGATATAGTTTGACAAATTTTCTACCTTTCTCGATTTTTGGCCAGGATTTTCCGATTATAACCCACTGTGCGCCATCAGGAATCCACTGCCTCAGCATTTCCGGAACCGCTCCGTGGCCTCGGCCGGCTTCCCGACGAGAAGCAGAACTCGCCACATATTTTATATTCATTCGGGTTTCAACTTTTGTTCGGCAAACATTTCAAAATTCCAAATCATTGCAAAATCAAATTATTTTTAATTAAAAATAAATTGTATTTGTCAATTAAACCATTTTTTCATTGTTACACCGGTCACGCGGCGTAACTAATATTAACTTAATTAAATAATAAAGGAATTCCTCGAAAAATCAGTCATAACTTTTGAAATATAGAAAGTATAAAACAGGTGGTATTTTGCTAAAAAAAATTTCGGCGTCGCGATGCTTAGCATCATTAAGCTATATGTTGTGTTTCCATCTTAGTTGTTAGTAAAAGCAAGTAAGCTGACACATTCTTATACAGAAATTATATTCATTTAGCTAGCAGATTACGAGAAAAACAGATAGAGCACTAAATAATAAATCGACCATAATATTTTAAATATTCAGGATACAAAAAAATGTTAAATAGAAAAAGCACACACAATTAATATATCGTAATGGTAAAGAAAAAAGGTATGTTGCTGAAAAAAAATTGACGCGTCGGGACGCTTAGCGTCGTTAAGACATATTTTTTATTTTAGACTCACTTTTGAGTGGAGGTGAGTAAAAGTGATTTACCGTTCACAAAAATTAATTTCTCTCAGCCGTTTCCCAGAAAAACTCACTTCCTATGATAAATCGATCACCTTGTATATATTAGAGATAGCACTACGAAATCACCTGTTTTGTAAAAAACGTCATACATTAGCACGCTCCGCAGCCGGTCAAATAGCGACTGAGCGACGTAAAACTAATTCATTAGTCCCTATACGCCTGAATATTATCCCGGTAAAAGTATGCAATTTTGATGATAGTAACGTTATAATAATAATATAATAATAATATAATAATAATAATATAATAATAATAATAATAATACTCACCCTATAATTACTCCGAAGAGGTCCCTTAGGTCCCTGAGAGGTCCCTTAGGTCCTCTCAGGGACCTGTGCGGGAAGGAGTGGCTATTATTATTATTTGCCATGGCGCACTGGGAGCGAATTAAGATTATTTCGGTAACGCATTTGCTTTACAGTTCTGAGGAAACCCAGAAAACTCAGAACATTACCAAATCTAGGGCATGTACGGTTGGATTGACATCTATGCATCCACACCTATACACTAGTGTATTAGTGGTTGCATATCAAGCCCTGACGGAGAAAGCGAGACAATTAAAAATCGCTACCCCGGCCGGGACTTGAACAACGCGCACAGAGGTATCGCGACTGGAAAGACGGTACTTTAACCCACTCGGCTACCCGTACCCGTTATACAGGTTGCATATACTTCAGGTAGACTTGTATTCCTATGTTTTACAAATTTTATTCACTGTCCGCCGCTGTCTTTAATATTTTAGTGCTATCTCTAGTATGTATGCATTGTTATTCTCGGAACGCAGTGGTCGAGTACATTTTTAGACTGACGGAAGTGCATCGGTCGTATACCGTCGGGTGCGGTCGGGATGAGGTCGATTTGTCACGATGAAATAACAGTTGGAAGTTGAAAGGAATAGGCGACGCATGTAAGATGAATGGCTGATGGTTATGTTTAAACCCATTTAATTAAATAAATTGTGTTTTGTGTTTAACAGGGTGTCCGTTATTTACCAACTTGTTTTTTTTTCGCAGCGCCCCCCTAAATTATTAGTTTATGACCTAAAAAAAAATTATCAGACCCATATCAGCCCTTAATATTCATATTAAGCCCTGCCACAAAGACGATACATTTCCCATATAAATAACATGGGGTTTCAGCACGTTTTACATTTAATTTTTTTTCTCCTGAGCAAGTTAATATACAGCGATGAGAGATCTATATTGTTGTAGATCCAAATTGAACGCTCTACAAAAAAGCTCTCTTATGAGTTTTCGATAAATTCAATTGTTTAAAAGTTATTCAAGTTTGATATTGAACTTATAGTAATTTTTTAGATTTTTTTTACTTTGACCGCAAAATTATCATTATTTATATAAAAGTAAATTGTTTATTGCGAAAAAATATCTAATTTTAACTGTATTATAGGTAAAATTATTGTAAAAAGTTCAGATAATTGAAAAATAATGTGACTGACCATTTGAGTTGTTTTTTTATCGGAAAAAAAATGACAGATTAAACAAATTTTTTAACATATTGATTAACACAATTTATTTTATTAAACATTCTTCTTCTGGTGGCATTTGGAAATTTTATTTATACTCACTTACAATTTGAATGACATATTGTTTTTGATCTTTGTGCTTAGCTAGAGTATTAATATATTCTCAGTCAATTTGACAGCTCTCTCTGCAGTACCATTGACCACTCGTAGGTGTTTTACAATTTTTAACCCTTATAAATAATCTGGATTATCTGACCATGTACTTAATCGAAGAAAGTTTGTATCAACACCAAATCTTTCAAAAAATTGAAAAAGTTAGAATTAATAAAACAATCAACGTTTTTGTTGAGAAACCATTTAAAATCATTTAAAATCATCTAAACTAAATTATACTTTAGAGCGCATGTGTCACTACGAATTATTTTTTTCGTAAAAATAATTGTTAAAAAAATTTCTACGTCATTAACTGTACTGAAGGAAAATTTTTTCATTGTATAAAATTTTATAAAATCGTATAAAATTTTGTAGAAATTCACGGAAATAAATAGATTATGTAAAAAAAAAGTTATAGTACTAGAATTGAGTAAAACTAGTTAGTACGTACAATGTAATCCAAAATTTTAAATTTATCGGAATCTCTTGTCAATAATTTTTACTTATCTCATTTCAATAATTTTTACTTTTTCAATAATACAATGAAAATCACATATTTTCTCAAATAAACAATTCATTTTCATAAAAATAATGATAATTTCAATCCTACAAAAATGTGTCTCTTATCGCTGTATATTAACTTGTTCAGGAGAAAAAAAATTAAATGTAAAACGTGCCGAAACTCCATATTATTTAAATGGGAAATGTATCGTCTTTGTGGCAGGGTTTAATATGAATATTAAGGGCTTATATGGATCCGATAATTTTTTTTAGGTCATAAATTAAAAATTTAAGGGGCTCTGCGAAAAAAAAACAAGTTGGTAAATAACGGACACCCTAGTGTTTAAAACCATAGTATTAATAAAAAAAATAGCGAATACATTATATTAATAAGTACTGCAACAATTAATAATAATAATATTGTGTGAAATAATTAATTTGTCCAGTTTACTTGTTATCATTTGAAAAGGAGACAAACCATCGACCAGCGGAGCATCGCGAAAAGACCAAATTTATAGACTGACGTGTAATGTGAATAAAGGATTACGTACTTAAAATGGACAAATGAATGTTTTAGAGACTGATGGTGTATGCAGTTCTCGAACAAAAACCTACTACTTATCGCGCTAAAAAAAATGAAAGTGATAATGAGAATACACTATAAGCAATGCGGTGTAGAAAAAATAAAGATCCTAATGAACTGCCTAATTAAAAAAAATTGAAGGGGCCATAAAAAGCGGCTGTGACTCTCCAAATCAGTGTCGTCATGTGCTCCGTAGGAGTCTTTCCAAGACGCATTTCAAATTTGTCAAAATAGAACGGGTAGGGGCACTAGGGGGCACGGATAGCCGAGTGGGTTAAAGCACCGTCTTTCCAGTCGCGATACCTCTGTGCGCGTTGTTCGAGTCTTGGCCGAGGTAGAAGATTTTTAATTGTCTCGCTTTCTCTGTCAGGACTTGATATGCAACCACTAGTACACACTAGTATAGGTGTGGATGCATAGATGCCAATCCAACCGCACATGCCCTAGATTTGGTAATGTTCTGAGTTTTCTGGGTTTCCTCAGAACTGTAAAGCAAATGCCTTACCGAAATAATCTTAAGTCGCTCCCAGTGCGCCGTGGCGAATAATAATAATAGCCACCCCTTCCCCCCACAGATCCCTTAGAGGACATCTGGGGTTACTCTTCGGAGTAATTATAGGGTGAGTATTATTATATTATTATTATTATTATTATTATAGAACGGAAAAGTATTTGAATTAATAAAAATGAAATTGTGTTATGGCATAAAAGATATTTAAAAAAAATCGCATAGCCCGAGAAAGTCGAAAAAAAATATACACTAATGAAATTAAAGGGTTTTCCAATAAGGGCGGGTCGATGTTGAAATGGAATAAAATAAGCTGTGTGAGGTATTAGCGAAATTCTTTTTTTATTTGAAACACCCACGTATGCCATTATGTATGGAATATGTACATATGTTCAAAGGTCCGCCGCGGCTTTTTTTAGGGAATTTTTTTTAACTGATTTTCATAAAATGATTACACTAATTTTATCTACTACGAAAGCATTGTACATATGTGGTAAGCCAGGCTAATAGTAATATTTAATGTACCTAGGACATTAAAGTATGCACTGACAATTATTCGATGCTCCGGAAAGTCCAGAATATTCTACGTATGCATTCTACAAACACTTAAGTTTTAATTAAACAATGATCTATGTTTTCCATTATTTCAGGTACGGTGCAGGACCAAAACAATACTACGTAAGTTACTTTTTATCTTTTTGCTGTTTCTATTAAACATATATTTCAAGTGTTGCAATTGATTAAATAAACATATAAAAATTGATTTAAAAAATAACTAAATACATTTTCCGAATATCGAACAAATAACAATCTGAATATTTTTTATAGTTCAAAAATAACCTAAAATATCGGCAGTGAGGCGTAAAATTGGGACATAAAGTACAATTTTGAGAAACACCCTATATCTCGGAAAACGTAACGTTTCGATATGTGATTGACTATTAAATTGGCTATAAGAATTGGGGCTCAGAGACCAGCATCAGTTTTCGTTTGTTTCGTTAACAAATAGGTTTCTCTTTTCGTCTCTACTGTAGTCTCAGAAGGACCAGAATGTTTTGACATTCTTTGACATTGGTAAATGTGTTGTTCCAGACCATTTTTCACTTTAGTTAATATCAATGCCGCAATATACATTTTTCATGAAGTTTCTCTCGGACTGAAATATGCGGCTTTTTCGTATCAATAGCGTATTAATAAATACAAGATGTTCCTAAAAGATGCGGTGATGATAAAAGGACACGTAGAGAAAGTGAAGTGATAACGAAAAATGTTTTTTTTTTGTGGAATATTGTTCTTCCTATTATTCCGTATTTATTTATATTTCTTCATTTGTTATTCTTATTCCTCTATTTATATATACACTATTAACAAAAATTAAAGGATATTAAAAAAAATCCAAATTTTCAACAAGGGATAACTCGGAGAAAAATAGTCGTACAGAAAATTAAAAAAAAAAAAGGAAATTGTAGCCTCAAGTGTCTAGTTTTCAGAACTTAAAAAATTCTTAGCGGGAGCGGTTCTCACGTAATCATCCGAAAACCAAAAAAAAAAATTCCAAATTTTTTCTCGTCTTTAAAATCTGTGACTTCAAAATCTGTGACTTCAAAAAATTTTTTTTCATCATGCGACCATAAAGCTCTTAGTTAATCAGTTTTAATTTGACCTCTTAACGAGCTCCGTACGATGATTTGCCGCGGTTATCGTCGATCAAAGCAAAAAAAGTCCTTTTCAACTTTGACAATCAATTTACTCGGGAACTAATGATCGTACAGATAATGGAAGTAGGGTTTTGGAAACTGCAAAACATTCTCTATAATGCACAATCGGGAGCGATTGATAAAAAAAAAATTTGAAGCGATAATATTGGCTGAAAAAAGTTAAAAATTTGCGAATTTAAGGATATTTGGAAAATTTGGTATAACTTTGGATATAGTGGATGAACGAAGGATATCGTCGGTATTTATTTTTTTTAACCTCAAAGTGTCCCTAAAAAAACCATCAAAGTTGCAATGCCCTGCGATTTTTTTTTTAGTGTCCCGAAGGTTTAAATTTATCGTTTCGGCCAAAAAACTGTAACAAGCCCTTTTTCCGATTTTTTTTGCATTTTTTCAACTTCAATATGATTCTTTTTGGCAAAAAAAAAAATTAAAAAAAATTAAAAAAAAAGGTTTTTTTTAGATTTTCAATGTTTTCGAGCAAAAAAATATGTATTGTCGCCAAAAAAATCATATTGAAGTTGAAAAAAATGCATAAAAATCGAAAAATTGCTTATTACGGTGATTTTTGGCCGACACTAAGGACCCCGCACCAATCATATGGATTTTGGTTCCCGGCCAATTTTTCTGGGGTTGAAATATGTTGTACTTTGAATCTCCCGGAACAAAAAGTTTTCATGGCACCAATGTCAAAAAATCGACTCTAAGCGAGTTACGAGCCGTCGAAGGTCAGATATCTGACTTTCCACGAGCCGTCGAAATCGGAATTTTTTGGAATCTATTGGGTTTAGCAAAAATTATCCAAGAACAAAAATGCCTTAGAATTAGTCAAAGAATACTCTCAAATTATTTCAGATTTTTTAGAGATGATTTATGTTTGTTTAAAAATGGCGAAAAATTGCAATACACGTCACTTTCAAATGCCAAGTGCGCCTTTGAAAAATTCAATATGATGGCTCCAATATGACCGCCGGAAGCAGGAAAAAATTGAGTGTCGAGCAAAAATAAGCTTGTGAAGATAAAAATTCGCAACCGATCGTGTCGTTTTTCGGCTCAAGTTGTAGCTGATGGATGCCTCTAAAAAGTTGGTGTGGTAGGTTGACAAAATCCAACATGGCGGATCCAATATGGTAGTCAAAAATTCAATATGGTGGCCGAATTTTTTGGAAATCAACCGATTTGCACTAAATTTGGTATACGGGGAGATCACTGGAGGACGAAATTTTCGAAAATCAACCGATTTATAACAAATTTATTATAAGGGGGTTTTTGGGGTCACCGATTACGAATCCGAAATACGAATCAGATTTTTAAGATTCAAGATGGTGGATGGTAATATGTGACCCCAAAATCCACCGTGTAATAAATTGGTACAAATTGGTTGATTTTCCAAAATTTCATCTGCCATCTTGGATCCTTCATCTTGAGTTTGGTAAATCTGACCTCGGATTCGTGATCAGTGATCCATAATACCCCAGAATACCAAATTTAATGCGAGTTTTTATTTTCACAAACTTTTTTTACTGAACACTCGATTTTTCTCCTGCTTCCGGCCACCATATTGGAGCCGTCATATTGGATTTTTCACATTTTCAGTCTTAACCGGAAGTAAAACTACCGGCCCTTAGTGTGTTAGAAAGAATGACATAATATTATGTTTGAATGAAATTATTGTTCTTTTCGAGAATGTTGTAATATACTGAATTTGTGTCATCTATGTTATTGAATTTATTAACACTATTTTTAATGGTTTTGATTTTTACCATTTCTAAGAGTAAAATTTTTTGTTTGGTTTTGTGCCTAAAATTCTACAATTTTTAAAATTGCAATTGTGTTCTAGATTATTGATAATATGTTCCACTAGCGCTGTATGTGCCTTTTATTTCATGTATGTACATATGGCATATTCATGTTCCTTTAATCGATCTTTTAAATATCTTTGTGTCTGTCCAACGTGAACTTTTTTACCATTATTAGAATCACAAGTAATTTCGTATACAACATTTGATTTATTTAGTTTAGGAGTTTCTGATTTTAATTTGGAGGAACATTGTGCAACTATGTTTGAATTTTTGTATGCTATAGCTATTTTATCTGTGATGAGAATTTGTTATATGTTTTCGGACAAAGTATGTATGTAGGGTAAATATATGTTTTTTATTATTATTTTTTTAAATTTATTTAACATATTTTATGTTGTCTTTCTTTTTCATTGTTATTTTATTCATCACTTCATTGCTAATTGGTTTAACTTGTTCTGTTAGATATCCATTTTGTTTTAATATTGTCAGAATGTTTTTTTTTGGTGAAACATTAGTTACTTTGTTGCAAGTTTTATATTATGATGCGTACGCCTATGTTCCGCGGCCCATTTCGGCCAGCTCTACAAATGAACTAATTTCTACTTTTATAACGATTGAAATTTTAAAAACAAAATTGACGTTTTTTCTATGATTTATGATGGTGCGCAAACCTGTAGCAACCTAAACACGAGCCACCACTGGCAATTACATGTTTCATCTACCTGTTTAATGGTTAAGACCTTTGTGGCTGACATGAATTGTTAAAATGTCCAAGAGCTTAGGTATGCCTAAAATTTCTGCACGTGACTTGGGAAATTTTGTATATACGCAGACAAATATATCTCAGAGATAAACTTGTAGTATAAAAGCCGGCCACATGGGACTCAATTATTCGTTCAGTAAAAAATATAGACGTCGAATATTTTGGGTTAAATAAAAAACAAACAATGTATCAATCTTAGGCGGACAGGTTTACAGCGTGAGTAATCCAAAACATTTTACGGAATTATAAAAAAAAAAAAACATTTTAACCCCCAACGGAACTAAGTCAGTACGTGCCTCCTGTATGTGAATTACACTTCTGTTACTTAATCTCATAATTCACGAGTTTGGAATAGCTGCATGGTACACTGGGACCTATAAATCAAACTCTAGTAACATGCCGTACATTATAAATACTGAATACTCTTATTGCCATATAGGCATAGGTATGAAACTAGAGCCATTTATTACAAGATGAAACATTGAGATTGCAATGCAATTTTAGAAACCACACTTACGATGTCTACGTAATTACTGGGCAGAAGAGTCGAATATCTCGAAAAATATCTGATATATCAGAAATATGATCTTTGAATTCTCGGATGACATTTTATATAACCTCAGGCGTATTTTGTGAATTTCTTCAGTTATTCTATGTTTCAAATTTTTGATTATCTGGTTGATTAACTGTGACTCTGGTTGACTCTGGTTGATTTTAAATATCTCCATACAAATTAATCAAGATGAGTCAAATCGGGAGACCTTGTAGGCCATTCAATAGATCCACGTCTTTCAAACTACCTGCTACGAAAACTTCATTTATATCTCTAACCGTTCATTCAGATGCGTTGGAGATCCATGTTGTTCATACCAAAGAGATGTGTATATTTGTTTTAGATAATTTTACTATTATCTAGAAAAAAATATGTAGATACTAAAAAAGTTCGTCAACTAGATCATTAACATTTTCCATTTTAAAAATTAATTTTGTCGGTTATTAACGCGTAGAGTTGGCCAAAATGTTCTGCGGGTGTGGAGTACGCATCACAATATAATACAAGTAATAAAGTAGCTAATATTAAATACAGTAACAAAAGCAATTCATTCACACTTTATAACCATATATGGATGTATGTAAAACTTGTAAAAAACCCTCTTAATTAGCTTGACGACGTAGCTTCGTTAACTGTACTGTCACGAACTGGAGAAGATTCGTAAAAACGTTGTAGTATCAGATGTTTCTATGGTTGTCTCCTATATAGAGATATACATACGGCTGAACAGTGGCGGTGCGTGATATTTCAGTTAGCCATATCTTGAAAACGACGCATGGGACCCACTTCACTTTTTAGGTGATGACTATACACCTCTTACAGAAAGGATTTATAGTGAAAAAAATCGTCAGCAAAGTTTGCGAAAAAAATTTCAAAAACACTGGAGCACTCCCTGGGTTTTCAGTAACGCTCTGTGGGATATTTGCAGTATATTTTTTTTCATAATCTAGAAACAAATATAAGGAGACGTTTTTCGATTTGTGGCAAAATATTTTTTTTCAAAAAGTTATGGCCATTTTAATTTTAATTTTATAGGAACATTTTGTTTCCCAAAATTCAAGATATGGCTAACTGAAATATCACGCACCGCCACTGCTGCTGAATGCCTATACTGCTGAAAAGAGAATCAAAATCCCATTCGAATGGGGTGCCAGTATGAGCATTTGTTAGTGCACTTTTCAAGCAGATTGTCATCACTTTTCAATGAATTACTTCAGAAATGTTGAAATAATGGTTTATTAATTTAATTAATTAGACACTTAGAATATGTACGTTACTATAACATTAAGCTGCTTTATTTTGATTCATCCATTTATTTTTACTTTTTGATTTAATGTATATTTATTTTCAGTTTCATTTTGTTGTTAATTTTTAGCATAATATGCAAAAGACTTTTTGAAAAAGTAAACCGACTGGCGAAAACCACGTCCTTGTAAGTTCGCTCTGTCAAAATTATAATCAAAATCAAAATTTAACACACGATAAACTTTGGAAAAACGAAAGAATGCAGCTTCTGTTTGGTGTATATACAGGGTGTTGCACTCAAAATAGTGGCGAATTTTAATGTTGAAATTGACCATATTTCACTCACATTTTTTAACATAATACGAGAAACACTTATTGAAAAAGTTAATCGACTGGCAAAAATCGCATATTTGTAAGTTCGCTCTGTCAAAAGAAATTTGCGATCAAAATGGGTCAGAATTCTCTGGGACACCCTGTACGTAATATTCGAGCTCAACGGTAGTCTCACAACTTTCCTTTATCGAGATGTAATTTGAAACATCAATTTCAATTTAAGATTCAACTTAAACTTTTGTGGGTCCGAGCGTGATAAAAATTAAAGATATTTTTGTTTTAGAAAAACGCTCGGATACGTCAATTAAATAAATAAAATAAAGAAAAACGCTCGTCAATTAAATTTCTCATTTGCCGATATTTTGACGTGCTTATATGTTTTAAGTCATCTACTCGTATACTAGTAGGCTTATTTCCATACACGCTAAGCTTTAAATAACCCCCCAAGAAGAAATCCATGGGGTTATGTCAGGCGACCTAGGAGGAAACTCGAATTGACCTCTTCACCTAATCCATCGACCCGGTAATACTTCGTTTAAATATTAATTTAAATGATTAAGAATGCGCTCTAATATATTTATTCTCAATTTCTGGAATTCTGATTAACTGTTGAGAGTGTGGTATGTCAAATAGCCGAGCAAATAGCTGTAGAACCTCTTGTCTGAGTGATTTTTTTTAAATAAACTCCGTTTATTATCAAATTTTTAACATTTGAACGGTCGTCATTTTAAAATGGCTTAATAGAATCGCGCTAAAATTTAAAAAATGCATCGATGACGTCATATCTTTGACAGCTGTCAATAAAAAACAAATGTACGTCAAAATGTCGGTAAGTGTCCGAGCGTTTTTCTGAAAAATATGTCATTTAATTTTTATCGAATTTATCCGTGACTTTACGTCCTCATCATACTTCGTAGTTTGCATTCTTCCATTCAAAAAATAATAAATTTTGATAATCATTGAATAACATAATAATGTTATACAGTGGGTAACATAAGTCTATATTATTTACTCCAATCTTTTACTTCCATGTGCCAGTTGACTTTAGAGTTATTTTGTAAATTCCACCCTTGTGCTAAAAAAAGAAAATTAATAGCTCAGTTGATGCGTAGCCTAAGAAGGGTTCAGCTTGCGTTAATTAGGGCAGAATATTTTTCCAGGACTGTTTGGTATAATGTGAGAAGTGTGAAACTCGACCTCGAAAGCCGGGGGGAGAACTTTTGGCAGGCGAAAAACTTTTTCGCAAAAAATTTTCGCATTTTTTTTTTTAGTTTCTTGCTTATATCTCCTAAACACCGCGTGCTAGAGAAAATTGTATACGTTTCGAAAATTTCATTTACAAAATGCATTGGTCGAAGTTGTTTGATATCGTGTGGTTCGTATTCTACGGAAGTTTGAACATCGACGATATTTTCCAAAATACCCTAAAGTGAAGTTTATGAATGGTAATGTTACCAATTATTACCTAAATACCCATACCTGTAACATACCCTGTATGGTACATGTATGAAAATGTAAAATACCCTGTATGTTACATTTTCTGTGTTTGTTAGTCACACATTTTATTTTATTTTATTTTTTAATTATATGCTAACCAGTTCACTTTTGCACACCTTTTTTTAGAATGTAAATTATACATATATGTTTAACCCACTTGCAGGGTTTCCTTTGTGGGTCTCTATATGTTTACATTACCATCCTACAATAGTACAAGTGACAATTTACAAAATTTTATTATTTCTATGTACTTATTTTACAATTTCTATATTGTATTTATATTTTATTTTATAGTTTCTATGTTTTCTATGTATTCTATATTATACCTGTTCTATTCTATATTATTCTATTCTATATTCTATATTCTATATAAAGTGTGAAAGCGGTTACAGCAAAAGCGAAGGAGGTTCTAAAGCAGCTGACAGAAGCCGACTTCCAGCACTGCTTTCAACAGTGCAAAAGTCGTATGGAGCGGTGTAGAGATCACCAAGAGGAGTACACTGAAGACGAAAAAGTTGTACTGTACTTGATAACGTATAAAATGTGTTATGATAGCAGTTCGGTTATTTAATAACCACACCTCGTACTTTTACCTAACTAATCGATGCCCATCTTTCGATAGCCAACTATCATATTACACAACTTACGTAATGTCCCAGTCACATAGAATGTGTCTTACTAATAACTCTAATAAGATATAATTGCATAATACAACTCCACTAGGTTTGATGTAAACCGTTGGAGCTTAATTTCACTAATTACATTTGCTATGGATATGCGGGAGTTGCAAGCACCAGGAATTGTTTATGTACATTGTGAAAGGTACCTAATGTATATTTTAATGGAGATGAATTACCTTCCTTTATAACAATTAGGCCACGCCAAGGATTTCCGTTAGATTGGTGTACATCACCTTCTAAAATAAACTTCATTAAGGTGTATGGTCATTCATAATGCTCCAATTCTAGAATAATTGAACGGATTTCTGCTGCAACTAGATTTCTTAGCCACGAGAATATTAAGTTTATACTAGTCCAATCAACGAGCGAAAGCCCCCATGTAAATTGGTCACTAATTGTTATCAACAAACAAAAAATATGGTCGTATAGAGAAAGAATTCTAAGAAAAATAGCGTTTTTTGCGGCTCGTGTTTTAATGGCGAACATAACAAAAAAAAAAGTCAAAAAAACGGTTTTTTGCAAATAAAAAAAAGCTTCAAGTCCTACACAAGAAAGTTGAATTATAAAGTTGTAGGTCTTAAAAATGCGCGTCGAATGGGATGTGAAAGAAAAAAAATCGGTTCATAAACATTTGAGAAAAATTAAAAAAAAACCGTCAAAAATCGCATTTTCGTATTTTTTGCTCTATAAATTCCAATTTTGTTTGAACATACTTCTTGTTAACTACAAATATAGCCCAAGACAAGCGAAAAATGATCCTTTTTTCAAAACTTCAAAAAAGTCTTATTTTTTTCGAGTTATGACGTTTTTCAAGTTAAAGACGTTTTCAAAAACTAGCTTTTACAGAGGCAAAACTGATCGTACAGAAACGATCATGGGCTCATTTTATTCGCGAAGACTTGTACATTCATGCTATTAAAAAACCAAATCGCTTTTATTTAATTTTTGCATAAAAAAATGCGTTGTAAAATTGTATCATTTTTTCGAATCGGTTTTTTTCGAATAACTTTTTTAATTTTGGTTTTTCATTTTTGGCCGTTGCATATTTAAAACCTGGCATTCAAAACACGTATTTAAAAAAAATTAAGGTCCTACGACCTCAGGGAGCCGAGATAATTTTTTTTTAATTCCTGACAGCGCTGTATACGTCCGATTGACTTCAATTTTACACGAAATAGATCTCAGACTTTTATTTTCTTAAAAAAATATTTCAAATTATTTCGCATAAATTAAGTTGACTTAATTGTTTGCGAAAGTACAGCGTTGGGTGCGGCACGGGCTAGCCAGCGCACGGCGAGAGAGTGGACGGACACTCCGCTTCCGGAGTAAACACGATTTCAATAAATGAATACGTATTGTATTGGGTATATTTCATTAGGTTCAGGAATTTAATAAGTGACAGTGTACTGACGTGGCACATAAAAACAAATGTTTTGCGGCATGTTGCTACAGACAAACATAAAGCTCGTGTAAGTGGTGATGTGAGTCCGCAAAACAACAGATACAATTTAACTTGGATTTAGTCAAAATGACGGTAGCGTGTTATATAAAACGACGGAAGTTTAAGGATAGACGTACCGGTTGGGGGACTGGATGAGGCAAAAGTCGTGGAAGAGCATTTGATAGCTTCAAAGGTGTTGGAAAGCACACATGCGGAAACAATTAGTGAGTGTGTGACTAGTCACTATGGGGCGAGGAGAACTTTGAAGTAAAAAAACGCCTTGTATTGCTGTTACTGTCGGATGCGACGGATGCTACATGAAGGCAGTTGGCCGGCACCTAAAAAGGACATTTAGACAGGAATTTAATCCATGTTATTGATAAAATATGGAAATTTCAGTGGATAGGGACACGTTATAGCGTCCGTTACTGAGTGGTTGCAAGTTATGTGTCTTGTGACTTTGGTTCCTTTGCCGATTAGTTGGATTACAACAATCACCATCACACGTATAAAGTAAGACCTGTTTAACGTTTCGTAGCGTTGCTGACAGTGGTATCGTGAAGCCGCCTCTGCTAAAGTATGCATCTATTATTATCCTCCGGGTTCTTGTCATGAGTCATGAGAAATGCCAGAACTGTTAGTAGCAAATAATAAATCGCATCCATAAATCTGTATGAATATAGAAAAAAGTGAATTTGGAAGCGGCGATTCCTTAAACAGGGTCTTCAGTTCTATTTTTTTACCCAAAATTCAATGTTATTAACAGGTCCAAGCGAAACAGACAATAGCGCTGTTGTAAACGTATGCAGATAGTATCCTCTTGTATCTTGTGTCTTACGACTTTCTAAAGATCTGGGGATTTAACAAAATTGTAAGGCAGTAAACAAGTAAAATGCTTTCATATCAGAATTAGCAATCGCTTTTCCTTAAAAACGTGACACCAATTTCAGAGTCCATTTTGTATGCATGAGATCCACGTGTTTATGGTGTTCAGATTCCTGAAACTTTTGCATTACAAAGTAAGCGTGATATTGGATATTTCGTGTTTATTATGTTCATATGTATTTGTCAATTTGTGTATTTTACCAGTGACTGAAGATTACGTTTTTTTTCTATTCGCACGATCACGTCAAAAACGCGAACTTTTAAATAAGATTTTAATACCCGAAGGACAATTGGAACCTTCGACATAGAAATAAATATATTTTCCACTTACAACAAAACACTCAACGCGCATTTCGTTAGCTATGTTCGCATCGTCGGGAGATAATTACAATTTATAAGTTTGAATTTCAATTTTAACTTATTTTTTTTTAAATATTAAAATAATGTAAGGATAATAATGTTATTAATAATGAATACACGAATACACCCCTGTGAGTCTAGGATGTCAACTCCTTCTGGCCGACATACCAACAGTTTTCTAAAAATGTTGTAGCCAGACCATCTCAACAAGGAGAATTCATTGAAATGGCTCACTGACTGCTTTTTGTAAACCGAAACCAAAGGCTTCTTGACGGCTATTCAGAACAGGGTTATAAAAGCCAGAAGCTACTAGAACCACATATTTTGGGATGACGTCGAATATGTATATAGAGAGAAACTATAGACACTATAGAAACACATAACAGGAGGGTTAACTACGCTAGGAGTCAGTATACACGGTGGAGACTTTAAATGTAAATAAATACATTTAAAAGTTGACGTGTCTCGGGAATTTTTTGAAAAATCATTCACCACCCCGCTAGAAAATATATTCCAGTTAAAGTCTCCACCGTGTATATCGGCAGACACAATCAGCCACAGTATTCAAAAGACTGAAAAGAGATCAGACCAGACTCGCTAAGAACTTCGCGGCATTGAGACTGCCTTTCAACATCATTAGAAGTGACCAGAAGGCAGTCTTCAACAAACTTGTGCCACATTGTTAGAAAGACTATGGAGACGATGAATTTTCTACCATCACCTGTGCCTAGCATCGGACTAACATTTGCAAACAACCTCTCTCCCGCGGTCGTTGTTTTGACTTGTTGAACAATTTTGTTACTGAAGGTGCAAAGTGGGTATTTGATCTAAATCCCAGTCGTAAGCGCCAGTGGGTAGACACAGATGTTCCAGCACACTCGGTACATAAACCTGACGTCCACATGAGAAATATGATATTGTCAGTTTGGTGGGGCCTTCCCGGAGTGTATCACTGCCACTGTCTATTATGCTCGGCTCTGTGGCAATCCTGTTCGATCTTCTGTAGCGAAACAGACACGCCTTGAACTGTTGCAGTTAGGTTTTGAAATTCTGCCCCATCCACTCTATTTACCACACCGTTCCCCCCATCATTTGTTCTGTGCCCTCAGCAACTAAAAAAAGATTTAAAAAATAATCTACAGATAATCATAAACAAAATTTTTGACTTCACAATCGCGTGAATTTTGGGAACATGGTATATACAGTCTTCCTACTCGTTAGCGATAAATTATAGAGTCAGATGGCGCTTACATTCTAAATTAAATTCATACTGCTTTATGCTGGACCCAATACTCCTCCCATAATAAATTGACGTCGCTTTTGTTGCATTCCGATATATTTATTAGTTATGCACTCACTAATTGTTTCCGCATTTGTGCTTTCCAACAGCCCTTGAAGTTATCAAATGCGCGTCTACGGCTTTTCCCTCATCCAGTCCCCCAACCAGTACGTTAGTTATATTCTGTCATTTAACGCGTCGTTTAATATTGCACATTACTATCATTTTGTCTAAATCCAAGTTAAATTGTCTCTCTCTGTCGCGTGCATTCACACCACCACTTACACGCGTTTTTTGTTTGTCTGTAGCAGCATGCTGCAAAATATCTGTTTTTACGTGCTACGTCAGTACACTCGCTCCACCATAACATGTGATGAACGCTGTCTCGACATTTTAACAAACTTATTCGACGTTTCGTGTACACGAATGATGCATCGACCACGGCAGTTTAACTAATACTAACAACAAGTGTAAATTATGTTCATGTTCGCGACTCGCAACACGGTAGACGGGTTATATTCCGGAATATAATGACGTTATTTGATTGAACTACTATTGTACTATGTACATATATATTGGAGTTGACGATGTAATTTATTAATGTGGCACATATAATAGTGTTCCTCTCGCGTTAAGACCGGTCCTGGAATCTATTATTAACCGACGGGCTCTAATGATAACCTTGTATTTTACAGATATCTGAGATAACAATTCAGATCAAAACATCCTTTCAAAGGAGCACGTTTTTCCATGCAGAGAACGTGTGACGTTCTACTCAAGACACCAGCACTTACCCTATTATGCGAAGTAGAGGTAGCGGCCGACTAGCCACAGTGAAGACGGGCCGGGTACATATATATAGAAGATAAAGTTGAGAGCGCCACTTGGTTTTACGCTACCGCTACTCTATCTCAGCAAACCAAGAAAGCCAGTCAATGGGTTGGCAAACTATTGCTGGTGTTTAGAACCAATGTTATAATTAAGTGTGATTAAAGTCATAAATACTTATAACACAATCTTTGCTACCTCGTTGTATATAAAAAAAAAGGCGTGGTCTGTTAATAAACACATATACTCAGAGTACCTACATATTTAATAAACAGATATAAATATATATACATAAAATATTAAAACAGGTAATATATGGTGTCACCAATAATCAATTAGGAGAAATACGTATTTCAAATTCTTATGTTAATTTGACAGCGGAACTTACTGTCCGTGTTAACACGTTCAGCGCACAATATGTCGCAACATTAAGCGTAGTGATCAAAGTGGTGATAAAAAAAATAAACTCAGGTAAGCGCAAATAGATATGATTACAAAAGGTAGCAAAAAAAAATATGAATATACACACTACATGTACATCGCAGTATGCGAAAAATAATACTAATAATAAAAAAAAAGGTATAGAGTAGGCAACATGCAACTTAGCTGGATTCAAATCAGCACAGCAGGCCGTGCAGAAAAATTCGAGAGGCAGTAGAATCACAAGAGGCAGCGGGGTCCCGTATCAATGGAGTCTGAAGCTACGAATCCAACTCTCTTCAGCTCTCCTCCCAGACAGGTTGTCACCCCGAAAAGATCCACAAGCAACTGTCCATAAGCTCCTTATAAAAAGAGTGACGAAAATACGGCTCAAAGAGGCCATATACGATATGCCCCAAAAAAAAGATTATTAGGCCTGGTTTAGGCCCAAAAAAAAAAAACCCTAAAATAAAACAGGTAGGTATAAGTACCTTGCCAAAAAAAATCGATCGCCTACACACGGTAAGTATAGGCCTTTAGTTAAAGTTGAACCAAAAAAAAAATCAGGTTATTTTATATGCAAAAAAAAAAATATTTGCCCTCCAAATAGAAAGAAAGAAAGAAAGTCTATTAAATCAAATTGGACTTTAATTTTGTTCCCATAATCATTAAAATACTCTTTTTTTTTTCCAGCTGCAGTACGAAAAACGAGTACCCTAAATTTTGTCGTGGAGTGTATTTTAAGAATAAAAAAAAACATATTAATAGAGGTACTTAGTAGAGGAGTATTCGATTAGTGGGTGACAAGCTATATTATTACCCCTTAATTCCCTCAAAAAAAAATATTATCTGCCGTACCTACCCCAAGAAAAAAGGAAAAATTAACATTAGGTTTAATGGATGGAACAAATGTATATTTCCCCTGATTTTAGCGATACTAGAATAATTTACCTCAAGCTGGTAGAGGGTTTTCTTCCTTAATTTCCGCCCCTGGGTGTAATGAGCGGCCAGAACGATGGCGTGAGGGGTGGTCTAACGGCGAAGGACTGCAGTAAGACCAGTTCAATTTATTCTCCCACCGAAGTGGAACGAGTCTCCGTGACGAAGTAATACTTCCTCCAAATACCAAAAATATCAAAAATACCAAAAACCAATGCAATGGAAACTCGCATTTACGTGGGTGGATACTATTATTCTCCCTTAACTTAGGTTGAGCCCTACAACTCACTTAAAATTAGTATCACCACCAGATTGAACTGAAGACCCCTAGTTACTGATTTTCGCGACGATCTTTCGGTGATAAAATCGACTTCCCCAATATTTCTTTATCAAAAGAATTTCAAAAAAACAAAACGCTAAAAAGCAAAGGTGTTTTGGGTTCGAGATTATTTTCGAAGACGGTACAGCTACCGCCATCCAGGATCGAGAAACGAAAAACGGCTTACCTACTCGGAAATTTGCTGGCGGGTTCTGTAATTACCACGCATATCCCCTCCAAGAACTCCAGCTCTAATGTCAAACGGTCGGCATATGTTAAATCAAGAAAGACGTAAACAAAACACCGCTTGGAAAACTATTTACGAAATACAAAAAGGTAAGTAGATACATTTAGTTTCTACACCCCATGTATGCAAGAAGGTAACAATTATCATTTCCACTTTACCTAGCGATGGCAACGGCAATTAAAGAGTCACTGAAACAATCCTAACCTATGAATTACATTTAACTAAAACTAATATTTCCCTTTTATTTTCAGGTACCTAAAGGGATAATACCTCATATCTACCAGCGATTCACAGACAAACCTAAGTCCTAACACCTACACGAAGTAAGGAAGCCAAGTTTAACTATGCCCAAGGATCGAAAATGCAACAAGTTGCGCCAGGTAAATGCATAAGAAAGTTGATCGTGTTACGCAGCAATTACAAACAGAACTATCCTTTACCGGGATAGTAAGATTGCCCAAGGTGACTGCACAGGATGGCAGCGAATTTACGGGAAGTTAGACGACAATAGTAAAAGGGGATTATTTACGATATCACGTAATAGTTTGTAAATAATAAAAGTAAGTCTTTTATTTCGTTTGTTTTATTTACTCTACTTGTCACAAACGTTCCATGCACGTTTTTATTTTTATAACCGCCAATCTGAGTACAATATCGAACTCCTGGCACTTTTTCCTTGCTCAGCGTACGTACTCGTATATTTAGTATCCCCGTTTGATTAACGATCCTTGTTTTATGTCAGCAAGTGAATCAATAGTTTTGATTAAATCCCGTCATGTTCACATAAAATTTATAGCCATCGTAATTTCTTACTAAGTAATAAACCTTGCTAGTAGATCCCAAAAAAGACCGCCCAGTCATGAATGTGCGTTTGCTGAAGATTTTATAGAAGAAATAAAGCTATAGTAAGGATTATATAATAGTCTTTAAACATATACTGGTGGCCATTGAAAATGCAACACCCTGAAGGAGTTGAGTAACATAACTCAAACTGCGTTTAAATAATGTATTATACACGGTGGAGACTTTAACTGGAATATATTCGCTAGCGGGGTGGTGAATGATTTTTCAAAAAATTCCCGAGACACGTCAACTTTTAAATGTATTTACCTACATTTTGCAAGTAATGTGAAAAATATAGCCCTTCAGGGGTGGCTGAAACCACCCTCGACATGATTTTTTTCAAATGCAACCCTATGGCTTGTGACCCCTCATTAAGTAAAGCTGGTGGAAAGAGGAATCCAACGCACTGATCAAATTTTAATTTTTAGTATGTTTGAGGGTTGCATACAATTAAAACGTAATTTTATAGTAATTTATTTTTAACGCAACAATTTCGTACTCAAAATGTGTGTTGTTTAGTTTTGGAATGTAAACCTTACTTTTCATATGTCCCCACAAAAAATTCCAAGCAATTTTTTGCGACAACTGATATTTGTTATTTTTTGCTAGTGTTTTTACACGGCCGCAAAGAGTAATTTAGTTTGTATGCTGTATTCAGAGTTTGAAAGGAAGTGTTATTTCAAATTGGTGAAAATGTCTTATTTAACTGAATCACTAAAAATCGAAATTTTGATGATGATTGGATATGGTGATTGGATAGGGCGCGAACTCAATGCGAAGTTGTTCGCTTGTTTCGAGAAACGCATCCTGACTTGCCACCACTAAATCAAGGTACCATTAGTAAAATTGAGGTACAATATCGAGAGATGGGTCATGTCAGGAAAGTACCGAGTAAGAGGCAGGCTGTTGTTGATGACGACAGGAAGTTGAATTTGTTGCTTGCTCTAGAAGAAAATACAATCACTCCAGCCCGTCAACTGGCCCGTGATAGTAATCTTAATCACAAAACAGTTTTAAAAACACTTAAATATGAGAAAAAACGCCCATATAAAATGCAAGCTGTTCAAGAGCTACTTGAAGATGATCCAGATCGACGAGTGGAATTTTGCGATTTATGATGACTTGTATTGATCAAAACCAGTTATCTTTAGAGTGGATAGTTTTCTCTGACGAGGCTACTTTTACATTAAATGGGCACGTAAATCGCCAAAATTGTCGTTACTGGGCTGAAGAGAACCCCCATTGGATGAGGGAACTTCATACTCAGCGCCCACAGAAAACTAATGTGTGGGCCGGAATAATACAAGATAGAATTGTAGGACCATTTTTCTTTGATGACACTCTTAATGGAGCAAGATACTTGCGTTTACTCCAGCACGAACTAATGGCAGTGCTATGTCATTTATTTCCAAACCCCTTAAACCCTAACTTGACCGACGAGAGGTTATGGTTTCAGCAAGATGGGGCCCCACCACACTATGCTGCCATTGTTCGTCAGTATCTGGACATAATTTTTCCCGGTAGGTGGATTGGGAGGCGAGGTAATATTGAGTGGCCAGTAAGATCTCCAGATCTTACACCACTGGATTTCTTTTTGTGGGGACATCTTAAAAGTAGGGTTTACATTCAGAAACCCAACAACATAGCAGATCTGCAGGAAAGGATAAGAGACGAAATCGGAAAAATAACACCGCAAATGTTGCATAATGTAAGGGACGAAACCTACCACAGACTGGGATGCTGCCAACAAGTGAATGGTGCACATTTTGAACAATTGTTACGTTGAAAATAAATTTAATTTTTAAATTGTTTTAATTGTATGCAACCCTACAAACATACTAAAAATTAAAATTTGATCAGTGCGTTGGATTCCTCTTTCCACCAGCTTTACAATGAGGGGTCACAAGCCATAGGGTTGCATTTGAAAAAAATCATGTCGAGGGTGGTTTCAGCCACCCCTGAAGGGCTATATTTTTCACATTACTTGCAAAATGTAGGTAAATACATTTGAAAGTTGACGTATCTCGGGAATTTTTTTGAAAAATCATTCACCACCCCGCTAGCGAATATATTCCAGTTAAAGTCTCCACCGTGTATTAACAAAGCAACTGATTACTGTTACAACCTTATCTGATAAGGTATACTGATAATACTTAATATGATACGTGTCCACCACGTACTTTTATAGCACTTCTAGACGCCTTGGTAATGATTCAAACAGCGTTCGAATAGTCTCTTGAGGTATAGCATTCCATGTAGCTTGTACCCTCGTCCATAATTCCTCTATTCCACTTGCTGGTTCAGCATACGTTTGGAGTCTTTTTTTTATCACATCCCATACATTTTCTATGGAGTATAAATTTGGACAACGTGAAGGCCAAGGAAGTCGTATGCTCATTCAGATAATGTGTCTTATTTGCCGCATGTGGTCTGGAATTATCATGTGGAAATATGGCACCTACGTGGTCCTGCAGGTAAAATACTACCACTGGTCGTAGCACTTCATCGATGTATCTCTGGCTGTTTAAGGTACCTTGAATCCGAATAGACGTGACCTGTTGTTATAAACAATGATGCCCCATACCATAACCCCTTGTGTTAGAACCGTATGTCGCGTCATTATGCACCGATGAATTTTCTGTTTTCTTTGGTGTCTTCGAATACGGACCCGACCATCGTGCCGGTATAAACAAAAACGGAATTCATCAAAGATGGGATTGTACCATTGCTCCCTTTACAAATGCTTTTCTTGGCACCATTGCATTGGAGACGAAGATGACGTTGTTTATAGTCAGCAGAAGTCGCAACAATTGACGACGCGACGGAAGCCCAAAATTAAACAAGCGGCGTCTGATTGACCGGAACGATAAATGATATTGTGTAACCATTGCCCATTGTTGAGCTAATTGGGTTGCTGTTTGTGTTCTGTCCCTTAAGGGGGTATTGTAGTCTAGAGGCATGAATTTCGGGCGGTTTTTGAAGATCTGTATAAACGAAACAAAAAATATTTTTACTATCCATTTTTTTTATCATTTTTTTATTGATATTTTAAAATAACATAAAAAATTAACTGAAAAAAAAATACTCAAAATTGACAAAGTTATGAGCTAGCAAAGTGGGGGGTCCTAAAAAAAAGGGTGTCCTGGCGTGCATGATTTCAACCCTTCTGGTCAACTGAAACAAAAAAGCCGTACGGATTCTTAATTAGTATAGATGCCCCTATAGCCCGAACCTTGGAAAAATCAAAAAAACATTTTTTCATAAAATGGCGACCTTTTGAAAAAAAATTTTGTTTTGCATGTTTTTTAACAATTCCGATTTTTTTTTAAATAGTGAAGTTAAAAATTTTGATCTGAGCGTGCTTGAGGCAATAGAGGAATGTATAAAGAACATTCACACCAAATTTCAAATAAATATTTTCATTAGAACTTGAGATATCGTGCACGCCAACTCGAAAAAAGTAGTTTTGAGAAAAACGCGTTTAAAGTTTTGAGACAAGTTTCCGGAAATTGTACTCAGTTAGCACGTCTACGTTGCTTGAAGGCTGGCTCAAAACTAATTTGAAATAAATACTAAGACGAAAAGATTCCGACTAAATACGTTTCGTGTTTCGTAAGTACTCGGGCAGCGTCTACCGTCTATTGTTCATTTGTTCCAGTCGGCCCGGAGCCGATGCCGCGTCACAAAAATGGCTGTAACTCATAAAATAATTGAAATTTTGAAAAACCCTTTTAAGGGCATATTCTTGAATGTCTAAACTTTGGGAATATGAAACAAACAAAAATTCGATTTTTTTCAAATTTGTAGACTAGAATACCCCCTTAATGCTAATTGATGAAACTTTCTTATACTCAACTTGCTCGTATCAATGTCGTTCTCTTCGAAGGAGTATTTCGTGGCACTTGTCCTCACTCACTGAATCAACAAAACTAACACAAAACATTAATAAGTAGACCATTTTATAGTTCCTTAGGTAATGTGACCCTTTCGCACGTTTATTTCATCATAACAAACCAAAATACAGAAGGTTATTATTGTTTATACTGGGTGTTACTGGGTGTCACTGCATCCAATGGCTTCTCTTCAGTTGTAGCTGTAATTGGTCTTCCTGTCCGTGGGAGGCCTTTAACGCGCCAGTATCCTCAAAACGTTTTACCATACGTTCGACGGTTTATTTTGATACTGGAGCCTGCAGAACTGCAAAAGTTTCATTAAAAATATTTTTATCCTGCATAAAAGATCGTGTGACCTCTCCCCAACCTCGCATCATTAAAAGTGATATTCTTTCTCCCCTGGACAATCGCTGCATTATAAGTAAATCGTACCGACGATGAATAAAAATCCAAGAATAAATGTGTATGCAAATTTTTCTACGGAGACGATTGTACAATCAATCTCGGCATTAGATGTAAAAGTTCAGAACAAAATACTTTAATACCCACATTCGAAAAAAGCTCAAGACTGGTAAATGATTGTACTTACCTACGTGAAATGGACTGCCAAGATTCAAATAATACTCGTTCATGATTGTATGGCTATTTAATAACTTAGTTTTACGACTGATACTAAAAAAGATCATGGATTAATTCCATTTAATTTTGATTACTATCAGCCATAAATAACATTGGTCAGAATTGATCAACATTCAACAAAATTAATTACATGATATTGGAGACATACGGCCATTACGAGTAAAAATTAGTTAAAGGCGTTGAACATTGGTCAATAACTTTTATTGACAGTCAGAAGTGGATATGCATAGGTGGTCACAGGTATTCATAGATGGTTTAATGTCATAAAAACTGATGAAATTGAGTACGTACGACTATAACCTTGAAGTGACTTAAAGGTCATGGTCAAGGTCAAATTCAAGGTCACAATTGAATTGCCAGGGAAAAATCCTACTTTTAGTTTAGTAATTTACTTACTTTTATCTACTTTTTTAAAACTTGTATGAATATCATTTTTCTCTGGGATATGTATTATCAAACTTTAATATCTCAATACGTATTATTCGACCGACGTATTATTCGACGTCGTCGAATTTTCCGATCTTTTTATTTCCGATGTCAAAAATAGGGGGTCCTATTTGATAAAACGGACTTGACCTTGACTTAACCTTCAAGGTTTTGGTCAAGGTCAAATCCAAGGTCACCATTCGGTTTCCAGGGAAAAATACTACAACTTTTATGAAGGTCATATTTCTCTAGGAGGCGTATTTCTCGAATTATCTAGCCGTCCCGGAATTTTTGACACACAGTGTATGAAACAATTAGGCGTATGATGCAGAGTTACATTTAGATTTGGCAATATTAATTGATTTCACTTTAAAATTGATTTTAGGACGAAAACAAAATAAACAAACTTAAATAATCATTTATTGAGACTTAATTAGGTGTTCAAAATGACCTCCATTTTCATTAATACAGAAATAAATCCTACGTAAGAAATTAAAGTGCACTCTTCTCAGGGTCTTCTCGTTCTGCAATTCTTGAACGGCATTTTGAATTCTGTTCCACAATTGTTCCTCGTTCTCAATACTCACAGAGTAAACTTTCTGTTTTAAGTCACCCCAAATGAGGAAATCGCAAGGATTCAAATCTGGTGAACGTGGTGGCCATGAAATGGGAGCATCGTTTCCTCTGCCAATCCATCTACCTGGGAATTGCTCATTTAAATATTCTCTTACAATACGTGCAAAGTGTGGTGGGGCACCGTCGTGCATAAAGTACATTTGACTGCGTAGATTTAATGGTAGATCGTCGAAGAGATCCGGCAGAGCATTCTGCAAAAAATCTAAATAACTGTTGCTGTCGAGGCGATTTGGCAACCTAATCGGATCAATCAAAGAGTTATTGATAAATCCCATCCACACATTTATACTAAATTCTCGTTTCAAAGATTTTGCTCTAATGGCATGGGGATTTTCATCTGCATAAACATGTTGATTTTGCAAATTTGTTATTCCTCGTCTTGTGAAACATGATTCGTCCGTAAACAAAATTTTCTTGTGGAAGTCCATATCGTCAGCACGGTATTGTTGAATAATCTGTGAGAATTGAAGACGAGCGGCAAGATTATGAGGTACTAGTTCTTGAACTGGTTGAATGTGACTCTGACTTGCCTCTCCAATAATCTGACACTGGTTTCCGGGTTTTCATCAACTCGTTCCAGAATTTCTTCTTCTACAAGGATTGTTCGGGCTTGACGAGGCCGTCCGGCATTACGTTTATTCACCTTAAGCATACCATTTTCTCTAAGACGTCTTTCAATATTTTTAAAGGTCTGATGATTAGGAGTTCTGCGATTGGGATATCTTCGATGATACTCGCGCACACTTCTGCGACAGTTTCCTTCACAAAACCCTAACACTAATAACATATCGGTTTGTTCGTCAAAGGTGTATGTATTAACCGCCTTACAGAGTCAACAGAATAATGACACTAATGACAAATTTCAAATTGTAGCATTTGTTTCACCTGGTAACTTGGCCAACTAGTATTTGTTATTTGGATTTATCAAAGGTGGCATGAAATCTTTGTATCGAACACCTAATTAAAATTTAAACAAATTTCTTCATTTGGGGTGACTTAAAACAGAAAGTATATTCTGTGAGTATTGAGAATGAGGAACAATTGTGAACTAGATTAAAACTGTTAAAAAAAAGTTTTAATCTTCTCCTGAAGATGCCAACTTGGTTGGCGAAACGCGCGTCGAGAAAAGTGTAGTCGTTCGATGTTTCGTGGAAAACGTCGTTTTTTTTTTTAGAATTCAAAATGCCGTTCAAGAATTGCAGAACGAGGAAACCCTGAAAGAGTGCATTTTAATTTCTTACATAGGATTGATTTCTGTATTAATGAAAATGGGGGTCATTTTGAACACCTATGAAGTCTCAATAAATGATTATTTAAGTTTGTTTATTTCTCTTTCGTCCTAAAATCAATTTTAAAGTGAAATCAATTAAATCGTATTAGAATCGACAATGATGTAATAAAACATGAATTCAGCGAAAACGGTAAGGAATACAAAAATTGTACAAGAGAGAAAATTTGTTGAAAAATTGCTTATCTTCATGATACAAATGATTAGATGAAGCGGTATCACCCCCACCAAAAAAATACGAGTAGGTTACTTTAAGGGTAGGGGTAGTTTTCGCACCCTGATAATGGAATAACTTCGATTCAAATGTCAAAATGTGCCATCTGTTGGAACATACTAGCACACCAAATTTCATTAAGGTCATACAGGGCGTTACTAAGTTATTGGCAAAAAAAAACAAAAAAAATTATGTCAACTTTGACGGCCTCTAGCGGCCAAACGAGACAACTTGATATATAGGTAAGTTTAGTTAAATCGACTTATTTTGACGTCAGGAGCATGTGGTAGCTCGTTGTACACGGAATATTGGGACACCCTGTATAAGTAGTTCTGTAACTTATACTGTACATTCATTCAGTTACACGGTAACTTATATAAATCTGAAAGCAGACATACCAGCATGCAATTATTGCTGTTTATTTTGTTCCATTTCTGTTTACTTTAATATGTAGTTACGTTAGAGAGAACTGCCCACAAGGGCTGGTTTATGAACGTTCCAAGAGATATCGATGTACATGAACAAAATACAGTATAGATAGAAATATATATTAACTGTTGGAATGTTAGCCAATCACTACATAGTAAGACCTTCATATTGGCAGTATTATATTTGATTGCTTTTTAAAAGTGTATCTACAAAGCAATAATAACACAGGCACATGAGAAAAAAAGAGAGTTTGCTAGATTATATCAATATATCTGTATATTGTCGAGATTGCCGAATCAGAATCCACTGCCTTCACGTCACAATTCGTCCTCGATCAATGAAAACTGCTGAGAGAGTTCTTTTCAAGAAATGAAACATGATTATTATTAGTACATCTGTCTGTTTTCGGGGTCGCTGAATCCAAATCGGTTGTTTATTTAGCTCTATCGACTTACTATTTATCCCTGAGTAACTTAAAAAAAAAACGTAACTGACTTAAAAAAAACTAACAATCGCAAAAGTAGGGTCTTTGAAGCTGAACATTTACGAATGGAATCTGGAGCCAATAGGCTAATTGTATATTTTTGGAAATATTAATTCGTAATTCAAATTTACTCCGATAGTTTGTTAACTCTATACCATACTCCGATAAAAGTTCTTTTGAATACCGTTCTTTTGAATTAATATTCAATACCGTTGAAATGAAAAAAGTTTAGTCTATTTCTTTGTTTTTAAATACATGAAAACATACTCCCTTTTAAGTTTTAGGTTTCTTTACTAAAAAACTAAAGCATTTAGGGGAGAAGCATATGCGCAGAAACGCTTTGTTGAACAAGATCTACAATGCGATTATTTTATCTTGACCACACCAATTTATTCGTAAACTGCTAAAGAAAATTGTAATCTGCAAAAAGTATTATGTTCCTACCATCTGAGACTAGAATTAGGTATGTATAAAACATATAAAACTACATGACGCCAGGCGTCGTGACGCTTAGAATAAATTTTTTTTCCGAAACATACCAGTTTTTTTACTCCGTTGGAAAAGTGTCATAATTAGAGGTTTATTTCCAAATTATATATACATTCTTTTAATATTTGCATTTTTTAAAAGTAATGACCCAATACGTGTATGCCCAAGTAATACCCAATACGACCCAATTTGTGCCACATCCTTATGTTGCAAAATATTTAACAGTAGGCCATTACTCATTACTCACATGGTGTTTATGCCTTCATTTTGCGTAACATTTAGTAAACATATAATATTCTTTGTGGTTTATGATCTTTTTTTACCACTTCACTCTACTCCAAAAATATGAGCTACTGGTAGATATTTTGTCACACAAGGATGTAATATAAATCATACGTTTCATAACTTTTTAAGAAATGAAAATATTTAAAAATTGTATTCGGAAAATAAACTCCATTAGGAGACTTTTTCAATGGTTTCATGATAAACTCCAAGCCCGTATACTATACAGGGTATACCGTAGTTGAGAAAAAATTGGTGGTGAACTCTGACTAATTTTACTTAGGGTGTTTCCTATAAATCGAGTAAAAGATTAAAAACATTTATTTTATCATCAAGTCTTTTCTACCACGGTAATTTTATTATTAAAAAAACATAACGGGTACCTGTCATAGATTTCTCCATTTTTTTTTGAACTGTCATAGTATTCAAAAGTCATCTAAATAAATTCACTAGTGTATCAAAAAAAATTGTAAATGTAATCGAAAAGTAATTGGTAATAATTCAAGCACTAAGGAGATTACTAAGATTTGTATTCAAGAATCATGAAAACAATAGATTTATTCTCAACTTGAGTTGGGATGTGTTCGCCTTGTTTTATTTTTTGAAAGTGTACAAATAATTTTCCGCCGTTTGACAAAAGTTAGCGCCACCAGTAAGGTATGGTTAAAATTGTCACATGTAAACGTCATTATCGTAAGGTTAGACATCAGGCAACAACATAACCTTAAAATGTTAGTGTTTTTTTATCAGTATCATATATTCTTGTGCGAAAATGTCGAGTTTCGAGCCGAATAAGCGTCATTTGCGGGAACTTTTGATTTACTTCTTCAGTTTGAAGATATCTGCAGCTGAGGCGTATCGATTGCTTGGAGAAGCATATGGTGAGGCTGCCTTAAGTGAGAGAAGTTGTCGTGAGTGGTTTCAAAAGTTTAAGAACGGCGAATTTGACATCGAAGACAAAGAACGTAGCGGAAGACCGAAAGTGTACGAAGACAAGGAATTGGAAGCATTATTGGATAAAGATTCGTGCCAAACGTAAAAGAACTTGCACTTACATTAGGAGTGACTCAACAGCAGTTTCACATCCGTTGAAATCATTGGGAGTGATTCAAAAACAAGGAAATTGGGTTCTATATGAACTCACGCCGAGAAACATTGAACGCCAATTTTTCACATGTGAAATGTTGTTTTCCAGGCCTAAACGAAAGGGTTTTTTGCACCGTATAGTCACTGGTGATGAAAAATGGATGAGCCAGATATTCATGGAAAAAAACTCTTGTTGTGTATTTGGCGGGATCAGCTTGGTGTCGTGTATTATGAGTTGCTAAAACTGAACGAAACCATTACTGGAGCTGTCTACCGAACACAATTGATGAGATTGAGTCGAGCACTCAAGGAAAAGCGCGCCCACTACTGCTCAGACACGACAAAGTTATTCTCCTGCATGATAATGCTCGTCCACATGTTGCGGCACCAGTCAAAACCTATTTGGAAACACTCAATTGGGAAGTTTTACCCCACCCGCCATATTCACCAGACATTGCTCTTTCTGATTTCCACTTGTTTCGATCGATGGCGCATGACCTGTGTGAGCAACACTTCACGTCATATGAAGATACCAAAAATTGGGTCGATTCGTGAATAGCCTCAAAAGATGAAGCATTCTTCCGACGCGGGATCCTCATGCTACCAGAAAAAGTAGTGGCAAGCGATGGACAATACTTCGAATAAAACATTAGGTACCGTGCTTTCACAATATATTTTTTTTTATTAAAAACGGCGGAAACTTATGTGTACACCTTGTTATGAATGAATTAGAAGGTAAATGGACAGCGAATTTGAATTCAGCAACTCCGAAAACATATACATAGATATGGTGGTGTAGTCTAGCGAACAAAAACGGTTTTCCCTTGTACCTGTGATTTACTATTTTGCCTCACCTATTTAAGGGAGAAAAGCGAAAATTTAAATTAAACGGTGAATAAAGTGTAATGCAAGAATAATTAGTAACAAAAACTATCAATCTATTCAACGTATTGCATACAGCGGAGGTTGTACAACAGCACCGGCTGATACGGGACTACTGCAGTCAAATCAATCGCGCAACTGGCTTCACGTTGTCAGTAAATTGAGGCAGCTCATAAATTATAACATTTGTCTGCTGCATTTTACTCATTTTAAGGAGTACTGCATTTTATCGATTTTACAGGTTATTCTGGATATTCACGATTACACGTATTTATATTCTAAAACATCTTTGTCTGATATAAATAATTATGTAGTCGAGCACGAGAGTTCCTATACACCTACGTTATGGCAACATCATTAAATTTTCCTTTAATGTATGTATATCTGAAGTAAATTGTGAAGTATATTGTTTAGAGTCGAGATCACATAAAAGTAGGTCTTTTATGTGATCCCGACCATGCCATGTAAATAATTACTATAGAAATTCTAATAAAACAATATCGGAGCTCATGTACTTCTTGAATTGTTATTTGTTTGAGATAATAAATAAGTTCAGTCAAGTATATTATGTATGTAGGTAATCGGCAAAGAGACACAGAACTTGCATACACACGATAATCGACATTATGTGACTTGAAACATATAGGGTTAGTTTTGACGGTTTCCTATGTATTTTTTTTTTCGGAGAACACAATGCGCGGGGTCCGTAGAGTTGAAACCGTCGCTAATTTTTTAGATTAACAATTTCTGAAAAAAAAAACGTCTTCCTTGGCATAATTTATATAGCCTACCTGTATGCATTTCAGAAGTTGTAGCCTATTGAATTTCCAAAATTTTAAGCCCAACCCTAAGTCGCCAAGTGCTACTGTTAACTTGCAAATGACTGCTGAAGTTGAAAAAGTGCTTTTTTTTCAATATTTTTTTACTTCGAAAGTAGGGCGACTATGATCATGAAATTTCTTGGAGAAACTGTTGTTGATAGTATGAAGTTACAAAAAAAATAAACTCGATCCGTTAATCACTTTTCGAGTAATTAACGATCGAATTTGTTTGCAAGTCTTAATTAACGATGACGCCATTTCTTTGTTTATTGTACGATATTGACCGGGTTGAGCTAGAAAAATCGTAAACCTCTTCAAGTGTGCGAGACTTTTTGATATTTTGAAAAATATTAATTTGGGCCAGTTTTATAACGGTTTCTACTTTTTTTTGACGCGACGTATATATTGTTTTAGCATTGCCGCTTCGAAATTCTCGGAATTGTGACTATAATATCTTGACACCCATTTTTTTTAATACGCGTTGTACATAAAGCTAAGAGGAAGGCCTTAGCGGAAATCTAAAGAACAACGTTGCCAGAACTAACTGTAACTCTTAACTCTGCATAATAAGTCTTTATAAAAACCCTATATTTACAAAATGCATTGATGTACGATCCAGTTTACTGTTATCTTTTTTTCAACCCAACTACTGTGAAATAATTTTAAACAGTTAATATTACTTTAAACAGCTGTGAAACAATTTTAAAATATCTAATAGGAATATTATGTTGATATGACAACAGCGAAACAAGGCAGAACAAACGGTCCAATGGTTCGGCTTCGGCTTGCATGTGTATTTTTCTCTATAACTGCAGATGTATGTTCTATTGTGGCTTTGCAATTCGTTTTTTGTGACTTTGTAACTTCTTTCTACGTACGTAACACACTTCATTGAGTTCGCTGTAGAAGACTGCAACTTTCGTGAACATTCTTCCGGTAATAGCACTAATGACATCCAGACTTCCCATTGTTTCTTTACATCTAGACAATAGAATGCCCGTTTTAAAGATCAAGTAGGTCACTTTGTTCAATGAAACTGGATATACAGTGAGATACAAAACTTTATTCGTAAATTAATGCTGATTAAAAAATAACGCCCGAACAAGTCGATTTTCAACAATAACACATAAGTGTATTCTCCTATTTATGGCAGTTTACAATTTTCTGTTTTGTTTTACTTTTGTTTTATTAAATTATACCTACACATAGCGTGGCAAAAAAGTCACGTATAATGCCTGAACTTTTTTAATAATCTTGTATATGAAAAAAAAATGTCCTGAATAAAAATTTTCAATTTATTTGCCATGTTTATGTCAACATACAATAATTTTGTCCTTTCGAGTTTGGCTGTTATGGAGACCAACTTTATTTTCTTTAATGACCACCCGGACGTTTTCTCTCAATATCTGAAAGAGTAGCCTTTTGTCTCTACTGTACACTAAAAATTTGGTATGGTTACATAAAGAAATGGTATGGTTACATAAAGAAAAACGCAAAAAACACGTTAACTCTTTAAATCCAATAAAAAAATATTCTTGTGACGTTTAAGTCATAACAGACGTCATTTTTATTTTCTGTATTTGTATTCAACAATTTCTTATTTCTTTTGCGTTTTTACGCTTTATAAATAAATGATGGATCACGTGAGTGAAAAACAAAGAATTGAAATTTTGATAAAGAGACATTAAAATGGAGACATGCAGAGACCAAGATCAAGTTTGTGGACTGTATTGTACCCCAAAAGACCGCCAATAAACCAATCAACAGTCTAAATCAGGTAGACCTACTCGTAGAACTGCAACCGGAGAAAATAAAATGTTGGATAGCTTGCTCTCAGTGTGCGAAAATTCAGTGCAATCTTCCAAGGTCTTGGCTACTAAGTATTTTTGATGTTTCTCACCAGTCAGTTAATAATTTATTTAAGGGAGAAAAGTTACGTCCATTCAAACTACAACTTGTTCACGAGTTAAACGAGGATGACATCGATAGAAGGGCTAAATTTTGTGAAGGCATGGAAATACATATGCAATATCAATGATAATTTCGAAAGAAATATCCTTTTTTTCAGACGAAGCTACATTCAATTTTAATGTGTGTTGTATACATACATAATAGCCGTTACCCAAAGCGCATACCCAAAATCACCAAAACATTAATGTGTGGCAGGCATTGTTGGAGGGTGTATTGTTGAACCTTGTATGAACCTGTATATGGTTGTAATACGAATAATAATTCTACAAACAATTTTAAGTTTTTTGGCTTTCTCAAAGACGAGAATATGAAAGCAAAGGAAGCATCTTTGTAAACGCAAAGATACATTCAACATTAAAAATGCCAGAATTTGTTCAAATCACTTTGTTGACGAAGATTATGAGCGAAATCTAAAACATGAGTTGCTCGGATATCAACCGAAAAGATTAAGATCTTTGAAGGAAAGAAGGAAGCTGTCAAAAAACCTTCCCTATTTGAAAAATAAGATTTCTTTAAATCGATCTACCGTAAAAGTGTTGAATAAATATATAAAAAAGTGATATAAACAAAATAAATCCATGTACTATTAATTATTAAAAACCGCAATCTTAGTACCTGGATCATATCAGTTTCTAAAAACAGCATCACAAATATTGTTTTTTAGCCACAATCATTTTATAAAGTAGCTTTATTTTACTTTCATTTGAACTATGTAAAGTGACATCCACTAGTGAATTAAAGTAACAAAGTACATATAGAAACCAACAGAGCGCCTACCAAGTTGACACGACTTTTTAAAATGCCACTCGACGTGACACTGAGACGTGAGATATATTTTTTATAAATTAAATTCAGATGATACTTGCTCTGATTGTGGATAAAACGTTGTATTACATTTGTTTTACATAGTTGTTTCATCCATTCAAGAAAATTAAACTATTTAGTTCTCGCGGGTAAACATCCTTTCATGAACAAAACCCTTTCTAAAACACTTATTCAATAAATTATTGTATATAAATTATTTCATCGTTCCAACTCCACAGTCGATATTCATCAAAACTTATCTCCACCTAAGTAACATATCTACAGGAAATAATAAGTTTAATGAAAAATAGCGAAAACATTCTCAAACCACCACTTACTGATAAAGGGGATCGTGAGCACAAGGTGATGTCATGCGCAAAACGGTTCGTATTTCAACTGCCTAGATATCATACCTTCTATACGTACAGGGTTTGTCCGGAAAGTTAAGTCAGTGAATTTTTTTCCGAGACTGTACGCGCCAGCCCGCGCTTTACGTGCTGGGATTGTGGTGGGGGGATCTGGCAACACGATGCAACAAGCGTCAGTTGGCTACCGGTCGTTGTAGCGGTCGCATCACTCGTTCTTTGAGAGTCGTTACAGTGACCCGGTGCAAAAAAAATGCAACGTTCGCTTGAGCAACGGATGGCGATCAAGTTTTGTGTGAAACTGGAGAAGAGTGCTGCGGAAACCATTCCAATGTTGAAGAAGGCTTTCGGCGTCGATTGTCTTTCGGACAGGCAAATTTTCCGGTGGCACAAGGCCTTCGCAGAAGGTCGGGAAGATGTCAACGACGAGAACCGCGCTGGACGGCCATCAACCTCAAGTTCCGACGACAATGTGAAACGTGTGCGTGACTTGTTGAACACTGACCGTCGTCTAAGTGTCCGTTTAATTTCCGAAACATTAGACATTACGAAAACCATTGTTCACGAAATTGTGTCAGAGTCTTTAGGAAAGAGGAAGGTGTGCGCGAAGCTCGTGCCAAAAGTGCTAACGGACGATCAAAAAGCGAGGCGCGTCGAAACCTGCCAAGAACTTTTGGACACCTGCGAAGACAACCCCGCTTTCCTTGATGACGTCATTACCGGGGACGAAAGTTGGGTCTTTGAATACGATCCGTAGACGAAGAGGCAAAGTGCGGAATGGCACACGTCGAATTCCCTTCGCCCCAAGAAGGCCAGGATGTCCAGGTCAAAGATCAAGACAATGCTGATTGTCTTTTTTGATTACTGGGGATTGGTCCATCATGAGTTCGTTCCGCAGGAGACAACCGTAACCGGAAAGTTTTACGTCGAGGTCGGCTGAAACGCAGGGTGAATCGCGTCCGCCCAGACATCTCAAAATCCTGGAAGCTTCACCATGACAATGCGCCTTCGCACACCTGCTTCCTCGTGGCCGATTACCTCGTCAAGGCAGGCATCACCGTTGTTCCCCAGCCTCCCTACAGCCCCGATGTGGTCCCTCCAGACTTTTTTTCTGTTTCCGCGCCTCAGAACCCCAATGAAAGGACAGCATTCTGGGTCGGTGAAAAACATTCAGAAGGCTTGCACCGACGCTTTAAAGGCGATTCCGGAAAACGACTACCGTGCGGCTTTTGATGCGTGGACGCAGGAGGAATGTATTTTGAAATCTTCTAAAGATTTGTACACATAGAACCAATAAAAACTATTTTTCAAAGCTCACTGACATTACTTTCCGGACAAACTCTGTATACCGTGACCAACAACTGTGGTTCGGACAGGATGGGGCACCATCACATTTTTGCGGAAATTATCAGGGAGTACTTAAATGCACAATTGCCATGACGCGACGCTACGCTGGATATCTAACACCGCTGTTATTAGAAAATCAAGCGGAATTCAATACAAAAAAATACAAGGTGTTACATTAAAAAAAAATGTGTTTAACTATATTTAAAGACTGCTACATTTAGACCGAACCAGTTTATTTTTTGCTTAATTTACTAGCTCAAAAAATAATATTTCTACAGCCATTTAAAAGTGAGACAGAATATATTATTTATTTGAGCGTGAATTTGTTATGGCCGGAAAACAAAACAAAACCGCCGAATTGTTTTCTTTTTTTGTAATGTTTCTAAAGAAAATTTAATTACATAAATAAGCTTTCCTCCGTTTTACGATCCCGCTGTGTTTGAATGCTCACCTGCTCAACTGCATACAAAGGATTAATTCGCAATGTTTATTTTCCAGCACACAGATTTACTGCTGGTTTGCTGGATTTATATGAAAACAACATCCGTACACACTTTTAGTAGTTTTTCCCGAGAATTGTAGCGAATATTTTCTGTTTGAATACACCCACTGCATAGTGCATACAATGCATATTTTCCTCTTGTTGATGCACCTATTGAACATTTTTAGTAATGCTGCTTTTTTAAAATTATTCATCCAATCGGACTTTGTGACCTACTCTTTTGTTAACTGTGTAAATAAACGCTGAATTTGGTATTTATTTATTTATACAGGGTGTCATCTAATCAATGGTCCACATCAAAACCACATATTTCTTATGTCAAAGTATTAATAATTAACCAAACATCCCTTAGTCCAAAAGTTGATAATAACCAAGATACAGGGTGTCAAAATTGAATTTGGTTTTCCTTTTTTTTTCCAATAAATTCTGAATAAATGGGAATAATGGCACTAAATTAGAGATTCGGGGGTTTTTTGAGGCGAGAAAGTCAAATTCGTTCATACATTTGACGTCACTAATAGAGGGCGCCACCTATAGCACATCGAGTTTGTTTCAAAGGACACAACTATTTTGCGGTTCACTGAATCGCTTTGACTATTACTACATTTTTTACGTAAAAAAAGGTCCATTTTGTTGGAGTCGCTAGGGTTAACAGTTTTCGAGATATTTGAAATTCCCTACGTATACTTAATCTTGATTCAGAGATCTTAAATAGTTTTTTAAAGTAGGCCTTGCCTGAAACAAAATTAGAATAAAAACGAAACAAAGTTTAATGTCAAAGTCAAACTTTCACTTTGTTCTGTGCTTTAAACATCTCTTGAAAAGTGTTTATTTTAAGTGCAAAATGCCGAGACATAATTTGTTTTCGAACGAAGAAATGCGGGATATGATATGCGTATGTTCAAAGGAAAATTTTAACGGACGTAGACCCCATAGAAGATACTTAGAAATGTATTCAAATTGGAGACAGCCAGATTTTAAGATTTTCAAAAATCTTTACCACAAATCGGGAGAAACAGGTTCTTTTCGTCCCAAGCGAGATTCCGCAGGTCGTCCGAAGACTTTAAACGCCCAGCAAATCCTGAATTACAGCACAAGACGCATTGCTATGGAAAGTGGAATAAGCAAGTCAACCGTATGGAAAGTATTAAAAAAAGAAGGGCTTCATCCTTATCACTTTACGCGTTTGCAAAATCTGCTACAAGCTGACTTTCCAGTCCGACTGGATTTTGCCCATTTTTGTCGACTTCAACAAATTGCTGACCCGATGTTTTTAAACAAAGTATTGTTTACAGATGAAGCGTAGAGGCGTTTTCAACTTTAGGAATAAGCATGCGTGGGATTTAGAAAATCTACACTTAGTATGCGAACGGCATTTCCAACAAGAGTTTAAGATTAACGTTTAACGCAAACCACCGAAGTTACCCAATTACTTAGATGACCTTCTCCTACAGTTAAGACAAAACATGCTATTCATGCAGGATGGAGCTCCGGCACACTTTTCTAGACTTGTAAGACAATATCTAAATACCACTTTTCCTGATCGCTGGTTAGGTCGCGGAAGTCAGATGCCTTGGCCAGCTCGAAGCCCTGATTTTAATCCACTTGGTTTCTGTGTATGGGGTTATATGAAATCGCTGGTGTATGAACACGAAATCAATACCCGAGAAGAGTTATGGCAGAAAATTAACAATGCTGCGGTATCGCTTCGAAACGAACAGTTATTTTTTAAAGTTAGACGGTCGTTCAATAAACGAGTATACAAGTGTATTGAGGTAAACGGACATAACTTTGAACATTTATTGCTGAAAGTAGACCTGTTTGTTTATTAATATTTCCGTCATTGTTATGATTGAAACAAAATATGCAATAATACATATTTAGCAAGTAAATATGTATTTACAGTAAAACTCTTGATTCTTCTTTGACAAAACGATCTCTCTGATGGCTTTAATAATATTAAATTAGAGAGAACTTACTTTCTTGTAATGTGCCTTTCTTAATTATTCACATTAAATTCGTATTAGACCTTATGGTACTTAATTTTCTGACTAATACAATAATATGAAATTTTCAATGTTTTTAATAAAGCGCACAGATGAATTGAGATGCAAATATCTCGAAAACGGTTAATCCTAGCGACTCCAACAAAGTTGACCTTTTTTACGATAAAAATGCCGAAAGTCCATGGGCCACACCAATATTGATGTTTTTCAACAGACTTGTCACAATTAATACTAAATGTTGGCTCTTCACGGGGTCTTCAACTAACAAAATTTACTTTATATTAGTGGATAATAGTCCATCCCGAAGAATATTTCAAGTGCATGTTTTCTGGTAGAAAAAAAAACTGATTCCTATGCAGAATTTCCCCAGGAATACGGAAAAATAGTTTTGATGCGATTAAAAGTCAGGATCATTTGTTTATTTATCAATTATAAAATAATAGGAAGTTTTTTTTTTGCTTATATATTTGCTTCTAGAGCTCGTAGTCCACTTTTACGGCCATCAAATTTTTCGTCATCAAATTTCCTACAAGATGGCCATTTTGCAAATCGATTTTTTATTGTTCATTATAAACAAATTGCCAAAAATCGCAAAAAAAAATTACATCGAAAATCTTTAGAGTAACGTAAACCAAAATCTGCTCAATGAATTTTGATGTTACATTGATAATTTATAGCTCTCAACTAACTTAACAAAAAACGCTTTGCGGATTTGCAAAATATTGCGTAGTTTTTTGTAAATTAATTTTTTTAAAGTGAAACTTTGAGGTCTTATTGCAAAAGTACGCCATACTATATCGTAATTTGGCCTCGGTGAACACATTACAATTAGCATAACGTATAGTTTAATAAAAAAAAAAATGTTTTAATTTTTAACGGTTTGTCAAGAAAAAAACAATTTTGCAATTTAAACAATTGCAAATATCGACCATTTTTTAATATATTTTTTCAAACCAGTGGCATTTTAATCGTCGTAAAAAAACAGACGTTTAAAAAAAGAAGTTACTCTACCTTTCTCGGAAGCCAAGATAGCACGTTTTGACATTTTTTGAAATTACAGTAAAATTTCAAACTATTTCAACTTGAAAAAAATTACCATATGCTCTTTAAGTATTATGTTATACAGTGACCAAAATGTTTTTGAGATATCTTGTATAGTTTTGCAAAAAAAATTCAAGAAACTGCCATTTTCTAAGTTAGCGCTAGTTTTGCGTTCTCATCTCCTGCCTCACCACTGGTCACTTGACGGCAGACCAGCTGTATGGGCGCAAAACCAGCGCTAGCTTGGAAAATGGCAGTTTCTTGAATTTTTTTTGCAAAACTATACAAGATATCTCAAAAATGTTTTGGTAACTGAATAACATAATACTTAAAGAACATATGATAATTTTTTCAAGTTGAAATATTTTGAAAGTTGGCTGTAATTTCAAAAAACGTCAAAACATACTTGGCTTCCGAGAAAGGTAGAGTAACTTTTTTTTAAATGTGTGTTTTTTTGCGACGATTAAAATGCCACTGGTTTGAAAAAAAATTAAAAAATGGTCGAGATATTTGCAATTGTTTAAATTGCAAAATTGTTTTTTTCTTGACAAACCGTTCAAATTAAAAAAAATATTGTTTTTTTATTAAATTATACATTATGCTAATTGCAATATGTTCACGGAAGCCAAATTACGATATAGTATGGCGTACTTTTGCAATAAGACTCCAAAGTTTCACTTTAAAAAATTAATTTACAAAAAATTAAGCAATACTTTGCAAATCCGCAAAACGTTTTTTGTTAAGTTATTTGAGAGCTATAAATGGACTGGTATTTCCTTGTTCCCGCTCTCAGTTCGCCGGTACAAAAGGAAAAGTTTTACTGACCGGCTAAAATGATCGAAATGAATAAGAGCATTTTAAAAAACTTTCCTGACCTCATATGTAGCTCTCATGGAATATATCTTGTTTCCATTGATTCTATTGTTATTTCTAGTAAAAAAAGTAAATTTCAAATGAAACACGCCTCTGTTCTTCATTCAGAATGAACTCCATTATTTATTTTACAATTGTGGCAGCGGCTAACAACAACAAAGTTTCTCTTCAAGCTTCGACATAACCGCTCTTCCCATCTCTCTCGTTCATAACCAGGTTCTGTAACTTTTTTTAATGACTCCTTATAATGCATTAAATGTCATAGTCTTAATATTAATAGGATATATTTATATTTTTAAATGTAAAATATTTATATATTTTACATTATTAATTCTACGAACAGAAAGTAAAAGAACATCGATGTTTTTTATTACCAATTGCTATAATATCATTGAGTTTATCAGGATTCCATAATAATTTTCCAGGGAAACTCAACGTTCGTTTATGTAATCGTTCAACCTGGGATACATTCTTTTTTCCCTTTTATAGTCCTTTTACTAGGGCTGAGGGCCGTTACAGCGGTCTTATCCGCCACACAGGTCTGCTTAAATAGCTGCCAATGTGTTTTTTTTATGAGAATAGAAATTATATTGCCACATTCTGTACAGTTGTTACGAACCAATACAATAAGGAAATTCATTTAAAAAGGAACATCTTCTGGAGTGGGCCGGAATTTTTCAGCATAGAAACGAAAACTTAGGCAGATTTTCCAAACACTACACTGTACTCAACACAAATAGTCCTTTCAGATTAGATCAAAACGTGTCGAATTTTCTCCAAAAAATCCAATTTGTTTACTTAAATGCGTCAAGTGGCCTGTTGTGAACGATAAAAATAGCAATATTTGAGGGTAGGTCCGCGGTTCTCTGTAACTTGAAAAGTAAAATTCTGGTAAGAAAATGGTTGGGGCAAAACTCATGCAATTAAATACGGTGAAAATTCACATTTTATTGATTATCTTATATATAAAAATCTCGTGTCACGGTGTCTGTGGTCGCACTTCTCCGAAACGGCTCGAACGATTTTTATGAAATTTTTTATCTTCTATCCTCTTATACAGGGTGTCCCGTAAAGAATGGGCCATACTTCAGGAATAGCTTCACTGGGTCAAAATAATTTGATTTAGCTCAACTTACCTTAGTACCATTGTGCTTCCTTAAAAAGTTATGGGCCTTGAAGAAAAATTATTTTCAGGGTTAACACCCTGTACATTTCACGCGAGAAATAACATCATATTCATGTTAGGCTATTCCAAAAACCCCCCCTATACCAATTTTACTTGAAATAACTTAAAAATTGACAGAATTAACAGAAAAAAATGAAATAAAACAATTTTTTTTCAAGGCCCATAACTTTTTAAGGAAGCGCAATGGTACTAAGGTAAGTTGAGCTAAATCAGGTTATTTTGACCCAGTGAAGCTATTTCTGAAGTATGGCCCATTCTTTATGGGACACCCTGTATATAAAAATCTCGTGTCACGGTTTTGTGGTCGCACTCCTCCGAAACGGCTCGACCGATTTTTATGAAATTGTTTATGTATATTTGGTAGATATGAGAATAGGTCGTAAAGTATATTTCATACCGCCAGGTGATTAGGGTGTCCCTATCCAGAAATTTTTTTTCTATTTTTTTTGTATTCTTTGATTTGGCATCAAAAAATACCTATAAACCCAAATTTTCAATATTTGCCGGGTCAGCTAGTAATCAATAAAATGTTGACTGATAATATCGAAAAAAGTTTATTGATATCCGTTTATTGATAGACCTTTTAAAAAACAAGCAAACACTTCGAAAATTTTATTTTCTGTGGTTTTCTTATGATTACTCAGAAACTACTGACACTAAAAAAAATTAAACACAAGATCCAAAAATTAGAAACTTGGAGCTTCAATCCCCTTTTTTTTCTTTTCCCTACGACCATTTTTCCCCAAGTTACAACTCGTTGAAAGTCACCTAAAAATTTGTGATTTTTTTATTATATATCCCTTAATTTATGTGCTTAGTGTAAATATTGTAGCACAAAAGTATTCGAATCTTTATCTTTAACTTCATGAAAATATGTAACATCTGGATTATTTCAATATCGATACGTTAATACAACGAAATATTACTGTCATCGCGATAATTTGCCATTGTTGTGATATTCGAATTCCTTGAGACATCGATTTAACCCTTCGTTAGTGTGCACAAAAAAAACACATAGCAAGTGTTCCGGGGTATGTCATACCCCAAAACCAACATTCCTCATTATTTTAAAATGTTTGCTTTTTTGTTATTTTTATCGTCAAATTTTATCATCAAATGTGCTTCTTTACTTGCTCTTCTATCAATAAAAACAAAAAGTATCAATAATTAATAGTAGCTTTTTATTTACAACATTTTTAGTATTGCACAAAACATGAATTTTGCTTAGAGCTGAGCTGGGGTATGATATACCCCAGAACACTAACGAAGGATTAAAAAATATACAGGGTGAGCCGTAAGTAATGGAACATAGTGAAGCAGCAGGTGCCTGGGGTCAAAATAATATGATTTAGCTTCTACCATAGTCCAATTATTGATAATAACCAACATACAAGGTGTGAAAATTTTAATTTATTTTCAATTTTCCTCTATAATTTCTTTGCCACATAAGGCTCATTACGCTTCTTTAACCTTTGGAGTACCGGACAACCGGCTCAAAAAGTCGAGCTTAATTTAACTGCCAGAGAAGTTTATTCTAAGTTGATGGAAATGGCTTTTGCGTTAGTTTTCGAAGCTTAGAACCATGATTTTGAACATGCAGCTCGCCGATCAAGGGTATCCCTGGGAATCACCTACGAGGACTCCTACGGACGTTTATGAAGATGAAATTGGTGTTCGTAAATGAGACTTAGGGCGATATCCTTGACCTCGATAACCAAGTCGCAGATAACGGATTTACATGGGGGGCTCTGGCATCGGTTTTCAACGATATCACGAAAATGCGTACTCCAAATCATCTACTCCAGCGTCATCGGTAAAATTTTATGATTACCAGGTAGATCAATCATCAGCCGGCTGTTTCACCAGGTCTAGGACATCGTGTGAACATAAAAATGAACGATAAAGTCATCTCCGAGAAATTAGGCCTGATTCCTCGGGTATATCCGTCATCGCTGACCTGGTTATCCAGCTTCTGGGAGATGATCTCAGGGTTACCCATCATCGGCGAGCTGGATGTCCAGGTTCTGGATATAATCTGAACCGCAAAAGCGAATGCCAGCTATCTCTAAGAAATTCGACCCAATTCCTCGGAGATAATGCCTGAGTATACCCGTCATCGGCGACTTATCCATCCAGGTCTAAAATTTAACCATAGATTATTGTATTGTAACCAGTCATAACATAAGTGTAAAATGTAAGCCTCATGTGACAATTGAAAGTGAATTAAATTCACTCGCCTTATTTGAAAACATACTACCTTACCGTTCTAAACCTGAAAGCCAGTATACTAGCTCGACCCATGTCTACAATTTGCCTATGGTAAGTCCATGATATAAGATATCTTTTCTATGCATTTTCTGAGGGGAATCACGAACCCCAAATTCCAGGACTCAAAGGTTAAAATGGAATGTTTTTTGCGGTTTAGTATATCGGTTTAAATGCCAGAAAAATCGATTCTCCTACTTGTTTTACATAAAAAAGGTAAACCTAATTGAAGCCAGTAATCATATCCAGCAATCAATAGCATGTGTGTCATCTTTTCGTACTATTATCTCTATTTATTCGGAAATTATTGAGAAAAATTGAAAACTAAATTAAAACTAACACACTGTATCTTGTCTATTATTGTCTATTATCAAATCAACAATTAGAGTAAGATAAATTTAGATATTTTATGACATTATTTTGGCCTGAGGAATCTGCTGTTTCACTATCTACCATCACTTATGACCTACCCTGTATACATTAATATTGGTTCATTAGAAACCAAGATAATTACACCTTGAGAGCACAACTTAATTAAGTCATTTCAAAAAATTGTTGACCACTAATTTGTTCCTGATGAAAGGAGAATATAGACTCAGAAGCATGAACAGATAACAAGAATAAATTTTGTTATTAACCAAAAAACTACATAACCCGTCCTAAATATAACAAACGTTTCTATATTGTTATCCACAACTATCGAGACACTCTGCAGGGAAAGCAATCTTAGGAAGGAGGTTTCTACAATAAAATTTGGCAGCAAGTTGCATAGAATGTGTAATGAAAGCACCTAGCTGGGCGCACACCTGCCTCAACTACGTGGCCACGAATTAATTTCGAAAGTAGAAGTTTTCGATTATGACTGCAACGTGACATGGTATCGATTACAACAGCCACTGGAGAGATTATTTGTGGAAAGCTTAACCGCGCCATTTCTATGCACTGCCAAAGCTCGCCTACTATGGCTGGAGGATACCTATAATATTGAAGCTTCCGATCAGTGATATCCCGAGTCCCATATTTACAGATACTAACATCAACAAAGTTGTGTTGCCATCGGAGTGTTGAAATCAATAAGATTTTACAGTGTTAGGGCATGTGTGTCGTCATCCCTAAGCTAGAATGAGTTAATTAGTAAGAAAATAATTTAAAATAGATAACTATGAACAATGTGTATTATTTAAACAGTTTTATCGTTTATACAAAATACTGTTCTTTGCAGTTGGGAATGACAGCAAATTCAGTGTGGAGCTGAGAACATTTTCGAACGAAGGACGACAAGTGTTAAGGAGGAGAAGGAAGAAAAATAAACAGACATCAAGGAGGTCAACGAAGACAAGTATATCAACAAGAATGAAGGAGGGCGTATTGAATGACAAGATGACTTGGTCCAACAGAACTAGTAGTTAATGAGGGAAAGGGGAACAAATAGAAATCAAGAAGGTCCATGAGGATAAGGATTTCGCAGGTAAATAAGGGCAAGGAAGGTAATGTAGTAAAAGAGGACAACAAAAACAAGGGAGTTGATGATGGAAAAGAGGATAAGGATGACAAAATGGGGTTGAGTGGATGGTGATTAAAGACAAAAGGGCATTATTGAGGACAACGATAATTGGAGGTGAAAAGAACTAAGCGAAAAAGAGGAAAAGGAGGACAAGATCAAAATGACGATTTAACGAGGACAAGGTAAACAGAAGGAGGTTTAATATGGTAAGGAGAATAATGGAGTTAAGGACAATGCGAGGAAATGAAGATGGAGGAGGAAGCAGAACAAAAAGAGGTTATGATGGATAAAAGGCGACTATATGACAGCAAAAGGAGGATAAAGGGAATATAAGGTGGTTGATGAGGGCAGGTGTATCAAAAAAGTTAAGATCACAAAAGGAGGCCAAGGTAAAGTAGGAAGTTAAGTTGGACAATCATGTCAGGGATGCCAAAAAGATCAATTAGTCAACATCAAGGTCATAAATTTAAAGCTAAAGAAGTCAAATGGTATTAAAAAGTCTGAGATAAAAAATGTAGCAAAAAGTTCAGAAGATAAAATATGTCAGAAAAGAAAAAAGGCCAAATATAGAGAAACAATCACAAGCGTCGAAACGGGCAGAGATGAAATACGTCAAAAAGAAAAAAACAAATACCAACGTTTTCAAAAAATGAAAACGCCAAAAAATTCAAAGGTCAAAAGGTCAAAGATTAAAAGGGGAAAAAGGTAAAACATGAATGTTAAAAATTAAAAAAAAAAGTGTAATAACATGTAAATTTGTTGTAAATATGATATACGTTTAAGCAATTATAAACCTTATGCTTACGACAAATATTTAGTCCTTTACGAAGAACGTCCTTTTTCAAAGAAAGAATATAATATGAAAATTGTTTAAGTTTATCAAATTATTTAACCCAAACAGCAAGAAAAGGTTAAATAATGTACTGTAGTACATTAATATACCACTGCAATATTTTTTAATTGTATTTATCATAACTTCCACATTCACGTGATATGTCGTTATCTAACCTAACATCACATCTGTCTCGCCTTGAATAATTTTCTTCGAATTCAATCTCACTTTCCTCACATTCAGTCTCACTCCCAGATTCATGATTCTCTTCCATTAGTCATGTCATGAATATATAATAGAATGCCATTAATATTATGCAGATCTAACCTCATTCCAATATCTTCTTCATAAATCAATTCCTCAACATTTTCACAGGATGTTCCACGACAGCTGATACACATATCAGAACAACACAAGCCATGTTTTCGATAACAATGTATATACATGTTAATGTCCTATACCCAGTTTTACAACGACAAAATATAATTTCTAATAATGAGTAAAAAATCAATTTTTCAGTTTCGTCGACGTAAACTATTCAATGATTTTATTGATTCTTTTTTTATTATTGATTATTTATTGACACTTGTTATTACTTGTTATTATTTATTTATTGATCAACAAATAGATGCAATGATTTTCTCTCGTTGAGATAGATAATATTATCAGTCAACAATGACATTTTTGCTTTGAACGGCGGTAACTCAGCGAAAAATGATGGTACAAGACTCAATAAGAGGAAAAATTAAAGAGAATTAATTATTTTAAAATAATAATAATTATAATTACAAATTATCTAAAGACCTTCGTGATGAACATATTGAAATGAATGAGGTCAGTGGACATTTTAAATGACAAGCAAAAATTTCGAAAAATTTGTTTTCGATGGTTTTCTTATGATTACTCAAAAACTGCTGATGTTAAAAAAATTAAACTCAAGATCCAAAAACTAGAAACAGAGATTCAATTTCCTTTTTTCTTTTCGTTTCCCTACGACCATCTTTCCCCTTTCAAGTTACAGCTCTTTGAATATAAAATTGAATGTAAAATCGTTTTGAAGAGTTGTCTCTGCAGGCAAACTTCGCGTACTTTCCACTCACAGCGTTTTGGATAACTTGAACCGAATTCGTGATGATCTAATTTGGCGAATGGAATATTATACGCTACCGTCATTTTGACTAAATTCAAGTTAAATCTGTCTCGCGCACTCACATCACCACTGACACAAGCTTTAAATTTGTCTGTAGCAACATGCCGAAAAACATTGTTTTTAGGTGCCACGTCAGTACACTGTCACACACGGTACAACGTGGTTCACTGTCACTAAAGTTCAGTTCCGCAAAACTGTTTACCCAATGCTGCACCCTAACATGTGACGGGCGCTGTCCCGATATTTTTACAAACTTATTCGATATTTCGTGCACACTAATAATGGATCGATGCGCAGGTTAACTTAATGCTAAAAGAATGGCCGAGCAAAAAAATACGTATTTCTATTCTCGATCTTAAACTTATAAACCATATATAATGGTCAAAGTCGTTACATTATGTGACAGCCATTATTTATTTTACAATTGTGACAGTCACTTGGCAAAGTTTGATAACAACGTTTTGTTTCGAGGTTCAACATAACTGCTATTTGTATTTCTCTCGTTCATGGCCAGATTTGATGATTTTTTTTTTGATGGCTCGTTATAACAATATTCCAGTCGCGTTAAGACCGGTCCTGGATATATTACATCGCCAGACAAAAAAAAAGTTTTCTGAAATATATGAGCGATATATGGTGTCTAAAGTATTTTTTTCCCGCTGAACACGAATCCGGAGTCAGTCATTGGTCCATTACCCTTCAATCTTCAGCAAAATGCTGAAGAATCTTCAGAAAAATGAAGACTTTGTGCTTACGAGCCGTGCTTTACGTGTGATACATGGTTTCCGAAGTATTTTTTTCCGCTGAATACGAACCCGGTGTCAAAATTGCTCCAGCACCCTTCAATCAACAGATCAAAGAATCAACAGATATTTCAGTTGAAATTATAATGTTACTCCACTTGTCCCTTAGTTACAATACGGCAAATAGAGTTTGTTGTAATGGTTTTTATGTAACGGTATAACAGGGGGAATATAGGAACATTTTGTTTCTCAAAATTAAAATGACCATAACTTTGGAAAAAAAATTTTTTGTAAGAAATCGAAAAACCTCTCCTTATACAGGGTGACTGAGAAATACATCCATATATTTAAACCTATATTTAAAAACAAGATAGTAAGCATATCTCTTGGGTTTAAATAAAATTTGAAGTGAAAATAATTTATTAAGGTGAAACCTCTCGCCCCCCCTATACCTACGGTTAAGGCGAAGACCTCGGCGGAAGCGGAGCGACGCGCGACGTTGCCATTAGTTAGCAATTATCATAAACGGGTTAAAAAAACATTGTAAACACTTACATTTCTGATCATGGCAAGTGCTGAAACTGCAACCCATTGTTGTCTATGCAGTCCCGAGCTCTACGTTCTAGGGAAGCCCGAACTCGACCAAAGACAGTTGGATCTTCGCGAATAGTTTCAGCGGCTACCCGTATTCGCGCTGTTAACTCCTCGATAGAATTCACTGGTTTACTGTACACTAGTTGCTTCATATGTCCCCATAAATAAAAATCGCACGGAGTTAAGTCCGGAGATCTGGCAGGCCAATGAATCGGTCCATTTCTGCCTATCCATCGATTCGGACACTCCACGTTAAGGAAGTCTCTCACTTGCCGAGCGAAATGCGGTGGAGCACCATCGTGAAGATACCACATTTGTCTTAAAATGCCTAAAGGCACTTCTTCTAATAAATTTGGCAACACGTGTTGCAGAAAATTTAAATATCCGTTACCGGTCAGCCTGTCAGGTAAAATGTGGGGTCCTATTAAAACATCACCAACAATGCCGCACCAAACATTCACCGAAAAATTTCATTGATCCCGAAAATTACGATACGCATGTGGATTTTCATCGCACCAAACATGCGTGTTGTGCATATTAAAAACCCCCGTTTTGGTAAAACCAGCTTCATCCGTGAAAAGTACGTAACGTAAAAAGTTGGGTTGGTTATTACACTTTTCCAGTAACCACTGACAAAATTGCATTCGTTGGAATTCGTCCCCGGGTTGTAATGCCTGTACCTTTTGGACGTGATACGGATAAAGTCCTTGTTCACGCAGTGTTCGCCAGACAGTGAACTGTGAAACCCTAACTTGATGGGCAAGCCTCCTAGTACTCAATGATGGGTCATCTTCAACGGCTTCTGAAATTTGTTCTGCAGCATCCATTACTCTTCTTGAACGTGTTCTATCACGATCATGCACCCGTGGTGCGAAACTTCCATAGTCTCTTAACCGTTGTACTGTAGACACAAATGTCCGAACGTCTGGAACATGGCGATTTGGAAACATTTGTTGATACCTTCTTTGGGCCTGTAACGCGTTATTTCCAGATGCACCATAACAAAGAACAATGTCTGTTAACTCTTGATTAGTAAAGTTCGGCATGGTTAAAACTTAAAACCTCGGTTAAAACTTAAATTACGATTTTTCGTTCGTTCAGCAGGTACGTAGGTGTGCACACTCACTAAGGAAGAAAAGCAACTGTTCTGTCGTCATCGGCATCACCCGTCGCGACAGCCACGTGACTCTCGACCCAACTGGCGACTCTCGCCGAACCAATCCGAACCATGATCTGCACACTGCCTCGCGGTTAGCTATAGCAACTGGCGAACTCCAGTGCCGTAGTACATTTAAAACAAAAACAAAACAATTTTTTTTCAAACTGTATGACTTTCTGGGGATAACTAATATTTTTACATTTATTTTCAAAGTCCAACTATTAACAGGGTGAAATATTTGGATGTATTTTTCAGTCATATTGTATTTGTTTCTAGATTATGAAAAAAAAAATTACTGCAAATATTCCACAGAGCGTTACTGAGATCCCAGGGAATGCTCCAGGTTTTTTGAAATTTTTTTTCGCAAACTTTGTTGACGGTTTTTTCACTATAAATTCTTCCTGTAAGAAGTGTATAGTCATCACCTAAAAAGTGAAGTGGGTCCCATGCGTCGTTTTCAAGATATGGCTAACTGAAATATCACCAATCGACACTGCTACTAAAAGTTCAACTATAAAAGTGTATATACGTGTCATATTACTTGAAATAATATACTTTATGCAGTGTCTTGCCACTTCAGATATTTAAAAAAACTTGAGACTCAAGAAATGCAGATAGATACTTTTTTGTTGAATATCATTATTAGGGCCCAGAAATGTGTGCCATAACGCATGGGTATACAACTCTTATGTAATTAAAGTATAAACCGTATTTTTTAAGCGCCTTGTGAATTACATGTATACGCGTGTATTTCTTGCTCGTCCATTCGTACGCCACTGACCATCCCGACAACACGCCGGGACTCGCGTATGCGCTGTAGTACGCGGGCCCATTGCGGGAGAGCAGGATAGTTAAACGCAGTTGTTAAATTCGCGTGTTAACGCGTTATGGCTAACATTCCGAACCCTAATCATTATCATAGTTACTTTTTTTAAAGTATGTATCTTTTCCAGATCTGGCAGACACATTATTATGTGTATCATTGCAACTGAATATTCCACAGATATAACATATAAGTAAACCAATATTATTGTGTAACAAAATGAACGAAGGAAATGTCCATATTTATTCAAAATACATTTCGTAGTATATTCCCTAAATTTTAAAACCCCACTGGATTTAATATTACATAGGCTCAGTTTCCCCAGAGGTAAATATTTAACTCAACAGTGCCCTTGATCTTCTTGCTTACACTCTTCTCGATAATGGCACTCAAACGAACAAATTCATTTATTTGTAGATAAACATTCGCATAAACTTTCCGTCCGTATAAATTGGGGAGAATATATACGATTGTGTACACTGAGACGGTTTAGGCTGATAAAATTTCCAAAAGTAAATAAAACAAAATACTATATTACACACCGCTGTACTGTGGTTCCTAGCCTGCTTCAAAAAAATACATACCGTGAGCGCGTAAATTGCGCGGACACGTCAGACTTAATTTTTAAATGCCTAAATTTTGACGTACACATTATATGATGTTATCATTGTTTCGTTATTATTAAAACCTTCATTTTTGTTAGCGCCATTTTCCAAATGGCGCCTGGCTAAAAACATGCTCTTCCAGAGCATGTTTTTTTTGCATATGGAACTGCGCAATCTTTGTCTGACCTATTTCTGACCTTTGAAGTGGGTTACTTAACACAATTTCAAAAAAAAAAAAATTTTTGTGTATTCTTTCAATATTTTTTAAATTTTCAATGTACAAGACGACTCAGAGTAAAATTCGATTTTCAAACGTTCCTGCTATAAACACTTATACAGTGAGGACGTAAAGTCGCGTATAAATTCGATAAAAATTAAAGGATATTTTTTTTAGAAAAACGCTCGGATATGACAATAAAAAATTTTCATTTGCCGGTATTTTGATGTACTTCATTTCTTCTTTTATTGACAGCTGTCAATCAATCATTTGAAAGCTCTTATTTCACACAGTGTGCTCCTAAATTTTGGCGTGATTCTTTCAAGCCATGGTGACCGTTCAAATGTTAAAATTCGACAAAAAACGGAGTTTATTTAAAAAATCACTCCAACACGAGAGTTTTTTTCCCTTCCGATGTGTCTGGTTTGGGGTCTGTTTTGCCTCCAACACTGCAGCCGTCAGGCTTATTGTATTTCCAGTTTACATCGTTATTTCATGTGCAGAGGCTTGTTACCTTTATCAGGTTTAGTAGCCCTTTCACAAGATTTTTCTTTGGAAAGGCCTCCTGGGGGTTTTCTATTCCCAGAAGACCATATCTTCAGTGTGTTAGTGCTGGGCACTCTAGTATAATGTGACGGGATGTTTCATCCTCCTCATTACACAGTCTACAAATAGGTTCATCTGAATATATGCCCATTCTGTGTAGATATTTCCTAAGGTGACAATGCCCGGTTATGAGTCCCGTGACAAGCCTTATCTGATTTCTACTCAATCGCAGAATCTCATCTGTCAGTACTTTTGATGGTGTCTTTACCATCCATTTACTGTTTGTTTGTCCTGGTATGTGGTTCCAGTAAGACCGGTGTTCTTTATTTTTCCACCGAGTCAGCCAGAGCCTCACTGAGGACTTTGGTATACCACACATTGGTTCAGGTCCAATGAGTGTCGTTGCAGAGCCCTTTCTCGCTAGGGTATCTGCTTCTTCATTGCCTTCGACTCCTTTATGTCCTGGTACCCATTTAAGTGTTACCTTGTTATGGTTTGCCAGAGCTTGGAGGGTTTCTAGGCAATCCCAGACCAGTTTTGATTTTATTTTTTTACATGCTAAAGCTTGTCTGTCAGAGTGTATGAGGATTGTTTTCCCACGAGAGGTGTTACAGCTATTTGACATAACACACTCAATAGTTATCCAGAATTCGAGAAATTGAAAATAAATAATATAAAGCACATTCTTAGATATTTTTATTTATCCTCTTTATTAAAAACAGAATATTAAAAATAAAAATAACACAATTAAAACTACCTATCCTAATCTGGTCTTAATAAATGTTCGAACTGTGCCCCGTTGATTTCTTGACAGTAATCAAGCCGCGATTCAAATTCTTCAACCATGTTACGTATAATTTCAGCAAGTATTATTTAAATTTCGTATCTTATTCTATTTTTTAACTCATCTATATTAGTAAGCTTATTACATACATGCTATGTTTTAAATAACCTCACAAAATGAAATACATGGGGGTTAGGTCAGGAGATAGTGTGCAATTTAATTCTCTACAGAAAAGGTATACTTGTTCGGAACGTGAAAAATGCACCGTTTTTGAGATAAACAAAAAAAACGGATTTAATCATTTTCACATATTCACACTGAATAAATAAACAAATACAACACCATAAATATGATATTTTCGTTATGTTTTTGATACACATAATGTGCGAGTTATTATAGCTAAGTGCTTAAAACGTAATGAGAGTATATCGAAATTAATGATTCAAACTCGATCTTTTATGCGCTACTTATATAAGAAAACCCACTATAAAAATTCAAATAACTGAATTGAGAATAGAACCATAGTTGAATATTTAATGAATAAAAAAAACTATTTAAACCACTTATTGAATAGACAAACCAAAACCTCAAGCAAAATAAATAAGGAAAATAACAAAACCTTTATAATAAACACTAAATAAAAATAATTTCGTCAAATGAAGTCATTTTCAAAATGACCACTGTTGTTTCTCATACTTGCATCAATCGTTTTTTTTTTCAAATTAAAACGCACACACGGCATAATATTGTACCTATTATTTTTAATGTTCTCATAATCGAGTAGAAGAATTAAGAGAAAGATTAGAAGTTTTTCTCTTCATCCTTCTACTGTGTCCATGGGGGTGACATACACTTGTTGCTTAAAATGTTATTCTAAATTAATTTTGATAATGTCTACATTGTGTATTATGTGGATTTTCTTCTGCCCTCGAATGATTATTGTGTTTGTTCAGAATTCTTCTTCTAGTTAAAACAACTTTCGTCACAGAATATACTTTTTGTGGGAAAATAATTGTCTTGTTCGTAATCGTTTCTAAATCATTGGCAAAAATTTAACCGCTTTCCAAAGCGAAATCAAAGTGAATGCAACTCTTGCATAAAAATACTACAATAGAAAAAAGGAAAATATATTCTTTCAATACTCGCCATGCACTTAATTGTGATAAGTGTAACCTATTTAACTTCTGGTACCGACAGTTGAATTATTATACACTGTCTCAAGTGTTATGACTGGAGTTCATGCGAGCGCGGAGTATGTTCACAGAAACTATGTTGCATCATAGTACATTATTAAATATTATTACTTATTACCAAGCGCGAATATCGCAGGGCCGACGCTATACATGTCCTGCCCTTGACTCGTTGGCCTTCACAGCTCACAGCTGACTTGCATTACGAAAACGGCGCTAGCAATTTTAGTTATTTATGGGACGCTGTAACAAACAGTCGCCGGTATAGCATCGCGTTGATACGTTTCGTTTCTAAGTATTCGCCGTGTGTTTAAATAACTTTATTAATATTAATAATTATTAGTTGAGTAAATAATGAGTGATGTCCAAAAAAATATATACGACGACAATAATATACACCCAGTCAGTAATACCAGAAAAGATTTTAAAATAAAATCCAGGATATTTCATTTTGGAAAACATACGTAAAGTTTTAGTTGGTACATATCAGGGGTTACCAGAAAATATATTATTATATAGTTCATGCCTCAACAATTGTCATTGTCAACAGTAGACGTTGAACGGTCCTTTTCCATACACAAGTTAATATTAAGTTATAAACGTCGCCATTTCACTCCAGAACACTTAGAAAGCCATATAATAATATGTTTTAACCACCACCAACCTGCCATGAGAACCTTCTCAACACTGACGTTTGTCGGGTAAGTGTTGTCATTGTTACGTGTTATCTTAATTTATATTGGTATTTTATCCTTGACTCAACCGTACTATTGGTAAAAATAGTAGGTACTATCTTGCTACATAATTTATGTAAACATACAACGGGTAGCCGAGTGGGTTAAAGCACCGTCTTTCCAGTCGCGATACCTCCGTGCGCGTTGTTCAAGTCCCAGCCGGGGTATCGATTTTTAATTGTCTCGCTTTCTCCGTCAGGGCTTGATATGCAACCACTAATACACTAGTGTATAGGTGTGGATGCATAGATGCCAATCCAACCGCACATGCCCTAGATTTGGTAATGTTCTGAGTTTTCTGGGTTTCCTCAGAACTGTAAAGCAAATGCGTTACCGAAATAATCTTAAGTCGCTCCCAGTGCGCCATGGCAAATAATAATAATAGCCACTCCTTCCCGCACAGGTCCCTGAGAGGACCTAAGGGGTTACTCTTCGGAGTAATTATCGGGTGAGTATTATTATTATTATTATTATATTAATATTTTCATTCATTAACTGAATACGGTCCTGTTACACTCCGCGCTCGCACGAACTCTAGTTATGACATGGTGGGAACGTCCGATGAAAGTTCTTTGTGGGATTGGATTTTTGTCACAAACAAAGTAGTACTATCGAGACTAAACCTTTAATCCTCATTCTTGTACATTGTATGATACTTATAATGTCGGTTTGCCATAGTCAGCACATATTCTTTTATGATAATAATGAGACGTTTATACATAACAATTATTATTACGTGGAACAGTAACTTGATATTAAAAATAAATACACAGGGTGTCATTCGCTGCTCTCTCATCTCTATCTCATTACTTTTCATCCATAGCAATGTTTTCCTGGCCAACTTAGTATTGTTTTTTTAATTTAATGTCAATATGGGAAAATCATTCAATCAGTTTTTTTCGGTTTTATCGAAAACGGTGAATTTTTCGCGCTCCGAACAAGTATACCTTTTCTGTGGAGCATTGAAATTCCATAATGGAAAAAAATTATTATAAAACAGTATTATGACATGTTTGCCATTAACGCCCTGTATGGGGTAATCAAATTTTGGCCTCATAATATTGTTTGGGACTATTTATTTTACTTCTATACCAAATTTGAGCCACGCCGAGTCGGTGGTTTTGAAAATATTTGAAAAAAAACTTGGCACCTCCCTCTATTGGAGGGCTTCAGTACTATTAAGAACGACCTTAGAGCGAAACAAAAAAATATGTGTCGGTTTATTTTTGAAGTAGTATCAGCCATTGATTTCTGGTTCCATATTTTTGAATCACCCTGTATAACGAGGAACAGTACAAGATAAAAATAGTGGTCAGAATCGCCTTCTGAAAAAACGATAGTAAGACCGGCGACACGTCAATATTGGAAATTCATCGTACACGGCAATACCCGGAAACCACCGAGTCATCAGACAACGGCTGTGAAAACCTTCACTCTAAGGAGGAACGTACGTTCATGTATTAAGAAAGTGAAATTCGGAGTTTTATTTCATTAAAATGTTATTTGTTTTAGTCATTCAGTTCAATTTACCACTACTAACTAACACGTTATTATTAGTATAAATACGTTCGCTGAAATATCGTAAACTATGAAATATCTACCATGATTAAATCCTTTCAACTCCTATTTGCCGTGTGAAAACATGATATTATTCTCCAATTTATTTGATCTATGTATAAGTCCTTCTATTCTTAATTGAAAATGATAAAAACGCCTGGGGAACAAAAAAAGCGGTGCAACTTTATGATTCCATGGGCGTGCATAGGGGAGAGGTGGGTAGCCCCGGACACCTAAGCAAATATGTAAATTACAAATGACACTGACGAGTTTTGCAAAAATATAGGAATTAAAATGAAAATCAATGATTATTTGACTATTTAATAAAAACTAAAACAAAACAAACAAATCCAAATAATCACTTTAACATAAAATAAAAAAGGTAAAACAAATGCAATTTAAAAAAATGGCGGGTAACACCGGACGCAACATTTGTGGTCTAATTAACTAAATAATTAAGATATCACATTGCACAATTGTCACAAGAATAATATGGAGATGTCTCCGGAATATTTGCACATGCCTCATGCGCCCATCCTTCACATTTATGACATTGTATCCACTCTTCTTCAAATGATTCTTGGCATATGATGCAAAAAGTCTCTTTTCGCGTTGTAAGATTTTTTGGACTTTGTCGGGCAAGTTGGTGTTGTTTTGCAGACTGCGGAAGTTCTTGGTGATAATTTGAGGTCTGAGACTAAGCTGTTTGGTGTTGACTTGCACTTGGATCTTCCCTTTAGCTTTGGTTTGCATTGCACACCTGATGTCGTCGCTTTGTCTAAATTTCTTTTCGCTGGTGCCTTTTCCTTGGTCTGTTTTTTCTCTTCTAAAAATTTTTTATAGGGGGTGGAAGTCAACACCTCGCTTTTTTCAGATCTTCTTTTCCTAGATTCGAGTCTTCGCTTCGAGGCATCTGGTAGGGGCGAGAGTTCGTGTAGAGTCTGTTTAAATTTCATTGAATTTGAATTTGTGTCAATGAGAGTGCTCCCGGCAGCGCCTTTATAAAAAGTCATACAGGAAATGGTCGACACTGAGGTTGTTACAGTATCTAGTTGTGGTGATGCTTTATGTGATGATGAGGCACGAGGAGGTGATTGTGAATGTTCTGGTGATGTTTGATGTGGACTTGAACGATGTAGCGGCATACAGTTTGGTCGAGAATGATTTGGTGTTGGGGTATGATCTGGTGGGGTACGATGTGGTGGGGTATGATGTGGTGATGAATGGTGTGGTGGTGTATGGTGTGGTGGTGAATAATGTGAACTCTCAAGACATGATGTAGAAGATGATAGACTTTTAACGTCTGGTAGAATTACGTTCTCATTCTCATTGTTCTCAACAGTCGATGCCTGTGCGGAACTATTTGCTGGTTGAACATTGTAAATTGCTATGTTGGTCATTTCAGAAGACATAAAATCTAAATCGTCAAATATTTGTGCATTGAAAGGTACAATTCCAGTGCACTCGAAGCCCTTTTGAGCAATTGCATTTCTAGATACCTTAGTAAAAGCTGTGTTCACCAATCCAGCAATCTCATACTCTGTAATTCGCGCTCCAGGATTTTTTTCTCATCCATAATCCACAAGCTTCATAATAAGCATCTTTAAATGGTTTCATGAATGGCCTATCAAGAGGTTGGAGCTTGTGTGTGGTATGAGGTGGGGTGCTGATCATGTGAATATTGTGTTCACGTGCAAATGTAATTACCCTCAAGTCTTTATGACTTGCATGGCCATCGAGTACAAGCAGAACTGGCCGCTCCTTAGATGGATTTGCATATTTTATAAAATGTCCCATCCATTTTAAAAAAAGATCTGCGTTCATCCAACCGTTAGGCTGTGCTTCAAGAACACTTTCTGAAGGTTTGCCAATTTTCAGCCTTTCGTTTATTCGCTGACGCGGATATACAAAAAAAGGCGGTATGAATTGTCCACCAGCAGACATGCAAAACAAAATTGTGACATTTTTACCCCTCTCAGCAGAAGTTATCTTGCCCACTTGCCTTTGGCCTTTCTCGGATAACACCTTTGCATGCTATTGGACTGTGCTAGCTGCTGTCTCATCGCAATTGTAAATATTATATGGTTGGAATTTGAATTTTTCCATTAACAATGAAAGACCATTGAAAAATCTCTCTACCTGTGGTCTATTAAATCCGACACATCTCATAAGACTTGTGGATTCAGGAGTCCTTAACGAAAGATCTGGATGTCTAGACATAAAAGCTTGGTAGAAGTCTTTCCCAGCCATTTTCTTTGTTTTACTAAATCTATGTGGTATCTTCAACTTTTCAGCCAGTTGAAAAGTTAACTGCAGGAATTCTTTTCTGGACAAAGGCATCAGTCTACTTGACAAATCTTTTACATGGTCGACAAGAGCAGTTTCGTGTTCAGAATTAAAAGTTTGAGTGAATCGTCCAAGTTTGGCGTCGAGGGTGACTTCTTGGCCACTTCGTAATGCGTTTACTTTATCAAAAAGGGAACTTTTAGGAACTGAATATGTTACAGCTGCTTGCCTCAAGCCCATTTTTCCTGAAATAACTGCGTCGCATGCTTTCTTCATGCTCTCTTGACTCCAGTTCCCGCGATTAGTATTTCTTCCCTTAAATTTGGGCATCGTGGAGTATATTATATTCAGTCTGCAATGAAGTAATACCGTGAATTAGCAAAATAGCAATCAAACCGAATTATAGATGAATTTTAAATGCCCGGCGCTACCCCGCATCATTTTGTGTCCGGGGATACCCTCTGAGCGCCATTTTGAAAATATGACGTATACAAATTTTGTGTTGATGAATTTTAAAGCAACAACCGCACATTCATTTATTTAAATAGACATAAATAATCACTAATAGTAAGCAATTCTTATAGACTTACCGTTTTACTGACAAAAGGATCTGATAAATTAACTGAAGCACGAGATGGTCACACTCAAAATATATTTCTGTCAACAACTCGACCACTAACGGCCCAACTAAGCTGAGATTTCATCTGTGCCGTATTCTATGGTACTATTTTATTGTGAAATGATACTAAAGGCGCCACCTATCATTGAGTAGCAAAACTTAAAACTGTCCGGGGGTACCCGTTGTCCGGAGGTACCCACCTCTCCCCTATATCTTTTATAAATTCGAAAATTGTGAAATAATTTTTTTCATTCAAATCAATATAGGAGATTAAAATTAGCCTGCATACAAAACTCTTAATATTTGTAATATAATTTGCTGTAAATAATGCTCATTTAGCCAGACAATCTCAAAAAATTGTCTGTGTTATTAAACCTAGCTGAAATACACATCACTGGCGTCTTAGACAAGTAGAATTACCAAAGTCGTAAATCATTTTAACGACGTCGTAAAAATTTTATGGCACAGTGGACCGAATAAGTATTTAAGGAGTATTAGATACAAAGCAATCCAATAGTATACTGGATCGGCATTCGCAGGGCATTCGCTGCTGCCGGCAGCTCAGGCGTTGCCGGCTCTTCAAAATTTTCTTAAGTATTGTAATATACATAAAGTTGTTTTAATTTATAATTATTTTTTCCAGCAATTTTAAACGCATTATTTTAATGCTAACTAATAAATTTATATCTATGTATTTTTTTTTTTAAATATTTCCAAACCGGCTTTCTAAAAACGTCACGAACTAACAGTTTACTGAAGTATGAAATATATTTGTATAGTGAGCTTAGCAATTTTAGAAAATATATCTGACAACCTTGCTTTTTTCTACCTATTTTCAATTTAGAATGGAAATAAAGTAATTAATGCGGTTTGTTTTAAATTTGTTTTGCTTGTTGTAAAACCAACAAGCAAAATTTTGTCATAACGTCATGTTCACATACGTAAAGTGAAAAAAATTTACATTATACCGGTTTTACTTAAAAAATAAGACTAATGATATTTCTTTATAAATTAAACTCACTTGCTGATGATACTTCTACTATTACTTCGGTCTGTTCTTTACCCCGAATGCGAATCTGAATTGTAAATTAGTAATTCCTAAGATAGAAATGTAAATCTTTTCTGTAATCAAAATAATATTTGAACTGTATTCATACTAGAGATAGCACTAAACCATAAAAAGCAGGGCCGTACTTAGTACATAGTATATAACTGTGAGAAATTCGAAAAGATATATTTAAAAAACACTACCTGGCTACACTAAAAGCAAGTAGATATCATAGACGTATTTATTTTTTACTGTTGATCATCCTCCCTTATGAACTTATAGTAAACATTTTGGGGATGCACTCTGTTGCTGTTTTTAAAGTTTGAGAACTTTTTGTTCGTGACAACTTGTAACTGATGAGGGTAAAGGGGAATACTACAGTGACGGGTATATGCATATGGAATAAAAATCTAATAACTAATTAATAAATATTTGTTTGTGTGTATGAATACGTTAGCATGGTGAGTTAACTTGCATATTTGTCTTAGATTTATGATCCTGGAGTGGGTACTGGAATCGGCGTAGAAACAAAAAACTGGACTTTTTCACGAAACACCGAACTGCTATACTTTTCTCGACACGCGTTTCGCCAACTAAGTTGGCATCTTCAGGAGAAGATTAAAACTAAATTCTAGCCTACACGCTTGCACTATTTATACTAAATTTGTTGCCACGGTTCACTGAACCGTAATTGTCTTTGTTTATCAGAGCAAACAGTGGACTGGTGGGTATCGGACCATTGTCCTTATTCATACTACTGTTACACTTAATGATTTCTAAACTTTCAAAAGCATCCAACTGTCTACTGTTTACATTTCTAATTAATTTTAAATTATTTATGTCTATCCTATGGTTGTTGTCAAAAGCGTGCTGGGCAACACTGATTTTTCTGTTTTGCCATATTTCAAATGAGCCATGTGTTCTTTAAATCTAGTCAAAATAGATCTTTTTGTTTGCCCAATATACTTTTTCGAAAACACTGATATTGTATAGGGGTAGATTGTAGACAAATTGTTATTTTTAGTATACTATGTCATCTGTCTCACTTGAAACAGATGTAGGCAGAATGTAGATGTCATACTTATAGCATGAACCTCCATAGCATCCTGTACACCCACGTAAAACAAAATACGCATATGAAACATTAATTCTGTTGAAGCAAGTTAGGAACCACAGTAGAGCGCTGTGTAATACGAATATATTATTTTGTTTTATTTACATTTAACAAGTATATTTTCTTCTTGTTGATACGGACAGAAAGTGTACGCGAATGTTTCTCAAATACAAACAAATTCGTTTGTTTGAGTGCCATTAGAGTTGAGAAAAATGTAGGCAGGTCCAGAAAACGTTTGGGTGAAATATTTACCTCTGGGGAAATTGAGCCTAAGTAATATTGAAGCTAGACGGCGGCCTTTAAAATTTAGGTAAAATTTTACATAATATATTTTGGATAAATATGGACTTTCCTTCATTTATTTTATTATAACAATAATGTTGCTATATTTAAAGAATCAAGAAAATGTTCTTAGATATTTGGCCACTTCATTGATTTTATCAAGCAATGAGTGTTTATTCAGAAACGTGCTAGTACGGGTACGTCTTTCTACTTCTTCCCATAGGTTTCCTATGGGGTTTCAGTCTGGCGATTGTGCCGGCCATGGCAGAACACGGTTGTTATTGCATTGTAGCCATTCATGCAGTAGTTGTAAAGAGTGTTTAGGATCATTATCGTGCTGAAAAAGAGACGAACGTAAAGGCATTCTCCACTTCCTGTAGACTATATGATTGATAGTTCCATCGATGAAGTGCAATGGGCCTACTCCTCTCTAAGAAATGCAACCCAAAAAAAAACGCCACCTTTGTCATGTTTAAGGGTGTACAGTGTTTAGGATTAAACTTAGTATTTACTGGACGCCTTACACGTTTCATACCATGAGAATAAAAAAAAATAAAAAAACATAAAAATCAATAAAAGCGTGTTTCACCCCTAACTAGCTTCTTTTGCTAGTCTTCAACCATCCAATTAAAATGCTCTCTTGAAAATACAAGCCTGGTTCGTCTGTTCCTGGGCGAAATAAGTAGTTTTTTTGGCTGGACATCTACTAAACAATTTGGCTGCAACTAATTTCTTTTGAATTGTTCGAGGGTTAATTTGTATTTCAGGAATTTCAGCAGCAATCCTGGGTGCAGATAATATCAAGAGTTTATTTGCGAAAATTTTGTATGCGTATCTCCATGCATAAAGTCGTTTTTTTAGGTCTTCCTGACTTTAGAATGACATCCACATGTCCCCTTTCATTGTATTGCGAAATAATCTTTGACACACTGTATATTGGCAATTCAAATTGTCGTACAATATCAGCTGGTGATCTGTTGAGCAAATATGCATCAATCACCAACTGTTTAAGTCGTTACTGACAGAAATTCTTTTTGGCGTGATTAAATGTATCTAAAAAGTTTTAAGTGCTAAGCAGAAAGCCTCAAGAAACTGAAAATAATTGCTTATCAATAAGTCTTACGTATTCTTCTTGTGAAATAAGTCAGTAAACTAGGGAAAAGTAGTGTTAGAGAGAGTAGTACTTGTAATTTGGGTTTAAACTATATCCCTAGAGCTATTTATAATTATGTTGTAGGTACAATTGTGTAGTGTGAAGTATCTTTCCAATGAATATAGTCTATTTTATCCTAGTGGAATTTTTTACTATGTGCCATCCAATGCACTTTCTAAATTCACTGGAAATTAGATCAAACCGGAATTAAGAAAATGAGTTTTTAAGGAGACTGAGTGAATTTCAAATAAGCAAAGAAGTTCCGTCCCTGGAAGGTTCCCGCTATTTTAATTTAGAAAAAAGTACTGGATACGCCTTTAAACATCATGAAAGCTCTTCGGCTCTACTTTTATAAAACTAAAATAAGTGTGCATATGCCACAAGCTAGGTTCTAGTAGGTAATACCTACCGACCTTGAAAAGTTTGATGATACTTTTAAAACAAGAGTAAGGAGACGGCATCAAGTTGGCTTTAGTCACATCATACGTTGATTAGTTAAGTTTATACAAAGTTTGTATGTATAAAACTTTGGCTTCGGAGGAAAAGTCTTCTAGCAGTGCATATTATTAATAATCGTAAAATAAATTCTCTTACTTCCGTATACATTCAGGAGGAGAAGAGATTTCCGATAAAGAAAATGAAAAAGAATATTCTAGTGAAGTAGATATAAGGTCTGAAATGCGTATTTTTAACCGCTGAAAAGGATTCCGGAGTCCAAATTTACTTCTGACCCTTCATTAACCCCAAAGAGTCCAATTTTGGGCCTAAATTGACCAAAAAGATACCAAAGTCTATTTTTTGTACCATTTACTCCAGACATATCATTTCCGGAGTATTTTCAACCGCTGTGAAGGATTCCGTAGTCCAAATTTACTCCTCATTATTCAATTTCCTACAAAACCCCAATGGCGGGATACAATTTAGCAAACAAGACTTTTAAATCTATTATATTTACAATTTCTTTACGACATATCGTTTTCAAAGTAAGAATTGAATACATTGTTTATTTGGGTACGTTATAGAAGAGTAGTTTTATAAGAAATAATTCTTAATGGATGACTTCTTTACTATTTTTCTTTACTACTTATTTTTCTTTGTTTCTAAAAAACCTAAAAGTTCTTCAATTCAGTAACTTTTATAGTTACTGAATTAGACTTTACACACTTTGAATTTTTTTACACTTTGAATTTATTACAGAATAAGTTGTATAATAAATAAATAATGAATTTTTCGTCTTTCAAAATATCTTTTTTTTTCACAATTACTTTGCATGTGATGAAGATTCTGTTTTTTCATTTGCTCTTGTGTTTTATTTGTTTTTATAAGGTCATGTCTAAGAGTTGTTTTTTTCAAAGTACAATTTTGTGCTGGATATTTAAACCGAGATTTAACTTTGTTTCACTCACACAAGCCACGAATTTCTCTTATTTGTCTTCTAATTGTAACTTACACTCTCTGAATTTCAGTTTGCTTGTCATAGTTCAAGTGTTAGTTTTGCGTCTCGGTTTGAGTAACAGTTTTATTGCCTAAGTTGTGCGACTGGGTTTCAATATGAGTTTGCTTGTGTAAGGTTCAATTCGAGTTTTGCCTCTGGGTTTTAGTATGAGTTTCTTTGTCTGACTTTCTAACAATGGTTTAGTCAAAAGCCACTAGTAACCCAAAAATAAAGGTAAAGTGCTTGGAATTTTTTGGCCATTTTGACCCAAAGTTGGGCTTTTTTAGGTTACTGAAGTGTCACAAGTATATTTGGACTACAGAATCCTTTTCTGTGGTTAAAACACTCCGGAAACGATATATCTGGAGTAAACGGTACAAAAAATAGACGTTATTACCTTTTTGGTCGATTTTGGCCCAAAATTGGACTTTTTTGGGTTAATTAAGGGTCAGAAGTAAATTTGGACTACGGAATCCATTTCAGTGGTTAGAAATACTGCGGAGACTATATATCTGGAGTAAACGGTACAAAAAATAGAATTTGGTATTTTCTTGGGCAACTTTGACCCAAAATTGGGGTTTTGTGATAAACTGGTGGGTGAGGGAGCAAAAAGAACATCGGATTCGTATTCAGTATATCAAAATGCATAAGAATTGTCAGACCTCGGGTTCAACATTTTTTTTGTGTGCCGGTGTTATCAAAGACTAATTACTTTAGACATCTAAATACACTTATTTATGAGGTCGCTTACAACTTCGGCACTCTATTGTGCAGTTGTAAGCGTAAACAAATTGTGCAGTTTGTTATCACTTCATATAAGTTATTTCTTAATCCGTACCTGGAATATATGGTAGAGATTCGGGCTCTATCAATCACTAAGTCAAAAACATATTCCACTGATTTACTCATTGACCAAACAGACTACTGGTACCATGTAATATAAAATCGATTTTGTCAAATTAACCACTTTTAGTTATAATTACGTACAAAAAGTACCCGGAAATTTGGATTTAAATGAACCGCTTAAAAGAAATCGGTAAAATGTTTTTTCTTCAGGTTGGCAGCCCCTTCCTTAATTACCAAGTCTGATTAGAGCACGATCTGTCACTCAATGTGTTTACAGCAGCTGTTAGTAATAGACGACCTCAAGTGTGCTCGGCGAATTGCACACTGGAAAAAAAAGCTGAACAAAATTTTGTGCCGCAAACGAAATTTCGTGTGCCCATTCATTGAAAATGTTAAATAAGGTCTTTGGTGATTCGTGTATGTCCAAAACACAGACTTACGAGTGGTATAAGGAGTTCAAAGCGGGCCGTGAAATCGTCGAAGATTTGCCTTGCTCCGGTCGGCCATCGATCTTTACGACAGCCGACAAAATCAAACCGTTAGTGCTTAAAAATCGCCACATGAGTGTTAGAGAGTTGGCCAAGAGTGTCACATATTGACAATGTCAGCTCATGGTATTTTGAGTGATATTTTGGGCATGAAACGCGTCGCTGCGAGACTGGTTGCGAAGGAGCTGAATGTTCTTCAAAAAAGAGCATCGGAAACAGGTTGCTATTGACATGGTTTCTTGAAATAAACGAAAAAAATCTAACAACGAAACGTTTAAAAAAAGTGAGTGTACAGACGGGAATGAAATGGTCAGAGCGGAGAATATTCTTTAATATAAAAAATAGGATTTAGTGGAATATATCGACAAACCAAAATAAGAAACTAAGATAGGTTTCTACTTTACAACAGGAACGGAAAATACTTACTGCCACTTTAGTTCTTTTTATGTTCAAATAAACTACAGAATCTTTTTATTTTACAAATGTTTTGCTCCCCTTCCTTTATAAAACATTATTATTTTATACAAATATTACTCTGTCTGAATATAAAATATAATACTAAATAACTAAAAGTGCCATTTTTCTAGTACTCTTTCTGAATGAAGTCAAACACTGCTTCAATATTGAGTTCAGTTCTAGGACTATCCATAAATTCATGAATGATTTTATTATTGTTGTTGTGTCCAATAGTTTCATAACAATTTAGTATACCTACTTTTTTTCAAAAAAGTTAATAATTACTTATACTGGGTGACACTGGGTACTTGCAACAGGTCTTAACTTCTTTATTTATTAATATAAAATTTTGAATTTATATGCAGTTTGCGTTCAAACACGTTATTCATTTCGTTAAGAATTCTACTCAACAGCACAGATAAATAAATTGAATTACACCCAACTAACTTACTAATTTACATTGGACATGTCAAACACTTTGTAAAGTGCAATTCAAAGAAACATTAAAGTGACATACGCTTTCTATGCGTGTTTACGAATTTGTATTCACATTTTAAATTTCGAACGAATCTAATTTTTTTCCTTGATAACTGTTTCGGCTTTAGAAAAAACTCTCATTTAATAAAAATTAATTCTTCATTTTGCGTATCACATGATCAGGCAGATCACTCTAGTGACCCGTAAAGTGCTGCCCTCTGGACGCGACAGAGGCAGAGTTAATCACTATGAGTCGTGATATAGACAAAATATATACCGAAAGGAAGTGAAGGAGAGAAGACGTGATAGCGGAGTGATTGTTCCCGTGTGCGCTTACCTTCGTTATTTTGGAAAACTTCTACAATCGTTACGCCGGCCGGCCGACACCCAGGACGCCTTCAGAAGGGGGTAAGCTACTGTGTTCTGCCGATCACCGGTTATGGCATTTTTTGCTCTTTAATAACCGTTGCATATTCGAAAAAAATAGAGAGGTATAAAGTTTTTAAAGGAACTGTACCATATCATGCATATTTTTGTAGTGTTAACAATTAATCCACAAATTATGACACAAAATTAAATAGGGGTTGTTTGTTTCAACCCCACGCGATTGTTGGAAGAAATAAAAATGTTACCCCAAGTTGTTGAAATGTTACACCAATTCTTACGTTATTCCATTATTGAGATCAAAAATTCTTACGTTATTCCATTATTGAGATAAAAAATAAAAAATATATATTTTTCGCTCGCCTCGTAGGTGCTCGCCGCGTAAATAACTTTGAAAGAAGGGCTGTAATCGAAGAAGTTTATATGTAAGTCGGATTTATGCAGGGTACATTAAAAGAACATGAAAGTTCTTATAAATGTTTCCCTACAGACCCCCCTCCCTTTCCAGCGATATGGATCCCTAAAGGATGCCGCTAAAAATCGATTTATCTTGAATAACTTTTAATATGCTTGGTATAATTTACTACTTTACTTCCATATCCACGTAGCGGAGTGGAAGTATAGTGTTTATGATTTTTTTTAATTGTTATTAGCTAAATAGGCCTAAAATGTTTTGAAATGTTGAGATTTTAAGTTTAAGCGAAAGCTGTTAACCTTTCTTGTGTACACTTTGTATCATGACGAGGTATGGAGCTGATTTTGAGCTTAATCGGTCGATGATTTAGGGGTTAAATGGGGGTAATACACTTTTTCCTTGACTATTTGTAATTCGCAAACGATGGAACATATGCACTTCAAATATGAGACATATTTACAACATAACAGAATCTACACATGTAACGGTTTTTAGCTTAATAATGTGGATGGTTGAGGGGCTTGAAGGGGTGTAAGTATTTAAAATAGGTCAAATAAACATTTTCAACATTTATTTTAGTAATAACACAGTGGACGGAGCACAAAAAATTTCCTACTCTTCTTCATCCCTCCCCCGGCGGTACGGGGTAACTAAAACAAACCGTAAGGCAATTATTAAATATTTGTGAAAATATATACCTTTTTCCAAGCTAAATTGAAAATTAATTTTGATTTGATGTTGATGTTAAGTTTATTATACTCATTTTCAATACAATAATTATGACATACTCATAACAATAAAGATTAAGACATCATATGGGTCATAAAAGTAATAAAGGTCATGTTGGTCATGAAGGTCATATTGATCATATGAGTCATGAAGGTCATTAAGGTCATGCAGGCCATACAATCCCTGTTAGTCATAAAGGACGTACTGACCATTTTTATCATAAAGGTCATATTGATATTAAAGTCATATGACCTAAGAGGGGGGTTTTAGCGGAAATCTAAAGAGCAACGTTGCCAGAACTAACTGTAACTCTTAACTTTGCATAATAAGTCTTTATAGAAACCTTATATTTACAAAATGCATTGATGTACAATCAATTAATATAAGCCAATTTCATTTTCAGACTGTGTTGCGTATCGTGTAATAAAGTTTACTGTTATCTTTTTTCAACCCAACTACTGTGAAATAATTTTATACAGTTAATATTACTTTTCTATTATTATAATTCTAACAGTTAAAATAAAATTTTAAAATATCTAATAGGAATATTATGTCGATATGACAACAGCGAAACAAGGCAGAACCAACGGTCCAATGCGTCGGCTTCGGCGTACAAAATTCCGGCGAATCGTAGCTCAGGTCACTATTATTGCAAAGCGATACACAGAAAATACATCAGAATACATTAGTGAATATTCGAATAAACGTACTAGGAAAATTACTATTACACGAGGGTATTTAGGTGTGGTAATGTCAGTGGTCGCGAAAAATGAAACTTAAAAGGACTTACCGATTAAAACTCATAAATTGTTTAATACAAAAAGTAACATTACTTTTTAACTAGCGTATGATATTTTGCAAGGCATATTTTTGCAATTTTTTTCGTCTTTTGTTAAACAGTTGCAGTTTTGTTATAACTGATTTTGTGTTACTTAATTAATTTTCCTTTAATCTGACGAATTATTAGTCTTCCTTGTTTCAAAACAGGTATAATGGGAGCAGGAATTTGGAACACGTATACCCTGGAAAAAAGAGTCTTCCTTCAAAGGCAGACCTGTTCCAAATATCCGTTTGGCAGGTATAAACATTTGGAAAGTAACTCAAATATTTTGTCGATCTAAAGGTAAAATTGATGAAGTAAATTCTAATCAGTTGTAAGGAAACCGCAATTGTCTATCAAGAGACGAAGAAAGCAATAGTGTACTGCTATCATGGCAACAACATGGATCCTGTATGCCCCACTTTTACAACTGGTCATTAAAAATCTAACTGTCATTATAACTTTATAACTTGTGAATTAAATTTCTTCGCATTTTAGGTCGAAATTTTATGTGCTTCGTGAGTAAGTTTTTTTAAGTGCCATGTTTCGGGACCACTAACATTACCACACCTAAATACGGCTCCATTTTGTAATAGTTAGCCCCTTAGTACGTTTTAATTTTCTGTGAACTGTCGTTTTGTAATAATAATGACCCGAGTCCGCCTCTGTCGAGATTCGCCGAAATCTGACGTAATCACCATGTTCATGTTAGTAGCATCTGCGCATGTCAAATTCAAACTGCGCCAGCGCTCGGGGACTCGCCTATTGGTAAATTTTTCGTTAAAAATGGCTTTAATATCCCTTACAGACCGATCACCAAAATACCATTTAATTATTTGAACTTTTTCGTCAATGTAATAAATATCCATTTTTATTTTTATGAATGTATGTAGTGCTTCTACAATACTCGTACGCTCGTAATAACGCACTTTTCTGATAAGGCACTAGACCAGAATAAAATATAAAATGGTATTTCAAATTTTAACTCAAACAGCCCTACAGACAAACCGGATGCCTTTCATACGCCTGCGCTAGCGACTGGATCGCGATTGGTTCTCACCTCATGTTTACATCTACTCAATAAAGAAGTTAAATTATCAATTGCCCTTCATTCGGCTATGTACGTATTAGGGTGCCGCTTACTGTATATGTATATAATATGATTGTTAAACCTTCTTGAAATAATGCATTTTAAACACCGTTGTCTTATTTAGTTCGCCAGGGACGGAGTAGCTTTGTGACAGTAATGCTCGTTTTTTACATCCTGTATAATAAAGGCACAGTAATAATAGTTTGAACCTTGTGGATAACTTGAACCCTATTAAAAAAGGTGCTGTTAATAAGTAGGTAATAAAATAATATTGATAAAATGAACCATTTCCGAAATAAATAAATTTTTAAATACACGTATAGTTTTCATTAAATAAGTTTGTATGTTGGTTCAACATGACACCCTTCTAATCGTATGCATTCGCTGTTTAAAGAGAGTTAGACCTTCCACAATGCCACAATTCCTTCACGACAATGAAAACAAAACCTTCTTGGTAAGGTTTCTCTAGTGTATATCGAAATAGTATATACTAATGTTTTCAAGTGTCCCCACAAAATAAAATCAAAGAGGTTTAAGTCAGGTGATCGAGGAGGCTAAGCGACCGGTCTTCCTCTTCCTATCTATTGATTTTCGAAAATAACTGCTAGACGAAAATGGGGTGGGGCTCCATCATGATGAACTGCATGTGACGGCGCATTCCCAAAGGTGAATCTTCCAAAGGTTCTCGCAAACTATTTTGATGCAATTGTCCATTTAATTGGTGCTGATAATGCGTCACAACAGTAATATGGGGTTTTTCGTCATTGTAGTCCTAAATCTTCTAGTGGTTCTCATAAACTGTTCTGAAGCAATTGTCCATTTAACGTTGCCGGAAATACAAATGGTCCAATCAAGTCCAAGCTGTCCAATGATTCCGGCCCATGCCAAAATGATGCTGATGATGCGTCACAACAGTAATATAGGGATTTTCGTCATTGTAGGAAATGTTCATGTTATTTTAATGTACTCTTTATCCGACAGATTGGCCAGATCTTCTGGGATACCCTATATTTCAAACTTTTTGCCGGCCACTGGATTAACATCTAAAATCATAAAATTTTCATATTCATCCATATATGAATACCGATACTTTTTTTCTGTGGAATATCGATGGGAATTTGAATTTCCGTTAGTTTGAGCTTTCTGCATTAAACCTTGGGACGAGCACGTCTGCAACGAGATTGGATTTTTAACGCGGTGGACAAAGAATGTTTTCGTTAATCCGGCAGATTTCAGTGATTTGCATCGTAGCCTGAGGTATGGTAAACGAGTATAGGAACTGCATTTTAGTTTTAGTGAATGCGGGAATTGAAATAACGTTTAACTGGGAAAACAAGAGCTCAGTCCACTGAGTATTTTAATTTGAGACGCCAGTTAAGTAAAAAATAATGAGAAATTCTTTCCAAATTGAGAACTACTGCTTGTTATTGCGCAAGATCCAACAAACTTCAAAACCTACAATTTAAAATAAATAATGAAATTACCAATAAGGCAACGTTAAAATATACAAGGTGTTTTTAGTGTATAGTTGGTCTATAGTATTACTATTTCATAAAAAAAATGCTAAAATATAATATATGAGATTTTGAGATATGAGAAATATAATATATGAGATGAGATGGCACGTAGCGCCGTCCTGCACATGTCGTCCGCGTCCATATCGTTCAATTTGGGTCAAAATAAATTGGTTATCATTGACCTGTACCGGTCGCCGTTGACAGTGATGGCCTCACCAACGTCGTTTTAGAAAAAGTATGGATCAATGACACCGCCGCGCCGGCCCAAAATCCGCACCAAACAATAACTTTTTGTGGATGCAGTGCCACCGGGTGGCATATTCGTATCGAGAGTATGGTATGGCAACAAACGGGAAAGGCGGAGATGCCCGAAGACGATTTATACTGAGCGCGTGTTAACGCACATACCTGTATTTGCTATTTCGGACGCTCGTTTTCTATTAGCGTTCTGTGGTTTTCTAACTGTGTTCGTTTAGAGTGTTGGCGTTTTGAACATACCTAAATAATAATGAATATTCCTCAGAATTATGATTATTTTAATGTTTCACAAGATACAGTTAGAACCAAATTTCAAAACAGTGATGAAGTTGAGGTAAGTTTTTAAATAATAAAGTATTAAATTTCGATTCGTAAATATTGTTACGAATTTCTCTTCAAATAACTCGCTTCTTTAATTCAAACACTTTTATTGACACTCTACAGCTCGTCGATTTTAACTGTGTAACATTCAGATCACAACTAACTCTATCCTAGCAACAACACCAGTATTTATAATCCAGGCAATATAGCAGAAAAGTTCTCAGTTTTTAAAAAGAGTCCTGAATAAGGTTTCTCTGCGCGATAATTTGGTAAAAAATAGTAGAAATGGACTGTGTATGTTTTGGATAAAATCGATATGTAGGAACTTTAGTAAAAAAATCTATGTGCCGAAAACCGTTTTTTTGCGGATTAAGGGACGAAAAATAGCACGTTGTAGCGCTTGAAAAAAACGAAAATAATGATTTTTGGTGATCAAAATCGGTTCAGAAGTTTTTGCACAAAAAAAATAAAAACCAATGAAAAATTCCCCTTTTTTTGAAATCGAATTACAAGGGTTCTAATGGTCGCAGAAACTTCTGCTTTTACTTAAAAAGAAACTTAAAAGAACTTTTTGCATAAATCGAAAAAAACTAGAAAAAAGGTCGTTTCGAAAAACGGCTTGAACAAGGCCGAAAAATGGTCGTAGAGCATTTTTCCTGGCCTTAAATTACTCGTCATTAAATTCCTTACAATTCCATTATCGTGACTTATGGGAAAAGTTCATTCAATCGGCCGAAAAGCGCGTTTGAAAATCAAGCGTCACGTTGCTTCGAGCGTTTGGGTAAGCGAGTGGACGCGTGGTGGGGGAAGCCTCTCTCGCCGCAGACTTCTGTCAGCGCGTCTGCGGCTTCCCCCCACCACGCGTCCACTTCCCCTTCACTCGCTTACCCGAGCGCTCGAAGCAACGCGACGCTTGATTTTCAAACGCGTTTTTCAGCCGACTGAATGAACTTCTCCCACAAGTCACGATAATGGATTTGTAGGGAATTTAATGACGAGTAATTTAAGCCAGGGAAAAATGCTCTACGACCATTTTTCGGCTTGTGCAAGCCGTTTTTCGAAGAGACCTTTTTTTAGTTTTTTTCGATTAATGTAAAAAGTTCTTATTATACACGATATACACGACCAAAAGCTACAATTTAAGCCGAAGCAGAAGTTTCTGCGACCATTAGAACCCTTGTAATTCGATTTCAAAAAATGGGCATTTTTCATCGGTTTTTATTTTTTTGTGCATAAACTTCTGAACCGATTTTGATCACCAAAAAACTCGTTTTTTTTCGTTTTTTTCTCAAGCACTACAACGTGCTATTTTTTGTTTTAAGAAAAAAAACATTTTTCGTCCCTTAATCCGCAAAAAAACCGGTTTTCGGCACTTTTATCGATTTTTTACTAAGGTTGCTACATACCGATTTTATCCAAAACATACACAATCCATTTCTACTATTTTTTTTACTTAATTATCGCGCCGAGAAACCTTATTCAGGACTCTTTTCGAAAAAACAAATTATCTAGCCTGGACTATTATAATTTTTACATGTTCTAGAAAATTCGTTTGACATCTAGAATATTTAATATGTCATTCCATACAATTCTTTACTAACAGCTAGTGTATAAACTAAATAGACTAAGTATGTAAACAATAAACCAATAACCGTCAGCTGTCACTAATGACACTTAACAAATGTCACAATATGATACCTACATAACCACAATTTAAAAGTCGGCTACAGCAGAAAAGAATAGATAATAGGTGTGGATGTAAATTATAGCGAATTGGATTAGAAATGATCGTAACTGTGATAATTAAAAAGGATGTCTTAAAATAATTGAACTTTGTAAGTATTTGTAACGTAAATAATATTGTTTAGGCTAAGAAATTTAATATGTACATGTGTATGTACTTATATTTATGTAGATACCATCGCCTGCACCGAAATAATACATATTTTGTTGTTTAATGCATCCAAATTTGTAAGGTTTGTTAATGAAATCTGACAAAAGTTGAATGCATTATATATTAAAATATGTTAAGACGATATCAGAAAGTATTTTTTATTTGTGGCAAATAATAATAAAAAAATATGAAAACAGTATAAAATAAAGGCAGAAAACAGCATTTTCAGCTGAAAGACACAGAACACGGAACGTTTAAATAACTCAAATTCGTAAACGATTCTCTATGTTTTTTCGTATTTCAATTTTTTTTTATATTTCTAAGTGGCAAAATACCCAATAAATGGGAATTATCAAAATATGTACTATATGTATACGATGTACCTGTTTCAAAAACAATAAGTATTTATAGCTATTGTTTTAATTTGAAACTTTTGGTATCGAGCGTACGTGATCGCATAAAAGCTGCAATCATGTACGCTTGATAAGAATTGATAGTCGGCAATGACCGATTGTGCGATACTTTACGCTTCATACTAATATGCCACCGGGCAGTGGCGGTGCGTGATATTTCAGTTAGACATATCTTGAAAACGACGCATGGGACCCACTTCACTTTTTAGGTGATGACTATACACCTCTTACAGAAAGGATTTATAGTGAAAAAAATCGTCAGCAAAGTTTGCGAAAAAAATTTCAAAAACACTGGAGCACTCCTTGGTTCTCAGTAACGCTCTGTGGGATATTTGCAGTATATTTTTTTTCATAATCTAGAAACAAATATAAGAGAACGTTTTTCGATTTGTTGCAAAATATTTTTTTTTCAAAAAGTTATGGCTATTTTAATTTTAATTTTATAGGAACATTTTGTTTCCCAAAATTAAAATGGCCATAACTTTTTGAAACAAAAAATATTTTGTAACAAATCGAAAATCGTCTCCTTATATTTGTTTCTAGATTATGAAAAAAAATATACTGCAAATATCCCATAGAGCGTTACTGAGAACCCAGGGAGTGCTCCAGTGTTTTTGAAATTTTTTTCGCAAACTTTGCTGACGATTTTTTCACTATAAATCCTTTCTGTAAGGAAAAGTGAAGTGGGTCCCATGCGTCGTTTTCAAGATATGGCTAACTGAAATATCACGCACCGCCACTGCCACCGGGTGAACCTCGTATAGGTTGGCGTTAGCGTCGTCTCATATACGGCAATTTTGCTTGTTAACGTATCCATTCATCCAAAAATGCGCCTCGTCACTAAAGATGATTTTTCGATCAATATTGAGGTCCTTTTCCAAACATTCCAGTCAGCGAATAACCGGCGTTGTCTATGGTCATTAACTTTTAGCTCCTGGCTCCAAGTTGAAGTCTGCGAAAGGCCGAATTATTGTGCACGGCGAGGAATTGACTGCCTCGGGTTCTCCTACACACTTACACGGACAGCGGCGATGTTCTCGGCTGATCTGGCGTTCCTTTGACGTACTGATGTTAGCAGATTGTTTACCGAACCGGTCGTTTCAAATTTGGCTACCAAACGTTGGAGAGTCGACTTTGAAGGGCCATCACGTCTGCCGTAAAATGGGTGGAACGCGCGCAACGTTTTCACTAACGAACATCCCTTTTGATAATAAAGTTTTATCTTTTCGACGTGCTGCTCAATCGTGTAACTTTCCATGGTGATTTCGCAGCAAACACTGAATAATAAACAGCATATTTGACAGACGCTGTCAAAATAATATGGCCGCGACAGCCTGTCAACATCGACCCGTCCCTATTGGACAACCCTTTATAACCTTTATGACCTGATAGATCTATATGGCCTTTATGACTAACGAGACCTTTATGAACTCTATGAACATCGTGACCTTTATGAAATAATATTTTGATCTGTAGACGTTTATGAAGTATATTATTAACATAATTTCTCAGAGATCAGCCTAATTTTGTGAATCAAATAGTCTATTCGGATGAAGCAACGTTTCATCTTAATGGCACGGTTAACAGGCACAATTGAAGGCCGTTACTGGTCTATTGAAAACCCGCATTGATAGTCCAATCAATGAGCGAAAGCCCCCATGTTAATTGGTCACAAACTGTTATCAGCAAACAAAAAATATGGTCGTAGAGAGAAATAAATTCTAAGATATCGTTTTTTGCTACTCGAGTTTTAAGGGCGAACATAACCAAAAAAATTCGCGAAAGTCAAAAAAAACGGTTTGTTAAACATTTGAGAAACATTTAAAAAACCGTCAGAAATCGCGTGTTCGTATTTTTGCTGTATAAATTCCAATTTTGTTTGAACATACTTCTTGTTAACTACAAGTATAGCCCAAGACAAGCAGAAAATGATCCCTTTTTAAAAACATTTAAAAAGTTTTATTTTTTCGAATTATAACGATTTAAAAAAAAAACGTTTTCAAAAATCAGCTTTTACAGAGGCAAAAATGATCGTACAGAAACGAGCATGGGTTCATTTTATTCACAAAGACTTGTACTTGTATGCTATTAAAAACCCAAATCGCTTTTATTTACTTTTGCATAAAAAAATGCGTTGTAAAGTTGTATAATTTTTTCGAACCGGTTTTTTCGAATTTCGCATAAATTAAGTTGACATAATTGTTTGCGAAAGTACAGCGTTGGGCGCGGCACGCGCTAGCCAGCGCACGGCAACAGAATGGAGGGACACTCTGCTTGGGCGCATCGAAACCTGAACATGATTTCATATCGATCGCGCTCGCAAAATTATCTTTTCCTCCGCTTAAAAAAATTATCTCGGCTCCCTAAGGTCGTAGAACCTTCATTTTTTTTAAATACGTGTTTTGAATGCCAGTTTTCAAATATGCAACGGCCAAAATTGTATAACCAAAATTAAAAAAGTTATTCGAAAAAAAACGGTTCGAAAAAATGACAATTTTTCGACGCATTTTTTTATGCAAACATTAAATAAAACCGATTTGGTTTTTTAATAGCATGAGTGTACAAGTCTTCGCGAATAAAATGAGCCCATGATCGTTTCTGTACGATCATTTGTGCCTTTGTAAAAGTTGATTTTTGAAACGTCTTTTTTTTAAATCGTTATAACTCGAAAAAATAAAACTTTTTTTGAATTTTTGAAAAAAAGGATCAATTTCCGCTTGTCTTGGGCTATACTTGTAGTTAACAAGAAGTCTGTTCAAACAAAATTGGAAGTTATACAGCAAAAATACGATATCGCGATTTTTGGATTTTTGACGTTTTTTTTTTTTTATTTTTCTCAAATGTTTATGAACCGATTTTTTTCGTTCATATCTCATTCGATGCGCATTTTAAGACCTACAATTTTCTAATTTAACTTTCTTGTGTAGGACTTGAAGCTTTTTTTTAATTGCAAAAAACCGTTTTTTGACTTTTGCGAATTTTTTTGGTTATGTTTGCCATTAAAACTCGAGTAGCAAAAAACGCTATCTTTCTTATAATGTTTTTCTCTATACGACCATATTTTTTGTTTGCTGATAACAATTAGTGACCGGTTTTCTCCCCGTTGATTGGGCTATGAGTGGAAGAGCTCAAAACGGCGTGAGCTGGTATTTTTTGGAAACAACGCCATAGGACCATTTTTCATAAGAAATTGAAAAGTGATGGCTATTTAAATTTATTGAGGAACGAGATTGTAACAGCACTTGTCTCTTTTAACAAGTTCTGCTGGTTTAACAAGTTTTAACAAGCTGGAGCTCCGCCACATTTTGCACGTCATGTCCGTGATTATTTGAATGAAACATTTCCTGCACGCTGGGTCAGACGAAGAGGAGATAACGTTAAGGATACTTCTAAACCAGATAGAACTAGAACTGCAACCGGTAGATATAAAGCGTTGGATATCCTGCTCTCAGTGTGCGAAAATCCAATCCAATCTTCCCGGGTCTTGGCAATTACTTTTTGTTTCTCACCAGTCAGTTAAAAATGTATTTAAGCGAGAAAAGTTACGTTCACAAACAAGCTACAACTTGTTACAAGCTACAACTTGTTCAAGGGTTAAACGAAGATGACTTCGATAGAAGAGCTGAATTTTGTGAAGGCATGATGGAAAGGTGCAATAAGAATAATAACTTCTTAAAAAATCTATTTTTTTTTTTAGGTGAAGTCAGAGTAGTCAAGTTCAGTCAGTTTAGTCAATTCAGAACCCTTATGGTTCCAAGAAGTTCATACCCAAAATCCCCAAAAAGTCAATGTTTAGGCAGGAATTGTTGGAGGACGTAGTATTGGACCTTTCTTCATAGATGGAAATATAAATTCTGAAAAATATTTAGATCTGCTAAGACATCACATTATTCCATCTTGCAGACTGTTGTTTTCGAGTGAAAATAATGTTAATAACCAACAACTATGGTTCCACCAGGTAGGGGCACCCCCACATTATGCGGAAAATATCACGGAGTATTTAAATGCACAATTTCCAAGACGCTGGATAGGCAGAAGAAGTACAATTGAATGGCTAGTGTGCTCCCCGGATTTATATGCCTTAGAGTTATTTCTGTGGTGGTTTTTAAAATGTACAGTTTATGTCAATAGACCAGATAACATTGAAGACTTGAAATAGAAAATTTCAAATGAAATCCGGACCATTACTGAAGACTTCCTAGTAAATGTTATTGAAGAGTTTCGGGACCGGCTTGGACATTGCTTAGCGGAAAGTGGATATCACTTTCAACACCCCATTTGCTAAATACTGTTTTGGTGTTTTATTAATAAAAAAAATAATAGCTAAGTAAGCAATTACATTATTTTACAAGAACTAACTTGACGCGTTTTTTGCGACAAATTCTTATTACATATAAATAAATTCTTGTCTACAAGTTCTAGGCATTATGCGCGACTTTTTTGCCATGCTGTACGTACACGATTCTATTTATATAAAATAAGAAAGTTGGGTTGACTTCCGGTTAAACCTGAAGTTATAAATAATAGTCGCGTCAATGAATACATAAAACAGGCAATCCTCGGAAGTCCTCAAGAACAGTTCCGATTTTGATGATATTTTTTTTTATATTACTTAAAATCAAAAACCTTTTGGAGCGGGGACGGAATTATTTATATTGTTTAGATAATATCTATGATATTTATGTAGAAAAAAATTTGTTTTATACAATATCCATTAAAAACTTGGAAAAAAAAGATATTTATATTATTTTTTTTTATATTGCTATTGTAAATAGTTTTAAATTAAATGTCAATATATTAATGAATGTTATAAACAATTACCTATAAGTTTTTTCTATATAATAATGACATGAATTAATTTTTGGGCCAAAATATGAAATTTTTATTAACTGTAGGAAATTATTTTATATACAAAAAAAGTATTTATACAAAATTTAGGTACAAAAATACCTAAATTTAATTTTCATTTATATTTTGCGTTTCGGACACTTCGTCTTCTTCAAGTGGTGGGTGGTTATTGCAGTCATTTCCAATGCAAACAATGCAGGCTGGTGAGAAATTCAGACCACTTTTTCTGCAGCCACACGCTGAACCGCATCCTGTTTTGCAAGAGCAAAATATGATTTTTAAAGCGTTGTTAGGTGCTGCTGGTTGTGCCATTTTTATTGATTTTAAATAATGATTTTTTTTGCCGACCCCATTTTTCAGGGGGTATTGAAAAATTATTTTTCCATTGCTGAACTTGTAGGTAGACTCTCTTAATATGTTGTTTTGCGGCATCTTCTATCGGAGGTAACGAATTAAGTTGTACGCTTTTATTTTTTGAAGCTAATGCTATGAAACGTTTATATCGCAGTTCATTCAAGTTTTTGGCAGTTTTAGCACCATACATTGTGAGAATACAATTAATACCGTCATTAAAAAGCACTTATTCACTTTGCTCTTCAACCATCAAATTTTATCCATAAAGTTGATTATTTTTTAAATGTATTGTTGTTGTTTTCAATGTTGGCAGTCCCCGAGTAACCTCAGTCAATTTTTCTTGAGCTTGAGTTGGGGTACTTGGAACATTTATATTTTCACCTAGTTCGCAAATACAGCAAACATTCTCTGTAGAATGTTTGCTGCACCTTGTTCTTCCTCCTATAACAATAAGAATGTGAACAATTAAGAATTGAAATAATTTCTAAAGAAGAAATGTAATATGGGTGCCAATGTTTGATTGAATACGGTTTAGGCTATCGTATTGTATTCGTATATTAGGCTACACATTTCCCTATGATCACTTATAAATTATTACACTCGAACCCCTCTTAAGTCACCTTCGCTTAATTCACATCCCCTCTTATTTCACCACGTTTTCCCCTATTATGTCACGAAACCGTCCCCTCTTAAGTCGCCGCCTGTAAAAGTTGTAGAACTACGTTTGGAATTTGGATTCTCGCATGAATATGTACAATATATATTGAAAAAAATTGTGTAATACATTAAATATAGACACCTAACCTTTAAAATAGGTTAGGTGTCTTTTAAAAATACGTAACCTTTAAAATATTCATTCAAGTGGAAAATTGGACTTTGTCACGCACTACTGGGTATACTTACGTTGTTTTTTTCGTTCAGTTAGCTCATTTTTCGTTATATCTCTATATATTTCTTTTTGCAGCTAAAACACTAAAAAGTTGAGGTTATGATCGCGACTTAAGCGATACTAAATTTCGCGACTTAAGCGAGACGATGATGCACGGATTTTAAATAACTTCTGCATTATGCTGGCGTACACTATTCACTCCGATAAAAATTATTATTGTTATAAATAATTTACACTGATAAATTATGTTTTACAGTAAAAAAATTTACAGTAAAAAAATTAATACTAAGAACTTTACGAAGCGTGCAGTTATTCCGAAAAGCAAATGAATACTGAACGAGAAGGGCCCGACAGAATGAGGCTGGATTTGAAATGATCAAGGTCTAATACCGAAAATGCTCAACAAAGAACTAGCCCCTCAGTCACTCTATCAGATTTCCTATGGATGTAAGAAAGAGTGTGCTGGTGCCTGCAGTTGCAAAAAGGCAGGCCTCAGATGCTCATCTCTCTATATCAATTGCATTGATGACATATGCATGAATATTGCTGTCCCATTATTTGACGAAACTGATTTAGACGAGGACCTAGACGAAGAAGGAACTGTGTACATAATACTGTATAAAAGTCACAAGTTTTATTCGCTATAAATGTATAAACAAGACGATAACGACACAAGCCTTGGTGGGTGTCGTTACGATTGCGAGTGTATTAATAGCCATTACATGAGAGTTTCATACGGGTCAGTTCGCTATTCCCATATGTCGCACGACCCATACGCTATTTTTTCTACGACCATTTATAAATAAACAACACAATTAAAATGTTTTATTTATTTATACAAAATGGAACATATTAACATAATATTATATAAAAACTATAATAATTTTGTTATTACAATAATGATTACTTTTTGTTAATATGTAAGTTAATAATAGTACAGTTTGTAAAATTTATTTGAGGTTCTGCTCTTGTAGGTATTAACTGTAGAAGATGAAGGCAGGCTAATATTTATTTCGTTGCTTCGGTTCTCAATAGAGTTTAACATTGTGTTAGACACATTGATTTTATTTTGGATTGAATTTTCGATATAGCCCTCCGCCAGTGTCATCGATTTCCATCCACCGTGCTTTTTAGCGCAGTAATATCTCCACCAGCATCTACTAATACAGTTGCAGAAGTTCTTCGAAAACAATGTCCTGTATATAAATTTGCATCGGAAAGATTTAAATATTTCACAATTTGCTTGCCTAAATTTCCAAATTTATTAATTCCGACATTTTCAACTTTACTTTTTCCGTTATAATTATTTACAAAAAAGATGGAGTGGCGCATACTTCTGGACGAAGATTTATATATGTGTTTTTTTTGCAGATATCATGGGATTTACCCGTAATTGTAAATATTACGTTCGTTGTATTTTTGTTTTTGGTTCCACTATATTTACAATTACGGTTCCTTCCAGATTTCTTGACATGCCCCCATAATTCCAAATATCATTGCTACCTACAATATTATTTTTATAAAAAAAAATGTGTTGTGAAAAACTTGGGATTGAAGCCAGGACCCTCGTGTTGATGGTTGAACGCCTTGTTTCCTGAGCCAAGCCGCCAGCTAATAGAAATTTGTCAGATTATATTACTTTATGTTATATACTTTACGTTATATACTTGAAGAGTTAGGTATTAAAGAGTGCGGCTGATCATGATAATTAAAAAACTGTTTTTAATCGATTACAGATAAACAGGGAGTACTAAGTTTACATTTCAATATAAGATATAACTTACTTTTGTGAAAAGGAACTGATTATCTGGTGCTTCGTCTGTAAAAGTTCTGATTTCTTCTGAAGAGAACATTTTGGATTTCTTTCCTATATATCCTTCTGATTTACGCTTTAAAAAAGTATGTAACTTCTTATATTTAGATATGTCAATGCTATGTTTAATGTTTAATAACGATTTTTAATAGAATAATGTGTCCATAATGTTGATGGTTTCATTTTTTTCCGCAAGTTCCTGAAAATAAGCAATTAAAACATTCTATGAAAACGAGGCAACATTATTTGTGTTTCTCCAGTCCATAAACTGTCCATATAAATTTTCATAGTTTTTTTTTTATTTATCTGGTAATTTCACTATCACTTATGTATGTAATCGGACATGGTTTTTGATTTAAATATTCTTAACCGTTAGCTGCCACTCTGGGGTGCGGTACACCCCAGACCTCAAAAAAAGGTATAGTATCTGTATCTCAAAAAAGGTATAGTCTAGTATACTTATGTTAAGCACTTTTGTATATATTTCTGTAGTAAAATATTGTAATTGTATGTTCATTTTCATAATAAATATGTAATTCATCATTTCTGTAGAGATGAGATACTGTATTTTTTCAAATAATTTCACCATTCATTTGTCAAAATAAATACCTTTTTTGGAAAAGCTCTATATATGGTATTTTTTTCTTTCTTAAACTAATATATCTCAGGAGTAATCCAGTTAAATTTCGAAGTTTAGAATAGTTCGGTGAAACAACCCGTTTTTCACATTTTTTACAATATTTATAATTTTTTCTTATATCTAATTTATTAATTTATCTAATCTTCTTCATTACATTGTTAAACAACTTTAAAAGAAGTACCAAAAAAAATGTTCAAGTCAAAATATAACATACATGCTATGTAATATCGAGTTTTGTGGCTGGGGTGCGATACACCCCAGTGTGGCAGCTATTTCACAGCAGAAACGTGTGGCAGCACTTTCGCAAAAGGCTACTTGATTGAAAAAAACATGGAATTTGGTTGACTGTGAAATCTGTATCATATAGAAAATTTGTATTATAATGAACCTTATTATGAAACATGCAGAAGACATATAATTTGAAAATTATAAAATGGTCGTAGAAAAAAATTTCCAAAACAATTTATAATCGAGTAAATCACGTAATCACGTAAACCGCGTAAACTACCCTCGCTTCGATAACAGGTGTACTTTACAGGTGATGAGATGACGTATCGACGAGATCCACGTTACTTCGTAGCTAGCCGTAACTAGCCGTTATTAGGCAACCCTACACCCTACTACCCTACCAGTCCATCCTGGCTATGCCACCGCATCGCCGTCCCCTATAATGACCGTTCCTGGATTTTTGAGACATAGTTTATACCTAAATGTTTTCTGAGGGAGCTTCAACACTACGAATACATAAGTTACTTCCATACATTTTCTCTCATTTTAATCTCAATGGAAACTGAGCTAAGTTTTATGACTGTAATATATCTTCGAGTAATTAGATTGTCTAGGTGCTATGTTGAAAATTTATCAAGTTCAATTTTAAGGTTATTGATTCAAGTGAGTTGAAGTTTTGCAATTATTGATTGGCCATTTAGAAAATTAGCAGGCAACAGAAGATTAATGTCATATCGATCACAATCAGGGGAAGTGAGTCTTGAATTCTCTGAATTCAAATCCGAACTACTACGAGGACTAATATGAATAGAGACAGCGGATCAGGTATTCCTGCCAGGTCAGGTTTCCACAAATTATTACGGAAGTTAAAACGCCTTGTTTATTATATTACACTGCTCAAAAAAATGTTTCCTTATGCCTGGGTTTTAGTTAATTATTTTTTTTATTTGTCATGCATCAAAACAATGAAAAAATGTATACACCCCGCCAACGTTTGCTTTTGTAGTCTTGAGAGAAATAATAATTTTATAATTTTAACGGCAATAGTAAATTAATTTAGTATATTCTGAAGTCAAGCGGAGAATTGTTACGACTCTGATTGCGCCACATACTATCCGGTTGATTCTTTAGTATTGAGCCATTCCCTCGAAGTGTTTAGAATGTTCTAGACAAGTCTGGTGGTGAGGTACAGGTTATACAGGATGTCCTCTAATTAATGGTACACATCAAAACCACATATTTCTTATATCAAAATATTAGTAATTAACTAAACATACCTTAGTCCAAAAGTTGATAATAACCAAGAGACAGGGTGTCAAAGTTGAAATTTGGTTTTCCTTTTTTTTTTCAATAAATTCTGAATAAATAGAAATAATGGCACGAAATTAGAGATTCGGGGGTTTTTTGAGGCGAGAAAGTCAAATTCGTTCATACATTTGACGTCACTAATAGAGGGCGCCACCTATAGCACATCGAGCTTGTTTCAAAGGACACTACTATTTTGCGGTTCACTATATCCGCGTCCACACATCGGTTCCAGCGGGTCTTCCACGCATCAAAAGCCGCACGGTAGTCGTTTTCCGGAATCGCCTTTAAAGCGTCGGTGCAAGCCTTCTGAATTTTTTTTCACCAACCCAGAATGCTGTCCTTTCATTGGGGTTCTGAGGCGCGGAAACAGAAAAAAAAGTCTGGGGGGACCACATCGGGGCTGTAGGGAGGCTGGGGAACAACGGTGATGCCTGCCTTGACGAGGTAATCGGCCACGAGGAAGCAGGTGTGCGAAGGCGCATTGTCGTGGTGAAGCTTCCAGGATTTTGAGATGTCTGGGCGGACGCGATTCACCCTGCGTTTCAGCCGCTTCAGCACCTCGACGTAAAACTTTCCGGTTACTGTTGTCCCCTGCGGAACGAACTCATGATGGACCAATCCCCGGCAATCAAAAAAGACAATCAGCATTGTCTTGATCTTTGATCTGGACATCCTGGCCTTCTTGGGGCGAGGGGAGTTCGACGTGTGCCATTCCGCACTTTGCCTCTTCGTCTCCGGATCGTATTCAAAGACCCAACTTTCGTCCCCGGTAATGTCATCAAGGAAAGCGGGGTTTTCTTCGCAGGTGTCCAAAAGTTCTTGGCAGGTTTCGACGCGCCTCGCTTTTTGATAGTCCATTAGCACTTATGGCACCAGCTTCGCGCACACCTTCCTCATTCCTAAAGACTCCGACACAATTTCGTGAACAATGGTTTTCGTAATGTCTAATGTTTCGGAAATTAAACAGACACTTAGACGACGGTCAGTGTTCAACAAGTCACGGACACGTTTCACATTGTCGTCGGAACTGGAGGTTGATGGCCGTCCAGCGCGGGTTCTCGTCGTTGACATCTTCCCGACCTTCTGCGAAGGTCTTGTGCCACCGGAAAATTTGCCTGTCCGAAAGACAATCGACGCCGAAAGCCTTCTTCAACATTGGAATGGTTTCCGCAGCACTCTTCTCCAGTTTCACACAAAACTTGATCGCCATCCGTTGCTCAAGCGAACGTTGCATTTTTTCTTGCACCGGGTCACTGTAACGACTCTCAAAGAACGAGTGATGCCACCGCTACAACGACCGGTAGCCAACTGACGCTTGTTGGATCTTGTTGCCAGATTCCCCCCACCACAATCCCAGCACGTAAAGCGCGGGCTGGCGCGTACAGTCTCGGGAAAAAAATTCACTGACATTATTTTCCGACAAACCCTGTATTATTGTATTAGTCAGAAAATTAAGTAACATACGGTCTAATACGAATTTAATGTGAATAGTTAAGAAAGGCACATTACAAGAGAGTAAGTTCTCTTTAATTTAATATTATTAAATACATCAGAGAGATCATTTTGTCAAAGAAGAGTCAAGAGTTTTACTGTAAATACATGTTTACTTGCTAAATATGTATTATTACATAATATTGTATTTCAATCATGACGGAAGTATTAATAAATAAACAGGTTTACTTTCGACAATAAATGTTCAAAGTGATGTCCGTTTACTTCAATACACTTGTGTACTCATTTATTGAACGACCGTCTAATTTTAAAAAACAACTGTTCGTTTCGAAGCGATACCGCAGCATTGTTAATTTTCTGCCATAACTCTTCTCGGGTATTGATTTCGTGTTCATACACCAGCGATTTCATATAACCCCATATACAGAAATCAAGTGAATTAAAATCAGGGCTTCGAGCTGGCCAAGGTATCTGGCTTCCGCGACCTATCCAGCGATCAGGAAAAGTGGTATTTAGATATTGTCTTACAAGTCTAGAAAAGTGTGCCGGAGCTCCATCCTGCATGAATAGCATATTTTGTCTTAACTGTAAGGGAAGGTCATCTAAGTAATTGGGTAACTGAGTTTGCAGAAAATTGATTTATAACTCGCCGTTCAAATTAGTTGGTAGTTCGAATCGACCCATTAAATTATTATCAATAACACCACATCAAACGTTATTCTTAAACTCGTGTTGGAAATGCCGTTCGCATACTAAGTGTGGATTTTCTAAATCCCACGCATGTTTATTCCTAAAGTTGAAAACGTTTCTACGCGTAAATGTTGCTTCATCTGTAAACAGTACTTTGTTTAAAAACATCGGGTCAAAAATTTGCAAAAAGTCGACAAAAATGGGCAAGATCCATTAGGGCTGAAAAATCAGCTTGTAGCAGATTTTGCACATTTTCATAATTTAATTTTCTCGGAATTTTGAGATCTGTAAAAGTTATGGAAATCTGAATTTTTATTTCATCACAACATTTCTTCTATGAGATTTTACAATAGTTGTATCTTTAAGGAAAATAAGAATTTTGCAAAAATCACAAGTATAAAAAATTGTATTTACTCGGTGATTATGAAAAAAAATATTTTGCAAATATTTTGCAAGCCGATTCCAAGATCTGCTCCGAGGCAGCCATATTTGAAAAAAATTTGCAAGTTTTCCCTGAAGATTTTTTGCCATTGCAGCCTTCTACTTAGGTCTAGTAACCACCTCCTAAAATATTGTGTGGATCCCATGCCTCCTGACGGAAATACGATCATGTCAAATTCCACCGACCGCCACTGCACATAAGGATACGTCAGACCACTGAGACCTTTTACTAGTAAGTTTACTCAAATATTCACTATTGCATTATGATGTATTGTCTGTGAACTATCGCTTTGCAATAATAGTCCGACTGTCCGAGTTGATTAATAGTCCTGAGTTCGACTCTGCTTCGACTCGCCGTAAGTTTGAATGTTCGTAGTTTCTGTCTTGTTTCGCTATTGTCACATCAACGTAATATTCCTATTAGACATTTTAAAATTGTTTCACAACTCAAATGTGATATTCGCTGTTTAAAATCGTTTCACAATAGTTAAGTTGAAAAAAGATAACAGTAAATTTTATTATACGCAACACAGTCTGAAAATGACATTGGCTTATATTAGTTGATCGTACATCAATACATTTTTATAAATATAGGGTTTTTATAAAGACCTATTACCTATGCAGTTACAGTTAGATCTGGTAACGTCTCTGGGTTGTACGTAACTAAATTCGCCTAACTTTGACATAAAAATGTACCATTTAATATGTATTTAATATCCAGCTATGTATGCAGTATGGTAACTCTTACTGTATATAGATAATTGGTACACATCCCCTATTTTGGCTGAATTTCTGCATGATCGTGATACAGGAAGGTGCGATACAGTGAAAGCAAATAGAAAGGGGATGCTAAAGCTGGATAACAAATTAGAGTGAAGTACAAGATGTTTGGATGGCAATGAAATGGGAAGAGTAACGTAGTGTACGCATACTTACAAGTGTACATGAACTTGGATTCTGTGCCACTGGAAAAAAATATATAAAACAAAAGGAGATATTGTAAAGCCAACGTGTATTCAAGACTACAACAAAAATATGGGCGGCATTGATAATATAGGTGGACAACTATCTATAATGGAAACAGTGCGAAAAACAATGAAATGGTATCGAAAGCTCTTCTTTCACCTTACTAATTTATGTCTATGTAATGCTCATGCTGTATATACAAAAAAAAAACAAGAATATACATCGTTTCCTTCATTTCGATCACAAGTAGCTAGATCTTTATTGAAACTTGAGCCTACTGAAAGCATTCAGCGTAACGAAATTTCTGCCACTGGATGAATTGGTCGCCACTTTCCGCAAAGTGAAGTGAGTGCTTGAATGATCCGAGTCTTGAGTAAATCAATATTGTGTTCTATCGGCTGTCTATAAATTATTTCTTTCAAAAATCCCCAAAGGAAATAGTCAAGTGGCGACAAGTCAGGGGACCTTGCTGGCCAACAAATAGGTCCATATCTTCCTATCCACTTCTCTCCAAATTGTTTGTTAAGCCAACTGCGGACCTGAATTTTTGAATGGGCGGGGCATCCGTCCTGTTGAAAATACGCTTTTTTTTCTATATTCTAAATTCTCTTCGTCTAATTCTGTCCAGAAAAATGTGTTTGGCATCTCAAAGTATCAATTTTCATTAAAATTTTCTTTAAAAAAGTACGGACCAATTATTCGATTGAAAGTAATTGCACACCTAACATTCACTTTTTTTGAAATTTTGACTTCTAGAAGTAACTGAAAAAGACGGATTTTCTTGTGCCCAAAAACGACAATTCTGCGACGATACCACTCCATTGGCATTGAGAGAAAACGTGCTCTCATCGGAAAAAATTATACTCTTGTGAAAATGCATATCTACAGTAAGCCTCGCTCCTATTTTTTCTAAACAGAAATCCAATCGACATGCATCATCACCAACTTCCAATGTATGTATTATTTTCGGTTTGAAAGCTTTAAACTTATTTTCGGCCAAAATCCTTTGAATGTGTGTCTTGCTAATATCAATTTGTGCAGATCTCTTTCCTAGTGATAGTTTTGGATTTTCTTCGACTGAATTTAAAATTAGAATTGTGGCTGCATCATCATCATGGACCTTTTTTGATTTCTTTCCGCATTTTACATCAGTTAAATCAAATTTTCGTACTAACTTTTTCAAACTTTGACGGCTAATTTCGACTGGATATTTTTCATGAAACAATTCAATTGCATGACGATAAGAAATATTGCCGATACCATAACATTTATTTTTAATACCAGAATATTTATTTATAATATATATATTTTAATAAGATAAATTTTATGTTGTAAAGTAAGCATTATTTGGAATTAAAAATCAATAATTGAAATTTCAAGCGCTTTGTCAAACACAATGTCAAACAATTACAATTGCCTTATTGATGGCTTACTGGAATTTCAAATATTCTAATTAGGGACTTTGAGAAGAAATAGTGTAAAGACAACCTATTAACTACAGTGTTGATTGACTAAATGATTATCTGAACGTGCTGTTTCTTCAAAATATATGTTTAAATAATACTTTTTGGGGTGTATGATTTCTTATTATGTTTGCGCCTTTAGTAAACATAATTTTTTAACGGAAAAAGGCTATACTCCAAACGTATAAAATGATAAAAATTGCGGTATCTCTTCAAATTACTTAATATTGACTAGTAGGCCATGCTTTCATATTTGAGTATTAAATTTAATTGCAAACAATTTTTTCTTAATAACTTTTTACATAGCGTTAATATTTAAGGTACTTTACTCTTCATTATTATTTAATTTTTGCTATTTTTTAACAGCCTGTATGTTAAATTGAACAAACAATAAACTTTCTGGACGTTTCAAGACAAGCAAAACTTTTTTATGAAGAATGACTTTTTTGTCGAAAAATTAAATTTTTTGTCCATTTCACCTATAGGTAACAATCCCGGGGACACCCTGTAGAAGGTGTTCAAAATACTGACGAATATTAACGTTGAAATTGACCATATTTAAAATAAACCCTCTAGGATAAGTAACAAAGTTTTAACGCAACACAAAAAAAAACTTTTTGAAATCGACTGGCGCAAACTTCGTCCTTGTAAGTTCGCTCTGTCAAAAGATATGATCAAAATGGGTCAGAATATTCTTTTCAAAGCACGATGCTTTTTTAAAAATCAAATTACTAACCCATTTTACATACAGCTATATATTTTTGGAAAGAGGAAGATTGCAGCATTCGTTTGGTGTAAACATATACAGGGTGTTTATTTAAAATAGTAGCGAATTTTAATGTTAAAATTGAACATATATCAAAAAACCCTGTAGGACAAGTAACACGTTTTTATACAGTACTAAAGAAACTTATCGAATTGAAAGAAACTTATTGAAACTTAAATCGACTGGTGAAAACCGCTTCTTTGTAAGTTCGCTGTATACACGGTGGAGACTTTAACTGGAATATATTCGCTAGCGGGGTGGTGAATGATTTTTCAAAAAATTCCCGAGACACGTCAACTTTTAAATGTATTTACCTACATTTTGCAAGTAATATGAAAAATATAGCCCTTCAGGGGTGGCTGAAACCACCCTCGACATGATTTTTTTCAAATGCAACCCTATGGCTTGTGACCCCTCATTGTAAAGCTGGTGGAAAGAGGAATCCAACGCACTGATCAAATTTTAATTTTTAGTATGTTTGTAGGGTTGCATACAATTAAAACAATTTAAAAATTAAATTTATTTTCAACGTAACAATTGTTCAAAATGTGCACCATTCACTTGTTGGCAGCATCCCAGTCTGTGGTAGGTTTCGTCCCTTACATTATGCAACATTTGCGGTGTTATTTTTCCGATTTCCTCTCTTATCATTTCCTGCAGATCTGCTATGTTGTTGGGTTTCTGAATGTAAACCCTACTTTTAAGATGTCCCCACAAAAAGAAATCCAGTGGTGTAAGATCTGGAGATCTTGCTGGCCACTCAATATTACCTCGCCTCTACCGGGAAAAATTATGTCCAAATACTGACGAACAATGGCAGCATAGTGTGGTGGGGCCCCATCTTGCGGAAACCATAACCTCTCGTCGGTCAAGTTAGGGTTTAAGGGGTTTGGAAATAAATTACATAGCACTGGCATTAGTTCGTGCTGGAGTAAACGCAAGTATCTTGCTCCATTAAGAGTGTCATCAAAGAAAAATGGTCCTACAATTATATCTTGTATTATTCCGGCCCACACATTAGTTTTCTGTGGGCGCTGAGTATGAAGTTCCCTCATCCAATGGGAGTTCTCTTCAGCCCAGTAACGACAATTTTTTCGATTTACGTGCCCATTTAATGTAAAAGTAGCCTCGTCAGAGAAAACTATCCACTCTAAAGATAACTGGTTTTCATCAATAAATCGCAAAATTCCACTCGTCGCTGGATCATCTTCAAGTAGCTCTTGAACAGCTTGCATTTTATATGGGCGTTTTTTCTCATATTTAAGTATTTTTAAAACTGTTTTGTGATTAAGATTACTATCACGGGCCAGTTGACGGGCTGGAGTGATTGGATTTTCTTCTAGAGCAAGCAACAAATTCAACTTCGTGTCGTCATCAACAATAGCCTGCCTCTTACTCAGTACTTTCATGACATGACCCATCTCTCGATATTGTGCCTCAATTTTACTAATGGTACCTTGATTTAGTGGTGGCAAGTCAGGATGCGTTTCTCGAAACAAGCGAACAACTTCGCATTGAGTTCGCGCCCTATCACCATATCCAATCATCATCAAAATTTCGATTTTTAGTGATTCAGTTAAATAAGACATTTTCACCAATTTGAAATAACACTTCGTTTCAAACTCTGAATACAGCATACAAACTAAATTACTCTTTGCGGCCGTGTAAAAACACTAGCAAAAAATAACAAATATCAGTCGAGGCAAAAAGTTGCTTGGATTTTTTTTGTGGGGACATATGAAAAGTAAGGTTTACATTCCAAAACTAAACAACACACATTTTGAGTACGAAATTGTTGCGTTAAAAATAAATGAAACTATAAAATTACGTTTTAATTGTATGCAACCCTACAAACATACTAAAAATTAAAATTTGATCAGTGCGTTGGATTCCTCTTTCCACCAGCTTTACAATGAGCGGTCACAAGCCATAGGGTTGCATTTGAAAAAATCATGTCGAGGGTGGTTTCAGCCACCACTGAAGGGCTATATTTTTCACATTACTTGCAAAATGTAGGTAAATACATTTAAAAATTGACGTGTCTCGGGAATTTTTTGAAAAATCATTCATCACCCCGCTAACGAATATATTCCAGTTAAAATCTCCACCATGTATATTAAGATGTAAGATATTTAACGCTCAAAATGGGTCAGAATTCTCTGGAACGGTATAATATGACCTCCCAAAATAATTAACTTCTATAACCCTTAGAATGTGTGAGGAAGAGATGAGGACAGTTACATAGACTAAACTGAACAGATTACTGTCAAATATACTTAATTTCGTAAAGGGGATAATTCCAACTTCACGTGTAATTTAATCCTTTCACTGTGTGTGCTGTAAGCTCGAGCAAAATAGCCTAATGGCTCGACAAAACGAGCAGAGGACGCATAAAGGCACGAAACTAGATATTGGTCGTACGAGAATCCCTTACAGCCATTAAGGTGTAATGCTTTAAGGCTTGAACAACTAAACCATTTTTTACCTAGAGGTTATATACAGCGTTCGACAAAAGTCTGGAATAATGCCCATACCTTTTTAACCGCTTTTTCAAGCAAGAGTTGTTTGATTTATTTCTTACATTTTCTGGCGATCTTCATTTTTTTATTTCTTCCATTGTTTTGAAGCTGTGATGGTAATCTTTGTTTTTTTTTTAATAACACCCTATGTTTTCCAATTATTTTTTGGAGTCGGCCTAATGTATACAACAATTTAAAACTTACATGAGATGACCTAATGAGTGTTTCGAGAATATTCATTTTTTTTTCAAGTCGCCCAAATACAATCAATAATTTATTACTTAATACAATCCATAACTAATTAGATTATTAACTAATTAGAACTACACAGACTTAAACTAATAGCTACCATGAAGATTACCCTTTATTGTCACATTAACCGCGTCTGATGTTCAAAATGTCCACCATTATATACCGGGTGGACCATTTTAACCTTTAATAGGAAATAACCCAGCCGCTAAGCGAAAAAATGAAAAAATAAAAAAGTAGTATACAAAAGTTGTTGGGCAAGGAGGGGGACGTACGACCGTAACCTTAAATTTGATCTCGACGTGGACCTTGAGGGTTATTTGAAGGTCAAAACAACTTCTTCAAATGGAAAAAACTTTTTGACCCCGGATTCGAATTTTACGTCCAAAATGATACTTGTCAACAAGGTCATGGCGAGGTCGAATGAAGGTCAAATTTTCGAAAATTGTTAAATAACGAGGGCTAGCTCAGGATAGAGACTGTAAACAGTAAAATTTTTCTGATTAAAGTTGTCAGGGTCGAATAAGGTCACTTCCTGATACCAATAACCTTGACGTTAAACATTTCAAATCAGAGGTCAAAAGTAAGGTTTCACGCTTGATAATCACTTTGACCTTGAAACAACCTTAAAAACATACAAATTTTCTGTTTCCAATCTCTATCCCGAGCTAGCCCTCGTTATTTAACAATTTTCGAAAATTTGACCTTCATTCGACCTTGCCATCACCTTGTTGACAAGTACCATTTTGGACGTAAAACTTTCCACTCTTTTCAAATCCGGGGTCAACAATAGTTGTTTCTATTTGAAGAAGTTGTTTTTACCTTCAAATAACCCTCAAGGTCAACGTCGAGGTCAAATTTAGGGTTACGGTCGTACGTCCCCCTCCTTTCCCAACAACTTTTCTATAAAACTTTTTTTATTTTTTTCGCTTACCGGCCGAGTTATTGCCTATTAAAATGGACCACCCTGTATATTAGGTCGTCGGAAAAGTCATAGACGCACTTTTTGGGTGATTTTGGGAAGGATCATTTATTAATAATAGAACAACGTCCAATCAATGATGTATTGCCCATTTTGATCGATGGTCTTTTGGCATCTTTTTTGGTAGCTGTATGATTCCGCGTTCGTAGATGGACCGCTCTTTTCCAGCGAAGAACTGGGTGAGATGCTCTTTGATGGCCTCATCAGAATCGAACGATCTACCATTCAAGTTGTTCTAGAAGGAAAGAAACAAATGGTAATCTGATGGGGAGTAAGGAAGATGAGACAAGACTTCCCATCCAAGCTGCAGCAACTATTGGCGAATCACCATGGAGTCTCGCATTGTCGTGGTGGAACACTACACCTTTGCAATTGATGAGTTCTGGCCGCTTCTCCGCAAGAAATGTATTCAAATCATCCAATTGGCGAGAGTACATATCGGAATCGATCGTCCGGTTCCGCGGTAGGAGCTTGAAAAACACCACGCCCTTATAATCCCGCCATATTGCAAGCATAACTTTCCTCTGGCGAAGAACAGCTTTTGATTGTGTTTGGGCTCGCTCAGTTCCACTGCACCACGATCGCTTACGTCCAATATTGTTGTAAACAATTCATTATTCATTGCCTGTTACCAGGCGCTTCAAAGACAGATCGATTTTGTTGCGCTTGAAGTGGGTATCGGTGATATTGATGCAATTGGTGATATGAATTTCTTTGAGTTCATTAGGAACCCATATATCAAGCTTGCTGATGAATCCCAGCTTCCGTAGATGATCGTGAACGGTGGAATTATGAAGGTTTAGCGTCTTCGCAATGTCACGAATGGTCGAATGTGAAATTGCTTCGATCAGTGCCTTTATTTGGTCGTCATCAGCCTCTATGGGCCTTCCGAAGCGAGAAGCATCGGTGACAGCAAAGTCATCAACATGGAATTTGGTGAACCATATCTGGCACTGACGCTCTTGTAGGGCATTGTTACCGTAAATTTTCGCAGGCCTGTCTAGCGTTCTTCCCTTTCCGGAAATAAAAAAGCAAAATATGCCGAAAATGCACAGTTTGATCTTCCATTTTCAACTTGATGTAAAAAACCAAACGACGCGACCAAATCGGTTTCCAAATCGACTTGTTTTTCTTAAATGAAGGCTGAACAGTCAGCTATCAAATGGTATATCACTCGAGAAGTCGAGATTGTGACGACATATTTCATGTAAAAATACATGTAATGCCATCAATTGCATAAATACGTCATGACTTTTCCGACAATCTAATATTATATGCGCCATTTCTTTTTACAATTTATTTAAATGATTGCATTGGCGGAAATAATATTATTAATATTAAATTACATTGGAGGAAATAATATTAGAAATCTTATTACTTATGACACGTTAGTATATGTAGCTGTATAGTTAGTATATGTAGTCATAAATAAAATAAAAATAAAATGGAAAATGAGAATATAGAACTTGTAGAAGAGTTTAAATATTTAGGTTTTATTATAGATAATAATTTAACTTTTTTTTTCAAAAAAGCTCAATTTTTTACGTGTAGCAAATAAACTATCAATGTACTCCAGAGTTACTTGTTGTAACAGCTTAATTCAACCACATTTTGATTCCTGTTCCATAATAGCTCGTATGTATAATCAAAACAAATTGTATTAACTACACAAACTACAAAACAGAGGCATGAAAATACTATCAAAATGAAATCGTTATACACCTGTTCAAAATATGTTGAGGTTTTTGAATGATATGAATGAAAGACTGTATTATCAGAGCATGCTTTTTGTATACAAGGTAGTTAAAAGTCTCCACATTTAAATACCTTTATAACAACAAATGATGAAATCCATCACTATCAAGTAAGATATAGAACAAATTTTTATGTAACGAAACCTAATTCAAAAAAATTTTGGAATTCATTATTCTTTAAAGGGCTGAGCAGTTTTTGTAGGCTTATCTATTATTGAAATAATCTATATATTATATTATAGTTCTAATCTGTCCATGAGATATTTATTTATATTCACAAAAATTTCACACATTATTACCCTCGATACAAACATAATACGACATCTTAAGTCATTCACATTGTTTGTCCATTTCTTACTATATTTGGTCGTTAACGTAACCCTTTAAAAATAGCCACGGGGTCAAATCAAGTGACTACGCCTGTTCTCTGATTTGATCCCTCAATCCCAATAAAAGGGATTGTCTTCTGATCTTCGTTATATACAGGGAGGTATGGAATTTTTGAAGAGCGTGTCATGCGAAGTAGGATGAGCCTAATGTTTTCCGAATAGATAATATCTACTCGTTGGCAGATGCGATTTCAGTTACCATGGAGCCGTGGACTATAGCTCATCGCGTGTCTGTTTACAACACCTTCATTTAAACGGGCCATTCTGTGATTCAAACACAGCGACGCTTTCGAATTCATTTTAATGTTGGTCGTCACGGTCATGTTCCAAAGTTCGACACCACAATGAAGTGGGTGAATACCTTTCTACGAACCGGTTTCGTGAGACCAGAAACTGCACGAGGAAGTGATCGCACAGTAAGAACCCCAGAAAACATCGAAAGAGTGCGGCAAGCTATTGAAGCAAGCCCTCGTTGTTCGACCGTAAGTCACACTCGAGCTCTTCGCATGTCAGAGAGGTCAGTACGCCGAATTTTACACTTAGATTTGAAGTTTCAACCGTAGAAAATGATGGTTGTTCAAGAACTGAGGCAAAACGACTATGTGAGATGATTCAGGTTCGCAAAAACTATGTTGGAAATAATGATTGGCGATGTTGTGTTGATTATGAGTAATGAAGCCCACTTTCACTTATTTAGGATGGTAAACAAGAAGAAATTTCGCTACTGGGCTTCCGAAAATCCACAGGAACATCAACATCCACTAGACAGCGAGAGAGTTACTGTTTGATGTGGCATTAGCCGAAACTTTATTATTGACCCTTACTTTTTTCCTTACGCACAGTTACTGTAAACACAGATCTATACCTAGCAATGTTACATGATTTTTTCCTGCCGCAATTGAGAAGAGACGCAATAACCTCAATAATGTATGGTTTCAACAAGATGGAGCAACTTGCCATACACACAGAGCAGCAATTGCCTTTTTGAAGGGAACATTTCCCAGGCCGTTTGATTTCGTTGCTTGGAGATGTGGAGTGGCCTCCTCGGTCCCCAGACCTGTCACCTTGTGACTATTTTTTATGGGGATACCTCAAATCTCGGGTATACATAAACCAACCACGTACACTTGAAGCTCTTCCAGAAACAGTCACCCGAGGAATTCGAAGGGTTCCATGTGAAATGCTTCAAAGGAGTATGGACAATTTCTCGCGCCGTCTACAGGAGTGCTTATACAAAAAGGGGCACCACCTAACTGACGTAATTTTCCGCACCTGATTACTTGTTTTTTATTTTCCACTATGCATCGTTTAATGGCAACATTTCAGCTATGTATTAAAACAATACAATTTGAATTTCGTTGAAAAATAAGAGTGTGGCAGTCTTTTAAAAAATTCCGTACCTCCCTGCCGGACCCTATACTTCAGTGTTGCTTCGGTTCCTTAATATGCGTATCCATTTGTAAGTAACTTGCGACATTTATTGTGAGAGCGGTTCGCTGAACTTGATTCGATTATTCGCTTATTTGAACTAATTAATTAATAATTCACTTGCAGATGTTGCTCTCAGAGAGTAATGCCATTTGTAGTGTAAACACTACTCCCCCCTTATCCCCTATTTATCTAAAACAAAATTTTAAATTCCAACAGTATTGGAAATAATTGCCGAGAATATGTTGTACTTAAATATGACGGCGAGAAATATGTAACCCAGGGAAGTATTATTTACAGCAATTTCGCATCATTTGGCATAAAAACGTCTAAAATAAATATTGTTGGCCACCATCCACGAAAGGGTACATGTGAAAAACATCATGCACAAATCAAACCAAAATTCCCCTTTTGTAAAAGTGCCAGAACATGAAAAAATAAGATGACAAGTTCCTATAAATTTTTTTCCTACAGGCCCTCCCTACGAAGATATTTGTCCCTGGAGGACGCCGCTGGACATCGATTTTTCTTGAATAACTTTTAAAGTACTTAATAGAATTTTATAAATTTTTAATACGATAGACACTACTAAGGACCGCTTGAAATAGTGTTCGTAGCTCGAACACGTGAAAAAAATATTGCTAATGAAGTTTACATTGTTTCGTTGCTGATCCAATAGCCAGTGTGCAAACTGCATTCTACGAGGAAAATCTTCAGGAATCAGTTCATGTGCTATTTGCAAATGATATAGATATAACAGCTGTTCTTTAAGAACTCTATGTACTATTGTTTTCGATGCATTCCACTGTGTTGATAATCTTCGAGTTCTCGTTGATAGAGTGTCATGTACAGCATTTAAAATATTTTCAACTAATTGTGGCGTATGTACGGTTCTTCTCAAACCAGCGTCAGTACTTTTTCCCCAAATTTTCCTACAATTGAATAAAGTAAATATGTATATTACTTTATTAAGATGGATTGCCCACCATTCTCCCTTAGACGTTGGTCAACCCGTTGAAATGTCTTCTGGTTTGGCAAAGTACGATTAGGAAATATTTCATGATATAACCTTTTTGCTTCTAAAGTATTGCAAGATGCAAGTCCATACATCAGATGCACATCTGCGTACTCGATAAACGTATATTCCATATTTCGGGTTAATTACAATTAAATTCACGAAATCCAAAAATCAGTAAATCAATAGCTAAGTAAAGGATCAATCAGCGATATGGAAGATGACACGAAGGATATTTTATTTATTTCGTACCATGGTAATGTTGCATGGACAATGCAAAAACAATACGTTTTTTTTGTTCCGATACATATTGCGAACATAAACCTTCTGCAACTTGTCGTTTATTAATATTTTCTCGAAAACGGTCCACTTTATCGACAATAAACAAGAGTAGTTTTTTTTAGTGTAAGGTTCGAGCTACCTAATTTTTATCGTTTTAAGTTTTAATCACACAGGGTGTTAAAAATTTAGGCATTAAGCTGTAAAACTTAGTCCGCCACCGGCAAACTAAACAAGCTAATAATGTGTCAAGAACATTATTTCAAGCGGTCCTTAGTAGTGTCTATCATATTAAAATTTTATAAAATTCTATTAAGTACTTTAAAAGTTATTCAAGAAAAACCGATTTCCAGCGGCGTCCTTCAGGGACAAATATCTTTGTAGGGAGGGCCTGTAGGAAAAAATTTTATAGGAACTTGTCATCTTATTTTTTTCATGCTCTATCTGAATCCGAGAGATTTACCACATTTTCCAGGACACCCTGTATATGTATATATCGACGATTACAAGTATTACGTAATTTTCAATTTTTTAAGTCTATTCACAAATGGTAACGACTGTGCCATTATTGCAGAAATCCTTCACTTAAATCTAAGAAAGTAGAACATTAAAACCCAAGAAACTGTTACGTCTCGTAAAATCTTAAGTGAGACATTCATTATGTTAACCGAAAAACATTTCTTTGAAGCGTCGTGACTCTGAGTGCTGCTTGGGTAATACAATTTTTTTTTCTGTTTTACTGTATAGCTTATCCAAGTCGTTGCAAAATCAAGTTTTCGGAATAATTCTATACACGAGCCTTTTCGTTTCCCAGTTATGCGCATCTGGGGCATCCTTACTGAATCAACCGGAAACCTAGAAACGGAGAGGCTTTGTAAAAAGGCATAATCATTTACGTTACATCGGGTTAAAGTTCCGACTTAAGCAAATGGAAGATTTAGATAATTTCCATAATTAGGAGGATACTAACAGTAAATGCGTGTAAATAATCCTGGGATGACACATAAAAACAAGTAATTATGTATATCTACCACTGACAAACAACCAACTCGGCGATGCTAACCATTACATTCAGCATAACATAGGATTAGTAATGTAGGCCTTTTCTTGTCGTCTAGGGTGGTTGAAGGAGCAAGAGTCCGAATACGTTATTGACAAAACATATATTACAGGATTTGAAATGTCACAAAGTCGCAATGTGTCAAGATCACACAAATAACTACGTCTACTGATACGCCTTCAATATTCACTTCGTCGTTTTGCCGTTTATTTTACGATACGTCTTCTTTTTGCCCCGAGCGGTCGTCTTCTGCACTTAGGGCCGTCTTTTTCGTCGTCAACTTGTCGCGTCGTATCAACAAGTTAAAACAGCTAAGCATCATGCGTAACTCTAACACTTCTGCTATCCAACTGATTGAATGATCTCTACACCGCACAGTGGGCGAAAACGGCAAATTTTTCTCAAAATAAGATAACCCCCACAGAAAACTCCGATCATTGTGATTTTTTTTTATTTTAACAGGTTTTGGACAGTAGATTAAAGGAAAATTGGTCCGACACACGTTTGAGCTTTAAAGAGGGGGGAGAGACACCCCATAAGGGATCCCAGTAACCTTACAATTAAAGCTTTTGAGCTCCAATAACCGCATAACTCCAACTTTTAAACCCCCCTGACCTTATAACATAAGCTTTCAAAACCCCGTAACTTGAAATTTTTTTACCCCCATATACCTCAACTTGTAGATCCCCATCCATTGAGTTATTGGCGCTTAAAATCTTTAATTGTAAAGTTACTGAAATATGGGGTCCCTTATGGGGTGTCTCCCCCCCCCCTCCCCCTCTTCAAACCTCAAACGTGTGTCGGACCAATTTTCCTTTAATTTACTGTCCAAAACCTGTAAAATAAAAAAATAATTACACTGATCAGAGTTTTCTGTGGGGAGTTATCTTATTTTGAGAAAAATTTTCCGTTTTCGCCCACTGTGCGCAGTCTATGCACAGTACATACGTAAACCATGTGACTATCATAAATATTTGAACGCGGTAAAAATAAAACATATGAAATAATCTTAATAAAATAAACTACCTATATTAAAGAAATATTAAATATGTAAAAACTAAACTTATTAACTAAATATTATCCTACAGTAATACAGGGTAGTTATAGATTTCATGAAAAAAAAAATACAGCATGTTATAAGTTAGTAAGATGTTCTTGCCAAAATTAAAATACATAAAATGTAAAACTATACCTTAAACTAATTGATACAACTAGTGTGAACTTGCGAGGGGCCCGCCTGCGCCACCTGGTGTTGGGCCTGTTCGAACTCTCTCAGGGGTTGGTGGAGGTACCGAGGTCGGTCGGTATAAACACCCGATTTATAGCGGGGTTAACCCGGGTGTTAGCGGGTGTCGTCGAACCATCGGATATGTTAGGGCGGCGTTCACGGATCTTCTGGATGATCCGGCTACCAGGCCTCATGATGGTGACATGGTGACGGTTTCTTGCCCATTGGGGTGGCTGATATGGACCTGGACCTGACGTTCGTCCTCCTCTATGACCTGAAATGCAGCTGGGGTGGTGACTTCGTCGATGATGAGGTCGTCCTCCACGGTGCTGATGACGATCGGTGAAGAAGAAACTCCTCGTCGCGATTGGTGCTTCTGGAGTTGAGATTTGGGGTGTGTAGATTACGCTGGGGCGATGAAGGCCCTCCTGGGAATGCGTCTGTCCTCGAAGAGGGTGTGGAGTCCTCGATGACGACTGCACTAGGAGTATTTGCGAAACGCCTTGAAGATGTCCCTTGCACTATTACTTGTCACGATTTCCACGCACTTGGAAGAACGGAGATCGCGGAATAATTTTCGAGGCTTTCGCTGCCCTTCAAAAAGATTCCTGCCCTCGTATACGGTGCAGAAAACCCTTTCGTTTATACCTGGTAAACAGCATTTCACATGTGAAAAATCGGCGTTCAATGTTTCTCGGCGTCAGTTCATATGGAATCCAATTTCCTTGTTTTTTTAATCATTTTCAATGCTTTCAACCGATGTGATATTGCTTGTTGAGTCACTCCTAATGTAAGTGTGTTCTTTTTGTGTTTGGCACGAATCTTGATCCAATAATGCTTCCACTTCCGCGTCTTCGTAGACTTTCGGCCTTCAGCTACGTTCTTTGTCTTCGATGTCAAATTCACCGTTCTTAAACTTTTGAAACCACTCGCGACAACTTCTCTCACTTAAGGCAGCCTCACCATATGCTTCTACAAGCAATCGATACGCCTCAGCTGCAGATTTCTTCAAATTGGAGAACCAAATCAAAAGTTCCCGCAAATGACGCTTATTCGGCTCAAAACTCGACATTTTCGCACACAAAAGACTATACTATACTGATAAAAAATCACTAATATTTTAAGGTTATGTTGCTACCTGATGTCCAACCTTACGATAATGACGTTTACATATGACAATTTTAACCATACCTTACTGGTGGCGCCAACTTTTGTCAAACGGCGGAACATTATTTGTCTGCATTAAACTTTATGTCTGCATGGTTAAAAAGCTCTGATAGCAAGATGAAAAGATAAAAGAGAAATGTAACCTTATATCTCGATAATGCAACTTCCCATCCTGAATACAATACGTATTAGAGAATGTAAAACTGATTTTTCGTCCTCCAAATACGACCTCTTATTACCAACCTGAACCAGGTTGGACCAGGACCATGACATCATTCAAAACTGTAAAGTCATTTACAGAAACATGCTTGTTAAAGGCACTAGGCATTAACGAACACGGAAGAGTCACTGAAAATGGAGGAGAAAAAAATTACAGTAGTCAATGCATTAATATGAATTTCAGCGGCTTGGAAGAAAGTATCATCGGTAACGGTAAAATATTGTTTCGTAAAGTATGGAATTGATATACGCGACAGTGATATATAAGACAATATACCATTAGCGTTTTTATTATCAAATTTTAGTCTTACTAATGTAGATTTAGGAATATATTCATTATGAATTAATTGATAGTGATTTAATAACTGAAAATCCAAATGTTTCTATTATTGGGCGCATTCAGGTACGCTCCGCGGCTGAGTAGCTAACTTAGCTACTTCCCTGAATGGACGTGGCTGACACTTTTTTTGATCTCAGCGGCTGACCCAATTTACTAAGCCTAAAATATTATAGCTGAAATGCTGACTGGACAATAATTCTATCATGATTATCTCTGTCGTTTTATCTGTGCTGTGAGCAACTGAATTTTAATTTACTTTTAAACAAAAGTTATAGAAAAGAAAATATTGCTTGTTTTTAAACAAAAGTTATGGAAAAGAAAACGAACCTTTGTCCTTTAAGTGTCTTTCAGCACAGAACACGGCAGGGAATTATCAATCCATGATTCATAAAAGTTATCTATGCCATAGAACATATTACGTTTTCTAGATCTTTGCGAAACTCTTACAAAACGATTAAGGGAGTTTTAAGCCGCTGACTGTCAGAAAAGGCTAACTACTAACACATAGCGGTCAGCGGCTGAGCGTCCCTGAATGCGCCCATTGATTGCATTGAAAGAAGTCAGCAATTGAAACTGATGTTGAAGAAGAGGAACTTGAGAACGAATAAGCTAGATTTTCCTGGGTTGTAACATAGGAACGTAAGTGTATTATATTTGTTTTTTTTTATATAAGCAAGTAGGGATGCAATAATATGTTTTATTTTGATAATATGCAAATAGATATCTGTATTTTTTTTTTTCATTTTCCCACCTCTAAATAATGGACACATCTACAACGTGATTCCGAATTGAGTATTCAAAATTTCAGGGCTGATAGAGCAAGTCAAAATATTGAGAAAACCTTAGTACAGTTTTTCTTCGAAGCTCCTCCTAAGGGAGCTACAGCCCGTTAAAGGGGTTGTTCCGAAGACGGTTTTTATTAAATAACTTCCTAACGATTTGATATAAAAATATGAAATTTTGGCCAGTTGCTAAACTTTTTATATGTAATAATACGCAATAGAACACGTTTAAAAATTTCAATCAGAGGTGTAGAAGAATGGGGTGGTTGGGGGTACTTTTAACCCTAACTTTTATTGTGTGTGTTTTTTTTTATTTTTTTTGAGATGAAATTCTGAAAATTTGAAAGTTTTCTGCACTAAAAAAAAATAAAATAAAAATGCACTCTTGTTCAACTTCGATAGGACGTCGGAATTTCAGGTAAAATCGACTTGAAAATTTCACTACATTACTCTAAAATGAGGCTTCTGTTAGACGACAAACTATTAAAATTGTTAGTGTGCCATGAGAAAAAAACAATTTCATGACATTTAACAGAAACGTCAAGTAATTGTTAAGGTATCAAAAGGTGTTATTTGTCGTACCTAATGTAGTGTAAGTAGTGTTATTTAAGGACCTAACACTAAAAAGTTAAGAAAATAATTATTGCAAATATGCAATATACGTCTCCTGAATATGTGGATATGTTTGAATTTGCCGAACTATAAAATTTGCCTTTGCGCAGACAATTTTGCCACTTTTGTACAGTCATGCTGAAGATCCGAGGTTTTTAGCAAATATTATCTTTAGCGATGAATCTATATTTACAAGAAGTGGAGTATTTAACACATAACGAACACGTATGGGCTGAAGAAAACCCTCATGCACGAAATGTGACATATTACCAACAGTTATTTAAAATAAACGTTTGGGCTGCCACATTAGGAAATAGTCTATTAGGATATCACATAATCCCTGGGAATTTAAACGGATAATTCTACCAAGAATTCTTATCAACTAGGTTTCATGAGTTTTTAGAGGATATTCCCCTGGCAAGACGAGGTACTTTGTGGTATATGCATGACGGTGCCCCTGCCCATTATAGCCACCAATGCCGACGGTGGTTAAGCGAACATTTCCCGAATCGCTGTATTGGCCGTGGAAATGATGCTCCTATAAACTGGCCCCCACGGTCACCAGATTTAAATCCAATGGATTTTACTGTCTGGGGACAAATGAAAGAGAAAGTCTACTCTGTAGCTATTAACAACGAGAAACAGTTACGTCAACGAATAGAAAACGCATTTAACGAACTCATGGTGGAAAACAAACTAAGCAGGTTTTTATTTTCTCTTGAAAAGAGATTGCGCAAGTGCATTCGAGCAAATGGTGGACATTTTGAGTTATGAGATGAGTTATTTAAATAAGTTATTATTAGTTAATTGAATTAAAAATTAAATAATGTCGTGGTGTCACAACATTAGTTTTTGCTTTTCTAATTATTAGTTAAGTAGGTACCATTGTTTTGTTACTGCTTCGTTTGTATTGTTATCATTATCTAATTTATTGAGTTGTCATGTCACTGTTGTTTTGTTGCATTAAACTGTACTTAGTAATTTTGAACAGTAAATTGATATTGAATATTTACTCTAGTAGGTATTTTTATTAAATGTAATTGCAAGGTGGTAAACTTTTTATAAAGCTAAAGTTAAATTTATTAAAAGATTTTATGTACTTGTAAAACTGGTTTCTCGCAATTTTTTTTTTCGAAGACAAATTTGATCAAAAACGTCGGATTTTCAGCAGTTAAAAGTAATTGATAAAGTAATAATGCGCAAAGGAAAGTTTTCTCGTGGCACACTAATAATTTTAATAAGTTTGTCATAATGTAGGTAGTGAAATTTTCAAGTCGATTTTACCTGAAATTCCGGCGTCCTGTCGAAGTTGAACAAGAGTGCCTTTTTTATGCAGAAAACTTCAAATTTTAATAATGTCATCTCACAAAGTTAAAAAAACTACACACAAAAAAGTTAGGGTTAAAAGTACCCCCAACCACCCTATTCTTCTACACCTCTGATTGAAATTTTTAAACGTGTTCTATTGCGTATTATTACATATAAAAAGTTTAGCAGCTGGCCAAAATTTCATATTTTGATATCAAATTGTTAGGAAGTTATTTAATAAAACCGTCTTCGGAACAATCCCTTTAACGGGCTGTAGCTCCCTTAGGAGGAGCTTCGGAGAAAAACTGCACTAAGGTTTTCTCAATATTTTGACTTGCTCTATCAGCCCTGAAATGTTGAATACCCAATTCGGAATCACGTTGTATATACCGAACATTTTAGGATTCCCCTTGAGTGTCTGTTATTAGGATTTTATACTGTACATTATTTTCTTTTTTAACACGATTTTCATAAAAGTGTTGCAATGCATTGAATGTATTGGCAATTGTTGATCACTTTTTACGGTGACAATTTCTTTTTTATTATTAATAATATTTCTTTTTAACCTTAATACTGTAATACCACTGAAAATTCTTCTAATAACGCAAACAAGATTCAACCATAAACCTCACTGAGAACGAGTATATTCGGAACAACAGCAAACAGGAATGATTGAGGACGAAAACTTAAATCTTATTAACACTTCATAATGAAGCAATTAGGGACCGAAATTAGAAGACGAAATATTTGAATAATTTTTAATCCGAACATAAACAAGATTTGAATCACATTAAAAGGAAAAATATTCATAGAAATTTCTATTAAAAAATGGGAATGAGTGCCATTTCATTTCAACTATACAAGAGTGAAAAAATATTATACATCTGCTTTATACAATGTGGAAACCACTTATTGAACAAGATTAATAACTAGAGTTGGCCGAAATTTGCCGTGGGACATAGGCATACGCATCATAATACAAGTAATACAAGAAAGTAACTAGTACTAATATACAGTTAGTCACAAAAGTATTCGGCCACCTTAGCTGTGTTGCTGAATTTTGGCATAAATAAGTTGTGATGCACGGTTGGTCAAAAAAGACATAAACAATAAACAAAAAAGATATAAATAATAAACTACAATTATTATGCTTTATTAACAGTTAACAAAAACTTACCCAAAGGAACATATATTAAAATAAATCAGTATAATGTTTACAATATATTTAATACTATGACACAAAAATATCCGGCCACTAAAAATAAAGTATAACTAAAATATTAACGAACATCCAATTAATATTTAGTTGGATATCCTCTAGCCTTAATAATAGCCCTCTAAGTCTATTTGGAATCGAATGTACGAGTTTTCGGGTTAATTCAGGGCTGACTTTGTTCCACTCTTCTATAAGAACTTGTTTCAACTCTTCCTTACTGCTAATCGTGTGATTTTCTAAGGAACGTTTTAACTAGTGATGTGAGAATACGTATTAAAATAACCGTTGAATCCGAATATCAAATTAATACGTATTAATCCGATTATTTTGTTTTAATACGGATACGGATTAATTCTGTCAGATGTCATTGTTGAGTGTTGACTGTCGATGCTTGATGGTCGAAAACGTAATACAAATACGGTTATTTAATTCGTATTCATACGACCACCTGTTGCTGTTTGTCGTTTGATTCGAAACCACCACTTGATTCGGATTCGGACTAAATCGACATGAACTGAAGAAGTAATACGTATACGAAATTAATACGTATACGAGACTAATACGCATTCAGCGTTCAGTCGTCAGTCGTCGGCGATTGTCGACCGGATTCGAAACCACCACTTGATTCGGATTTAATACGTATACGAAATTGATACGTATCCGGGCGCTCAGTCGTCAGTTGTCGGCCGTTTCCGTATTAAGCGTTCACATTCCTTCATAGGTGTTAGCCCGTCTGTCCGAATTAATACGGATTCGGATTATTAATACGAATATTATTTTAATCCGTATCCGTATCATCCGAATATCAAATTAATCCGATTATTTACGTCACTAGTTTTAACTGGCTCCACAAGTGTTCTATGGGGTTTGTGTCTGGTGATTGGGGTGGTGTTTTGAGTTGTTGTGGCACATTGCACAAGAGCCATTGCTTCGTTTTAAGAGCGGAATGTTTGGGGTCATTATCTTGTTGAAAGATAAAATTTTCCACTAACCCATAATTTTTCGGCGCTAGATCGCAAATTTTGTTTTAGAATGTCGATATAAGCATACTGGTCCATTTTTCCAATAAAGTGGAGGTTGCCTACTCCTGCAGATGCCATACACCCCCATACCATCAGCGACTCGCCTCCATATTTTACAGTTGGCAAAATATTTTCTTTGTCAAGTGATGTTCCCGGTTTTCGCTACACGACTTTTCTTCGAGATGACTGAAATATCTCAAATTTCGCCTCATCGCTAAATATGACACGATCCCAACATATATTTAGTTTGTTGAGATATTCTTGGGCGAAATCAACTCGCTTCTGTTTATTGACCTTACTAATCCATGGCTTCTTCCTTGCGACACAGCCGTTGTAGCCTTTTTGCCTTAACGTTCGACGAATTGTCTCGACACTAACTTTTTTTCCACAATATTCCTGAACCTCAGCACACATTGTTTTAGCACTAGTACTAGGATTTTGTTTCACTTGCCTCTAAGAATTCGCCTTTCCTCCCGGTCACTTAATATTTTAGGTCGTCCTGTTCGCAGTCTGTTTGTCAATGTTTTATCGGATTCATATCTCTTTATTATATCTTGCACCGTACTTCGTGGTAGTCCTGTATCCTTACTTATTTTTCGCTGTGAATAACCTTTTCCTGCTAATTAAATCACAACACGCCTTTCTGGTAACGTTGTTTCACGTATTTTCGGCATTTTAGTGGTAAAAATCTAAACACTGTATATTAATTACACTAACAAGTAGCCGAATAATTGGTTTATTCAAGTATGTCACACGTTCAAACTACTGTGCTTACGTGGATCTGCGCAGTGATTAACTGGCCGAATATTCTTGTGTCATGCGTTTTACATATTGCCTCGCTTTAGCGGGGTAATCCCCGCGAATATTCGATTCTGCACCGGCCTGTATTTATGTCGGAGATAAAGGGTACCGTATTAACCATTTTATGCCCGTTTCATTAATTTCTCTCGTGCAGATATATTTTTTCACTGTCTTTTTGTCTATAATAGGGGTGGCCGAATACTTTTTGTGACTAACTGTATTAACAATAGCAATAAATTCACACACACACAAGTCGGTAAAAATTTGTTTCTCCGGTTACGCCCCAGGAGGGCGGGAGAGGTGTCATCGAAAGGGTTTTTCGAGCTGAATCGATTGGTCGAGGTCACTTTCAGGTCGAGGAGACGAGCAATTCGAGAGTTACATCCTTTTGAAATTACCGAACCAAAAGCCTAAAGCAACCTGACCTAACATAATCTAACTTAACCTAAGTTAACTTTGAATCACGGTCTATAAACTAAACGGTCGGCTTATCTGTCTGTGTGAGCGAAGCCATGACGTAGAAAGAATTCTCTTTCTATCTCACACGTCAGTTGTCACATTTTTAAGACAGTTTGATGTTAGATAAAGCCCTATCAAAAGTATTCTTCAAAGTTGTCAAAATCTTGTTTGTTTTTGAAACGTCTCCACAGGGTATCTAGTGACGTCAAAACTCCTCTCACTTGTCATAATGTACCTACTGTTAAATATAGACCGTGAATACCCTAACACCTAATCTCGAATTGTGAATTTCACGATTATGTTTAACGCCGTCTATGATTGAAAAATAAAAATACATTATCTCAACGATATACACGGTGTCAGTTTGAAAACGAACAGCATTTAATATTGCCTAAACTAATGACAGTAACAACATTTTGCGAAACACGTCAATTTACATATCAAAGGGGACAACTTTTGTGGCATTTGTTGTCGTATTACTTTCAACCCCCTAATCCCCAGGGCACCTACCCCTAAAATTTTAAATGGCAACCCCTATTTCTTTTGCCACTTTTGAGTTTCTTGTACAATTCTAGATGTCCCATATTTCTTTTTTGTCAAAATTGAGGTAGTTAACCTCATGAATGTGTGGAATGTATTTAATTTCTAAATTGAAATAATGCAACTTTTAAAAGTTTGATAATGAAATACTCAAATTCTTACCTTATAATTACTTTATTAATTGTTCAAAATGGGTTCTATTGTTTTCTAAGCACAAGTACAGCCGATATTCGAACTGTTCGCGGACGTGTTGAAGAGTTTTAGGTAAAATAGCCCTACATTCTTGTACAATTCTTTGCTGCAGTTGTTCAATTGAATCTGGTTGAGTTTTGAATACAACTGATTTCAAGTGACCCCATAGGAAGAAATCGAGATGTGTCACATCTGGTGACCTATGTGGCCATTCAATGGGTCCTCTCCTACCAATTCACTGCTCCGGATAATGATTATCCAACCACTCTCTTACTGGGCGTACATAATCAAGAGGTGCTCCATCCTGTTGGAAGTGTAGCAGATGTTCATCTAGAGCAAGATTTCCATTGGCGTCTCTTTGATTTTCCACCTCATGAAGTATTAGAAGCTCTATAGCTCTGTCTATAACATTTCGGCATAAATTTCAAACAAAAATGAAAAACGAGGTTCGAAGACGGTCAAAAAATTTAAATTACTTCATGTTTCGTGGCGGTGAAATGTAAAAAACGAAAGAATTTGGTTCCTAATTGTTCAACAAATATTTTTAAATGAATGGATGTGACTGACATGACGGGTCAGTGAATATAACCCCATTTAAAAGTTACATTATGTCAATTTAGAAAATAAATACATTTTACACATTCGGGAGCTAAGTACTTCAATTTTGAAAAAAAAAAATATGGAATTTATCTAGAATTGTACAAGAAACTCAAAAATGGCAAAATAAATAGGGGTTGCCATTTAAAATTTTAGGGGTAGGTGCCCTGGGGGTTAGGGGTAGAAAGTAATACGACAACAAATGCCTCAACAGTTGTCCCCCTTGATATGGCAAAAGTGATATGTCACGTGTTTTGCCAAATTTTGATACTGTCATTAGTTTAGGCAATATTAAATGCTGTTCGTTTTCAAATTGACGCCGTATATATATTTTAATATTAAATGCTGCATATACGAGGTGTGTAATTTAAATAATAAAACTGGCAACGTAGCGCCCGATCTAGCTACACTGCGGAGACGGGACTTGGAAGGGCGGTAGGTTAACATGTACATGTTTGAGTACAAGTTTGAACTTGTTAAAGTAATTTGTTTCTTCTTTGTGACTGTTTTCGTAAACCGGTTTTTTCTAGTGCGTTTTAAAAAATAGTGATTAATTGTGGGCAACGGTGTGCCATTAGGTTTTGCTTCAGAGTTGGACATAGCGCAACGGATATTTTTGCAAAACTTCAACACGCCTACGGAGACAGTGTTTTTCCAGAGCCCAGGTTTTTCGGTGGTTTAAGGCATTCTCAGAAGGAAGATAGTCGATTGAAGATGAACCACGCCGGCCAAAATGATTCCGTGTATAATTATTATTATTGTTCTATGGTTCTATTGTGTATGGATATGGATATGGATATTGTTTTATATAGTACGTATAAAGAACAAGCAACAAAAACATAGTGAATGAGAATAACGTCATTTAATGAGAAATAAACACATTTTAAAAACAAACAATGAGAAATGAAAACTACAAAAGTAATGTAGGACGACAACGGCGACCTGTCTCATGATTCTCCATAAGCCTCCTCTACTTCTTCTGTATTTTCTTCCGAGTCCTTATCAGCCATTGGGTTAGGCTCAGCTGGCACCAACATATCAATTGTATCTTGTAAATACGGTGTAGTTGTTTTTTTTAGGTTCTGGTCGCATGCCACTTAGAAGAGGATCGGAGCTTAACAACAGCTTGTTTAAAACATCAAGGTTGCATGCCTCCCTGGAAAATTTCCTTCCGAAGTTCTGCCGGTAGAGCCGAAAATGCTTGCTGCGTGCTTCTGCGGCTTTTTCCCGGAATGCTTGTGCTGTGGCATAACTTTCGGAATTGAGAATGTTCCTTGTAACCATTGCTCGTTGTGTTTTACGAATGCGTCTTATTTTTTGCGTGCTTTTAACTACTTTTGTTCAAATTGTGCTTTGACGTATGAAAACTTGTGCTTAATATCCCTGATATGTTCCTCAGAATATATCCTCCACATGTTAAAAGATAGTTTTGCAAATATTCCAATTTTTCGTCCAAACTGGCGAGGTCTTGTTGTCGCGTCTTATCAAATAAAAATTTCCGCGTCACTATTCTTATATTGGAGCCACCTGGTAACTCTAAAAGCAGATAAAAACTAATATATATATTAGGGTGCTTTTTTTGGCGACTATTTTTTATTTTAACTCCCGTCTTGAAATTTTGTTGGATATACCTAAAAAAATTCCCTTAAAATATGAGCCCTTAATATTAATATTAAGTACTCGCCCTCAGCGTATGAAGATTTCCCATTTAAAATACACGTAATCTAGAGTTTTTTTTTAATATCTATAACTCAGCGGCATTTTATGCTATTTCAACGTTTAAAAAAGCAAATTAAACAAATTAAACATAAATTTCTTATAGCATATTAGACATATATTAATATGTTTGGATTACTCATTTATTATAAGTATACCCAACAAATGTATATATGAAAGACTATTACATACAACGTTTTTTTTTTCTATGAAAAGACAAAGAAAAACTTTTCTTCGTATTAACGTTTTCTTAAATTACAGCTTAAATATTTTAGGTTACTTACCTTTTATTATCTTCCTAACTTTGGAAAAATAGATAATCATTTAAAAATGTGAGAAAAAAATTAAAAATGAATAGATATAAAGATTTGTCGCAAATTCATGAAAATCGCAAGTTATAAAAAAAATCACAGCTCATTATCTCGAGAAATATCAATAATAGGGATTCAGTTCACAGGAGCTTTTTTTGTAGGAAATTTAATTACATTTTTCCTTTATCTACAGCGATTTATGAAATAACAACGAAAAATACAAAAATTCCTTAAAAAATTGAGTTCAGTGACCTGTACTGTCTCACCGGTGTAAGTTACAGTTATGTCGCAATGGGCACTTATATAGATCGTTTAATCCAGAGTAATTTGCCTTTTTAAACGTTGAAATAGCATAAAATGCCGCTGAGTTATAGAGATTTGGAAGTGGAGAAAAAACTCCAGTTTACGTGTATTTTAAATGGGGAAATCTTCACACGCTGAGGGCGAGTACTTTAAGGGAATTTTTTTTTAGGTATTTACAACAAAATTCGAGACGGGAGTGAAAAATAAAAAAATAGTCGCCAAAAAAGCACCCTAATATGTATGTTACAACACGTCTCAATAACCGAAGAAACATTAAATACTTCTTCTTCGAAATTAGCAGAAACAACGGCTATCCGCGGCAAATTTTTGAATAGTTATATTGCCACAACGCTAGTCTGTCTAACGTAACCAAAAATATAGCAGGGGTGCACCCTGAACTGTAACTAATGCTTGCTAAAATAAATTAGTGATACCAACAAATTCGTTCATAAAAGCTATTATTTCGGATTGCTTCATTAGTCATAAGAATATCGTACACACAATACAAATTTTCAAAAGTATTTATATAACATTTTTTAATGCTGGGATACAGTAAAAAAATAGCTTATTTCATTGGTAACAAAATTTAACTAACAAATATATTTATTAATAAATAAATTATGACTTATGCCCTTATGATTTTTTGAAATATTTGAATACTGTCCGTCAAAACGAAAAGTAAACGTATGCTGTTTTGTCATACTAAATTATTAGAATTATTGTAAAGTAAAATACAACGTTTAATGTAAAGTCCATCTATTCTAAATTGAAAATGATAAATACGCCTGGGGAACAAAAAAAGTATATAGTAGCATATATCTTTTATAAATTAGAAAATTGTGAAATATTTTTTTTCATTCAAATCAATATAGGAGATTAAAATTAGCCTGCATACAAAACTCTTAATATTTGTAATATAATGTTCTGTAAATAATGCTCATTTAGCCAGACAATCTCAAAAAATTGTCTGTTTTAATCAACCTAGCTGAAATACATGTCACTGGCGTCTTAAAGTAAGAATTCCTAATGTCGTAAATCATTTTAACGACGTCGTAAAAAAATTATGGCACAGTGGACCGAATAAGTATTTAACGAATGTATTCGATGCAAAGCACAATACTCTAATGGGTCACTGGAAATCGTTGGCCGGTGTTAGCAAATAGCGAAGCGTTGCCGGCTGTTCAAAATTTTCTTAGATTATAGTAATATACATAAAGTTGTTTTAATTTATAATTATTTTTGCTAGCTGTTTTAAACGCTTTAGTTTAATGCTAACTAATAAATTTATATCTATGTATTTTTTTAAAATATTTCCAAACTAGCTTTCTAAGAACGTCACGAACTAACTGAAGTCACGAACGAACATACTGAAGTATGAAGTATAATTGTATAGTGAGCTTAGCAATTTTAGAAAATATATCTGACAACCTTGCTTTTTTTACCTATTTTCAATTTAGAATGGAAATTCTATATACCAGGTTAAGAAAAATGGAAGTTATTGGATTTTATATGTTTAATTTCAGAAACACATATTTTTGGTTTGAAATGAACTGCTACATATTTATATTACTTCTTCATCCGAAAATCGCACTATTTTGTTCGACTATTGTTTCACATGTACTCTCGACAAAAAGACATAAGTCAAGTTACACCGATTTGTAACACAACTACGTTTGCGATATGTATTAATAAAATCTGTTAAAAAAAACATATCTTGATTTATTACTTTATTTATCTTTTTACGCGAACAAACTAACTAAGTTCCTAGCCCTCATAACAATTCAGCAAAACGTCATATTTAAACTTATGCCTTTCTGACTGACCCTGATTGCAGAAACTGTGGACATAAGAACAGTTATTCCCTTTTGTTGTTCCAAAATTTTACTAATTTAATGTCAATTAAGGTCAGCTAAGTGCACTTTTACTTCCATCTATCGGGGGAAAGCATAACTCTAGACTTATTTCCTTTTGTCAGACTGTTATTGAACATTTTTAATATACACTGATGCAATTATCCCATTTTTGCCCAAAATTGACTTATTACCTTTTGACTGCCGCCCACATAATTATGCTGCGACTACAACGCAAGCGCGCACTGGTGTTCGATGTGCTGGGGAGGGGTTGCCTATTACTCACCAACTAGTCTAGTTGGTGCTCTCAACATAACTACCTGTGCATAATTATAGGGCTTTATAGTTTCATCATTGACTTTATCGTATACATATCAGTTTCTTACTTTCATCTCATCAAAAGAAATTAGATCAGTAAGCTTCAGTATGTTGAAGACATTTTTTAATATACCTGGAGCAATTTTATTTTTTTTCAGCCATGATCTGAGAGTTGAGACTGCAGGAAGTGGATATCCTTTCTTCAAAAGTAATCGGTACGCTCTGGGGCCAGCCGAATAAATAACAATGGACTTTGATATGTCTTCAATTGACCATCGAAGGCGGGCCTGTGATCTCTCTAGTTTTTTCATCTGTTTACTACTGAACAAGTTTCTACTAGATCTTGTCTGTGCTCTAAAACTGTTATTCTTTCTTGAAGACGACGTATTATTTCATCTGTATCGTCTACTTCTGAATCAGTACTTGTTCTAAATAAATAAATAAATAAATAAATAAATATAAACTAAAAATAAACTAATTTAAACCAAAAAATACTAACTATTCATGTATATATGTACTTTGCCCGACAAGTTCGTCATATAAAAAAAATCAAAGTAGGCCAAGAAAGTAACTGGAAGTGGCGCTCAACTGGTTCCCCCACTCTATATGATCTCATAACTCAGTCCAACTGAGCAGCGTGGAGATATCATTAGGAAGGGTATTTAGGATTCGACCTAAAAGCTCTGCGAGTCTTTTGGGACAAATTTTATGAATATCTTCTATGAATTTTTTATACCAACTTGCCAGACAAACTACGTATAGGATTAGTTACCCAACACTTCGTAAAAATGAACTTTTTGCATCTTCAGTGGAAAATCCATCACCTATATTACCATTGCCATTATTATTTAAGTTGCCACCATCTCCATTGTCAGTACTAGTGCCAATACTAGCTAAATCAATCCTAATAAAATCACAACGTTCTAAATACCCACATATAAAATAGCATGCCAAGTGAGCCACCAAAAACATTGCACCCAACCAGTTTTAGTTTTTAGGGAAAGTATATTACTTTTTTATGATGATTTGATAGATATATAAAATTATCTTGACAACTAAAATGGATATGTTCGGAAATTGTTGTATACAGTTGAATAGTTTTTGGTGGATGTCCTGTATATAATTATTACAACATAATAAAAACACAGACAAGGAAGTTTACTCAAACAAACCCTTTTAAAATTCGTTCCACAGTTTTCTTGTCCTGCCTTTTTTTCTGCCGTTGTACTCGATCAGACTTGTTTTTTGATGGATGGATGTTTCTTTCTTCAAAGATCTAAATCTTTTCGGTTAAAATCCGAGCAACGCATGTCTTAGATTTCGCTCATAATATTCGTCAACAAAGTGATTTGAACAAATTCTGGCATTATTAACATTGAATGTATCTTCGCGTTTACACAGATGCCTCACTTTGCTTTCAATTTTTCGTCTTTGGGAAAGCCAAAAAACTTGAAATTGTTTTTAGAACGATTGTTCGTATTACAAACGTATACAGCACACCTCATTTTAACAAATTTTTGCTCTCAAAAATATAAAAACTAGCACAAACTTATCAAGTTGCCTTCAGAAGACACTCCTCGGCTGACAAAAGTGGTCACAAGCTGACGTCACAGTCATGGTGCCCGGCTGCGCGTTACGGCTATTTGTATACCGTGAGCTCATGTGTAGTTGCTTGTATTCTTTGTGCAAGTTCTTCAACTGAGCCCGTTTCTGTCTCGTATACCTACACGAGTCTTGTAGAAGCCCCACACGAAGAAATGCAATTTCTTCTACCCGATAAGGAATTTTTGAAAAAATGAGTATATTATTAAAAAAGGAATTTTTATGAAATATGCACACTTTTGAGAGACAAAAAAATTCGTTTGATCAAAGTGAGATTTTGTAAAATTTATAAATTCAGAAATTTTTAATTTAGAATTGTAAAAAGAAAACTGAAGAATTGAAGAAAATTAGAATTGTGAAAAAAAATAGAATTGTGTCTGTACTTACAAGAATTAAATGGGTATCTTGCTAAGTATGTTTCTTTCCAGAATATTTAAAGAGCTTTTCAATTTTTTTTTTAAATTTGATGTAGGACTAATAGATCAGGAGATAATGGTTAGTTTTAGGCGAAAAATCACGTTTTCCGGAAAAAACACAAATCCTGAAATTTCTCCCTTATGCTTGACAATCGGACCATGGTCAAGAGCAATGTTTTTGTTCTATTTGAGGTGTACAATCACCACTGAGCGTTTGTACACTTTATCACCAGTCGCCCTGTATATGGACGTTTTTTCCGAAAATATTCTTGATTAATGATAAAAAATGCTCTCTTTTCTATTGTATACAAGAAAGTCGTTCATTCAATGTCCAAAGGAATACAAAGACAAACCCTCAGTTATTTTGGCCACAACGAACATAGAAAGTCGCTTAATCGATCGAGGGTTCGAGGGGGTTAATGGGTGAGTTTAATGAGTTTGAGGTGGAAAATGAGCGACCAAGGATTTTTTACATAAAGTTTGGCACGTACATAAAGAGCAAAGTTTTAGATATTTTCAATACTACCCCCCGTTTTTCTCTTAAAGGAGGTACTTACAATAAATAGAGAACACATTACAAAACAGCAAAAGCATGTGCGGAGCAATAAATCATAACAACGTAACGTATCCTTTTTGTGAATACACCTTTTTTTTACCCGTATACAGAAGTTATTGTTCGCTAACATAAACTGCTCGTCAAAAAAGCGTAACACTTTTTTTATTAGCTTCATTTGCGTTATGTTTGAGTTTAGAGACTTGAAGTTTTTAATTTTCTGTAACCAATAGGGTTGGTTTTAATGCCCCAAAGTCGCTACGTTGTGATTTAAACGGTTCGCCGTCCACACCCCAAAATGCAATCCCATGTCGAAATTAGAATTCGGCAAGATTTTGACGGTAATTTTAGAAACACAGGATGGACTAAGAAGGATGCTGTTGGGTAAAGACTCCATCCCCGCACACATTAAGACCTCCTCAATTAGTATTTGGTCGCTGTCCCAGTTCTTCAACCCATTTCCAGGTCCCCCTAAACCACCCCTTTGCATTTACGCAGAGTTTTGCCTAGTTTGACCTCTGTTGGGCGAATCCGTTGATCTTAATGCTGCCTAATAAATTGGTGTGGGGTGCCACAACTTGCTTTCACCATTTGACAACCCAAGAACCCCTCCAAACTACACACTCCTGAAAATTTACCGCGCTGACGGGTAGTAAGCAGCTGTTGATGTGTGAGATGACTCTGAAAGCCGTCCTGAGGATGCTTGAACCCTTTTTGGCCCATCTCGAATCGTTTGTCTCTCGTCCTCTTTTTTTTACTCCCTCAATAAATTTTTTGAGTGGATGAAAATTCCTGAAAGAAGACTCGTTGGGTAGGCGTAACCTTCCTTTGCACTTGTGTGGATACACAATCTCGAAATTCGCGAGATATCGCTTGTCCGGAAGAATAGTGACACATCTCGAAAAATAGAATTTGTCAAGGAACGCAATTGAGTCATTATAACACAGCTCCACAAAAAAAATAGAAAAAAATACCTCCGGGGTCTGAGTAGGTGTACTATATGTTTTTGGGGACGCTGAATCCGAATCCGATGTCTATTTAACTCCATGTCATAAGGATTTTTCATAACCTCAAAAAAAACTGCTTAATAATGAAATGTCTCGATAACTCTAGGTCTATAACTCCATGAAAATTGAAAACCATAAAAAATAAAACCCCACACACCTTAATCCTTCAACATATTTCCCCCCACAACGCCAGAACCCCATAACCTAATAACCCTATAACCCCGTAACCCAGAAAATGAGTAAAAAGGACACTTGTGAGTGTCTTAGCCCTGACGCTTCGTGTCTACGAGCTAGATGTAGTAATTGAGACCTAAAACTACATTTCTATCGATTCTACAACACCTTAACCCCATAACCTATTAATGCTATACCATAACCTAATAACCCAATAACTACATAACCCAAAAAAATTGTGAATACAGCCCTGTCTGAGGGCCGTATGTAGTACTTAAGATTTTGACATCTAGCTCGTATACACGAAACGTCAGGGCTAAGACACTCACAAGTGTCGTTTTTACTCATTTTCTGGGTTACGGGGTTATTAGGTTATGGGGTTGTGGCGTTGTGGGGGAAAGATGTTGAAGGATTAAGGTGTGTGGGGGTTTTATTTTTTTTTGGTTTTCAATTTTCATGGAGTTATAGAGCTAGAGTTATCGAGACATTTCATTATTAAGCAGTTTTTTTGAAGTTAGGAAAAATCCTTAAAACATGGAGTTAAATAGACATCGGATTCGGATTCAGCGTCCCTAAAAACATATAGTACACCTACTCAGACCCCGGAGGTATTTTTTTCAATTTTTTTTGTGGAGGTGTGTAATCTTTCACTTATTCAAAGATTATAATGACTCGTTTTTTGCGTTTCTTGACAAGTTCTAATTTTCGAGATGTGTCACTATTCTTCCGAACAAGCGATATGTTTGATAAAGGCATTAAATGTTCACTGTGACTTCGGCTCATGAAGCCTCGCTGGGTTAGCGCCTGCGAGGTGACCCAAACATGCTCTCGTTCGAAAAATTAGTGGAAAAAGGTGCTATTTGGGTGGTCTGCATCGTAGCCCAGTCAAGGGTTCATGAGCCCAAGTCACAGTGAACATTTGTCGCGCGTACTAAGCATCTCTCGCGAATTTGGCGATTATGCATTCACACAAGTGCAAAGGAAGGTTCCGCCTACCCAACGAGTTCTCTTTCAGGAATGTTCATCCGCTCAAAAATGTTTTGGAGTTGGTCAAAAAAGAGGGTTGTTCTGTGAAAGGTATACGAGTACTTTTACGTCTCCTGAACACCACTGGTAGCGGTGTGATAGAAACGGCGAGCAAAGAAATTAGTGGGCCTAGAGTCGCTAGAGTCGCTAACAACAAAAAAAGGTGACAGAGGCGCGTAACATAATTTAAGAAATTGTGTATTTTTATCGTTGTATCAAGTTTAACATTGTTATTTCTTTCTAGTAGGGCTAGAACAAAAGTCTCGTCAAAAGTCACTATTTATTCGCTGCAGCATGCATGCTCAAGTTCGACCCTGGCATGTACCATTTGTTTCTAGCCCTACTTTGTAGTAATAATAAAAAGGTATCCAGTTACAATTGAGTTGGAAATAATCGTCATCAGGCGATTCAAAAGGAGACAGTATTGCAGGGATTCACGATAAAAAAAATATATATATATATAAGTATACAGTCCACTACTATTATAATCCCCAACAAGGGTGATGAGACGCAAAAGAGGATTTGAAGGGAGACGGACGACACGGTGTGCCAAAAAAAATTCATGCATCCTCAGGAAAGCTTTCTGAGTCACCCCACGCATCAAGACTTGCAAAAAAGACAACCCCTTAAGGCGGCAAATGTTCAGGGTGTGGGTTGGAGTTGAATATCATTTTTAACGCTCAATCGGCCGCCCGCAGTGTGTTCCGCCAAGTCTAAGAGCCTTCAAATAATGCCATGACATAAATTCGAGACAAAACGGCATCCCACGCAGTCTTCTACAGGGTGTGACCGACAAATCATACTTAAGTACAAGTTCACGTTGATACCACGGCTGTAAACCTATCGGGTATTTGACTAACTCAGTGAAGAAGGGGGAGGTTCAAAATGGTGGTAAGAGGGCGCCAGACAATTTATCAACTAGCCACAAAAATACCCACACTGTATAATTTAACCCTCGAAAATTGTCAAATAGGGCCAACCTCACTAAAATTATGAACGAAATAAAATAGCAAGCGTAATTTAATCGATTTATTAAATCCTAATTAAAGTTAAGTAAATTAGAGGTAATTTACAATACAATATTAAATAAAAAAAAATATATCACCTGAAATACAAATATTGTGGGATTCCGAGAATCCACCATTGGTGTGTGATGTATCTAATTTTGTCATTTGACTTTTTAAATTGCCACGCAATCTAACTGGATCTCGGTACTTAAACATTCTTCAGCATTATTTAAACGACCTCCTAGAAGATGTATCACTCGCATGAAGAGAAAACATGAAGTGAATTTGTTGGGCACCGAGAAGTCCAGACGGAAAACCTCTGAACTTCTCTGTATGGTCACATTTGAAGGATTTAGTTTATCAGGAAGATATTAATTCTCTTCAGGGAAATTTTGTTTAACATTCAGACATTTAAGAAGGCGTATTTTAAGATGTATTGAGGTAGGTGGTGAACACTTCCAACATTCGATTCGAAGTTTGTCATTATCACTATTATCAATAATTGTTATTGTTATTTACTGTTGCTTTGATTGCTTCTCCATACCTTCTCATCTTTTAAGAATAAAAAAAATCATACAACATTCGTTGAACCTTTTAAATGCAAACAACTTAAAAACCGATAGATTTAGACGACCTACACAAGAGCACCCTTTCTCTGTAGTATTAAGCGTAATTTTACATTTAGATAATTGTTTAACATATGGGTCAACAGATAATTTTTTTTAATTTACTGTATTTCCATTCTAAATTGAAAATAGGTAGAAAAAAGCAAGGTTGTCAAATATATTTTCTAAAATTGCTAAGCTCACTATACAAGTATACTTCATACTTCAGTAAACTGTTAGTTCGTGACGTTCTTAGAAAGCTAGTTTGGAAATATTAAAAAAAAATACATTGATATACATTTATTAGTTAGCATTAAAATAAAGCGTTTAAAATTGCTGGAAAAAATAATTATAAATTATAACAACTTTATGTATGTTACTATACTTAAGAAAATTTTGAAGAGCCGACAACGCGATGTCTCGAATTCACCAGCGAATGCCGACCATTATACTATTGGATTGCTTTATATGTAATACATGCCAAATGCTTATTCGGTCCACTGTGCCATAAAAATTTCACGACATCGTTAAAATGATTTACGACTTTAGAAATTCTACGTGTTTAAGGCGCCAGTGACGTGTATTTCAGCTAGGTCTATTAACACAGACAGTTTTTTGAGATTGTCTGGCTAAATGAGCATTATTTACAGCAAATTATATTACAAATATTAAGAGTTTTGTATGCTAATTTTAATATCCTATATTGATTTGAACGAAAAAAAAAATATTTCACAATTTTCGAATTTATAAAAAGATATATGCACGCCCATGGAATCATAAAGTTGCACCGCTTTTTTTGTTCCCCAGGCGTATTTATCATTTTCAATTAAAAATAGAAGGACTATATCTAAATAATAATAATAATAATAATAATAATAATTTGGATGGCACAAATGATCTACTAAAGGCACATTTGGGTGTGTATTGTGCCTCAGCACTCATCCTCGAATTGAACGGACAGCAAGTATATACCCCAAACCCCAACCGAAAGAACAAGGACAGTGATACCCCAATGTGGAAGAAGAGGCTTGAGAAGAACATCGACGAGTATAGAGCTGACGCTGATGTCCTCAGTGAATTTCTAGCAGGAAACAACTCTCGAAGGGTCATGGCTAAAACACAAGCCATAGCTAGAAAGGCGCAGATAGATCTGAATAATGCAGACCATCGGCAACAACTATTGAACCTCAAAGATCTTCTGAGGCAAAAGGCGAAAGCGAAGGGTGCCAGGCTACGTAGATACAACAAGCTGACAAAAAGAAAACAACAGAATGCTGCGTTCGAGAACAACCAAAAGCAGTTTTTGAGGAGCTTGGAGAAACAGGGGGAAGAACAACCTGCAGAAATCGATCCAGCGCGATTCACAACATACTGGAATTCCATTTGGAGTGACGCCGACACATATAACGAGAACGCGCCATGGATTGAGGAAATTGAAGCACACAACGAAGATCTCAACCAAATGGCTGTCGGAATTATTACAGAAGAGGCCGTAACCTCGGCAATCAAGAGAACCAAGAACTGGAAAGCACCAGGCCCCGATGGGATACAAAATTTCTGGCTGAAGCACCTACCTGCATCTCATGGTATTCTGGCAAAGTGTTTCACGGAGGCGATCAACGATCCACATGTCGTACCTGATTTCCTTATGACAGGCAATACGTTCATGCTTTTCAAAAAGGGTGATGCTGCACAACCGAAGAACTACAGACCCATCACGTGTCTGTCCACAATATATAAGCTGTTCACGTCTATCATAAATGAAAAAATCTATCGTCACTGCTTGGAAAACAACATCTTTGAGGAAGAACAAAAGGGATGCATCAGAGGCGCAGCGGGGTGTAAACATCAACTGACAATCGACGCTGTGGTATTGAAGCAAGCCCAAGTAAGAAGAAGAAACCTGCATATGTGTTACATCGACTACAGCAAGGCGTTCGACTCGGTACCTCACGACTGGCTACTTAAAGTCCTGGAAATTTACAAGGTCTGCCCTCGGATAAGAGCTCTTCTCCAACATCTTATGCAGTCATGGAAAACAAACATTTGGGTCTCTGGAGGGAACAAAGGTCAAGTTGAGATCAAGAAGGGAATCTTCCAAGGTGATTCACTCTCGCCGGTTTGGTTCTGCTTGGCACTCAATCCATTATCTACACTACTCAATAAAACAACAGCTGGGTACAAGATCAACATGAGAAGCCGAGCAACACTCACTCACCTGCTCTACATGCACGATCTGAAACTATTCAGTGGGACCAAGGCAAATCTCCAGGCCCTCATTGGAACTACTAGGACCTTCAGCGACGACATCAAAATGTCCTTTGGCCTGGATAAGTGCGCCACATTGAGTATTGTGAAGGGAGCATCTCATAACAATCCAGAGGTATATGCCGACATCCATCAACTACCACCGGAAGAGCAATACCGTTACTTGGGAGTGTGTCAAGACGGCAGGATCAACCACACACAACTGAAGAAAGAATTCCAAGAAAAATACAAGAGCCGCGTGACAAAGTTGCTGAATACGCTTTTATCTGGAGGCAATCTTATCAAAGCCATCAACTCGTGGGCTGTCCCAGTGCTGACATACTCTTTCGGAATCGTCAAGTGGTCCGTTACTGATCTCGATGAGCTCGACCGACTTACCAGGCGGCTCCTAAGTAAGTTCAGGCACTTACACACTAACTCTTCCGTAATCAGACTCTACCTGCCGCGAGGACGAGGTGGGAGAGGTCTATTGAACATCAAAAATCAGTGCCTTAATCAAGAAGCTTCCTTAAGAAGAAACCTGCTTTGCTAAGAAGAAACGAACAGGGACCCGCTAATAACAGCAGTAGCAAGAGAGGACGCTGGATACACGCCTTTGAGCCTGGGATGTGAACTTATTCCGGTCGACGTACCAACAGAAGAGGAGCTCCGGACCCAGTGGATGGAACATGCTTTGCAGGGACGTTTTCCGAAAATGCTACAGCCAGACCACATCGACAAAGAAAACTCGTTAAAATGGCTTACCGACGGCTATCTGTACCCCGAGACCGAAGGCTTCTTGACTGCCATTCAGGACAGGGTTATAAAAACAAGAAATTACCAGAAGCATATCCTGAGAGACGACGTCGAAGACATATGTAGGAAATGTGGATCTGCAGGCGAAACTATAAAGCACATAATAGGAGGGTGTCCCGCGCTAGCAGAGTCAGCATATCTTGGCAGGCACAACCAACTTGCGAAGATGGTCCACCAACAACTGGCACTCAAGTATGGCCTTTTAGCGACGGCTCCGCCATACTACAAATACGCCCCGGAAGCTGTGCTGGAATCGGAAACAGCAGTGATGTACTGGGATAGGCTAATCATCACCGACCGAACAGTGGATTTCAACCGACCAGACATTGTACTGATCAACAAGGAACAACGAAGAGGGATCATCATAGACATCGCAGTGCCACTTACTCACAACATTCAGAAGACTGAACGGGAGAAGATCGCGAAATACGAAAATCTATCAATCGAGCTGAAGCGCCTATGGAAACTGGAGAAGGTGGAGACGTACGCCCTAGTTATATCGGCAGAAGGCGTGATGACGACCAGATTCGCCAAGAACATCGCGGCATTAGGACTGTCTTATAATATTATACGAAATGGCCAGAAGGCAGTTGTACTACAAACTTGTCACATTGTTAGAAAGGTTTTGGGACAGGATGAATTTCCTCCCCTCGCCTGAGCCTAATTTCTGCTGGAGGCGGGGATGAGATATCAAGCCATCACTGTCTGCAGCAGGAATGGGTGAATGTTTCCCAGCGTTTACGCTGAGAAGTGTGACTATAAAGTCGGCGAAATATAATAATATAATTTATTTACCAAAATACTAAATTTCAATTTACATTAAAAATAACACATGGGTAAATAAATAAGAATCCCATTTAAGGTGAGATCTAAATAATGTGTGACTATACTGTGAAACTAGCGCCCTCTAGAAACAACGTCAAAATAAGTTTAAAATTCCTAATTTTCACACCAAAAAACATAAAACTACCATTTTCAGATTTATACCATCAAAACTTTTTTTTTACAAAATATAGAATAAAATTTTGTTTAAAGTTTTGTTTTTTTTTTAACCGGCGACATTGGTATAAGGCAACTCAATCATAATATTTTGGTGTCTAGTATTTACAGTTTAGTGTTGGCCCATTATGTGACTCACCCCGTATAAAAACATTTTTACAGCAGCATACAAGACGCGTCTAATACTGCAGATATTCAGTTATGCATAAGGTGTCAACATCGAACTCTAACGTTTTGTGGAAAAAGCAATTAAAGAAAACCGTCACACAATATGCAGCAGTTAGATCAAGGTTTGCACATATTTGTATTCAATTACATCCACCCACTTAAATTCGCGTAAAGTGTTGACTTTAGGTGCCCCTAAGTCGACAAAGGAAAAACGTGCATGTGGAGTGACTTGTTGTGGTGTAAAAAGGCTTTATATCAGGAACATTTCCGAACATGAATTCTTTAGTAAAGGGCGAGGAGTCATGGCTATATTACTACAACGTTTCAATATAATCCCAAAGTAAGGGTTGGGTCTTTAAGGGGTTAGACCCCTCTGGAGTGCGAAAAAGACATTCTTTGGGAATTTTTTTCTGCTCTACTTACTAATAAAGCGATCAAAAATTAATTTTAAGACTTTATTAAGTACATAATGAGGTATATACAGATATTTTTTGTTCATAAAAAAAATACAAAATGGCGTCATAAATACACATCAAACACATATCCTTTTTTTTGTTGACCATCGGTGAGTAACACAGTAATTTTTTAACAGGTATAGAACAAACAAAAAAAATGTTTTCATGATCTACATTAGTTTTTCTAAAGCGGTACACAATATTATTGTAAAATATTGATTTTTTCGCAAAATTCCAGCAGTTTGAAAAAATAAAATCAAATTTTACGAAAAAACGATATTAATTTCGAGTCGAATTATAGTCGATTACAGTAAAGAAAAACTAGATCGGATAAAAATTGCGCGAGTTATACTGCCCACCAGTTTGAAACACGCGTTTAAAGTTTCAAGACGTGTTTACATAGTCAAAATTCCTGAAGTGGGCCACTTAAAATCGATGTGTTGACTTTTATATAGTTTTTTAGGGATACTGAAGATTTATATTTCAAAATTAATATCCTAAAATGTTTTTGCAAAATTTTTTATTTTGCAAAAGTTATAAACAAATTACTTTTTATGTAAGGTTTTTTTTGAAAATGCGATTATTCAGCCAGCGTTTTATAAAACTTTACGAAATTTTAATGGCAGATACAAGAATAATAGATGAATACGCCAGTATATCCACTTTATGAAAAAAAAAAATTATTTATAAAAAAAATAATTTTGTAATAAACAAAGGTAAATTAAACAATGTTCTCGGCGAGGTAGGATGATTTTTTTTTAGGTTTTATTCCTTTATCCTTAAGCTAAAGATCCCCGCAAAAAAAAAATTGTAATCTTCAGAAAAACGAAAGTTATTAATTTTTTACCGTAGTCCCTGCTCCTCCGCGCCTCGCCCCTTGACGCCCCGGTAGCAAACACATATGCAACGAATAATAAAAAGTGTACTTATTTTATTTTATTTTATTTCGTTTTAACAATAAAGTCGATAAATTATTTACATACTTTTAGTACGACAACAAATTTGAAAAACACGATTCTTGTTTGAAAAGTGTTTTTTGTGTTTTTCGTATGCATCCGATGAACAATATTCACTCAATTTTTTTTTAAATTCACGAGCCCTTTCATACAGTTTTCGCGATGTTACTATAGTTTTATTTTGCAAACTTGCGCGGTAAGCAAAGGTAAGGTAAGGTGCATACCTGTAACTAGACGCGACGTGAGTGAAAATCTGCAGCGGCGCTAGTCGGGCATACGGTTCGAATGTCAAAATTGTCATCAAGCTTTTGCTTTCCTACAGTTCTTTTGTACTGATGTACCCGAAAGTCGTCTAACGACGCGCTCTTCTGGCCATTGTACAGAGATAAAATGAACTCTTCTCCAGCCGCAGCAATATCTTGCACCGACGCCCCAGGTTCGTTGAATACCTGCATTTTTTTTCGCTAATTCCTTATTGCCACGAATCAGGTTGAGGGTGGTGTGCTTTCCTTTCCCAAAGAAGCCAGACGTCGTGTCGCATCCCGACATGGCATGGACGAAAAGCAGAAGACCTCTCGCGTCACCCAGCTCCCGCTGAAAACTTTTGTCATTCAATGTCATGAACTCTGTCTTCTTTGAATTTTAATCCAGGTAGGATCATGATGACATTGGAGGTAACTGTACAGACATTCACTAGCAATGCCAGTATGTCAGTGTCCGTGGCCACGACACCAACAATTTGTCCATCTTCGGCAAGGTCAAGAGCTCTTCTTACAATCACGGTATCAGCGTCGCTTTCAGACAGGAGCACATTGAAGCCAGCTTTCAGTAGTACATCTCGAAGCAGTTTGATGAGACGGGACTTATTACCGCTGTTTCCTAAAAGGTTTTCCTTGGGAGTAGTGGCAAAGTTTTCTGGCTGCACTTCCAGGTCAGCAGATGTATTCTTTGACGAGCGCCTCATCTGCTCCTGTGACTTTGTGGACGGCGGCCCATCATATCCGTTCAAGGGATTCGAATTTTCTTTGACAGCACTATATTTATTAGCTTAAAGTCCTCTTTTTCAGCCATAGCGTTCTATTTTTTGTGTAACAATGACGCCTAGTAGCTATAAAAGTCAGCAGAAACGCACACGATCGGGCAGCACAAAAAATGGCTGTAAGTATGAAAAATAACGTTGACAGCTCTAGTCGGAACTGCAATTTTTCATACAAAACTGTTTGGTTACTAATTTTAGACTATTCTGTACTCAAACTAATCCCATTGGTTGCATCATACTAGAAAATAGCGCGTAAAGTCATAAAATTTTGAAAATTTCGAAATTTTGAGTTTTGGCAGCACCATACAAAAAGCCTACCATGGGATTTTTCTGGAACCGACATTTTTGAAAAGAGCACAAAATTCTGAACAAAACCTGTAAATTTCACGACTACACGATTTTTTTTTGAGGTCAAAACCTAAAATTCTTGTACTATAATATATAATCTCGTAATATCGCATTAGAATGCGGTAAACCTTCATCTTATTTCAATATAATATAGGCGACACCTACAGAAGTGGATTAAAAGTTGCTATTCCAGTGACGATCACGTAATTTCCAATGCCGTTGCTGTTTTGTAGTTCGAAATTTGTGATTCAATTATTTGTTGATTAGGTTATAGAATATATGAAACAACTAACAGAAATCTGGTGGCTATTCAGCATTTAGGAAGGATAAATCATACTGTTGTCTGATCGAATTATCGCTTATACCTACAAACAAATATACACAGTAAACAGCACAGCCTCGCTCTACGTAATTTAGCACCGAAAGCATAGCAACAAGTTGCAGTAAGACATAGGAGACTGCGAATCCAATAATTCCAACTTATTGTTAGCACAATGACATTTATTTGTAAATGCATAGAAGCAAGTAAACGAATAACAGGTATAAGACTTTAATTCAGTAGAGAGCCGTACAAATGTTTCGCCTTTCAGTACTAAGGTGGATTAATGGATTGATATTACTAGCGTAGGTCTCTGATACAGAGAGTTTGAAAAGAGGCAGGGGGAAGAATTGGAATCTTCGAGGTAGAAACTTGAACACTTTTCACCATTTAACGCCGAAATACTTTTTTGTACTCAATGCGCATTTCGCCAACCATGTTACCATCATCAGAGATGATTAAAACTAAAGTTAAAATCCAAAAGATAAAACAAATACTAACGAAAAATATGAAATAGGCAAATATTGTAAACAAAAGTATATTGGGCAAACAAAAAGATCCCTCTATATTCAAAGAACATGTAGCTCACTTAAAATGTGGTAAAACAGAATAAGATTGTGTAGCCCAACATGCTTTTGACAATAATCATAGAGAGTTCTGAAACACAGATAACAAATGATATATGACAAACGTGGTCAAATAGCTACTTTCTACTCTTGGGCAGAAAATGAAACGTTCTGCCCTACTTTTTAGAACTCATATGATTTTCGTTTGATATGAAAAGTTGAACAAAAAATTGTGAGGCATTTTGCAAAAGAAATGCTAGCGGAGCGGCAAAGACTTAAATATGCAATGGAAAAGCATATTGCGTGTAAACATGTATGTCGCATTATACAGGGTGTTAGAAAAGTACCGAAACAGCAGAATAAGCAGCAGCAGATTTTTCCCCGGCTATCCAATGGTGACCTTGGCCTTGACCTTGAAATGACCTTGAGGGATATGGTCAAGGTCAAATTCAAGGTTATCAATGGATAACCAGGAATAAACCTTTTTGTGGCATTGTCTCTCTTGTTTGCGAAGAATCATTTTCCCACGATATTATGAGATTGACTTCAGGGTGGTGACCTCCACAATTTGAAATGAGGGTAAGCAAGGTCGGATCCGACTGTAATTTTTTCTGCTTTTTTCGATTGCAGGGTCAAAAATAGGTGTTCCCATTCGAAAAAACTACCTTGACCTTCAAATTACCTTGAAGGTCATGTTCAAGGTCAAATCCAAGGTTACCAATGGATAGCCGGGGAAAAATCCTAAAACTTGTGTAAAACATTTTTTCCAAATATGCACTCCTGGCGAGTTATTCTGCTGTTCCGGTACTTTTCTAACACCCTGTATAATGCTGAATATAATATCTAATATCCTTACGAATTGTTGTCTCGACGTATCTCTGTTTAATGTACTGAAAGAAAAAATTTTAGAAGCTAGACATTTAATAAAATGTGGGAGAAATGTGGAAAGTTTGAATACGGACGTAGTAACTTTCACCGTTTTGTTTACAAAGTTCTCACCTAAAAGAACGACCCCATGAAATTAATGGAAAAATAACAAATAATGACAACATTTTGTCTGTTCAATGCTCTTGTAAAGCAGGGATGGGTGAAAAGTGCAAACACGCAGTGGCAAGTTTATTATATTATTACCGGTATGTACATTTCTAACCTCAAATCATAATTTAAAATTTCGAAAATATTTTATTATATTTTTTTTTGTTATAAATAAAATCACGTCATGATGTTTCAGAAAAGGCAATGAATTAGATGTATCGTATCTAATATTACTGTATATTTTAAGTTAAAACTAACACTTGAATTGTCATATTAAAAATACACATCTGAAAATTGTTAAATTTTTAGAGTTAAATAGTTTATTATTATTAACATAAAATTGATGAAAATTCTGGCATTTATAAATTCTTCTTTTTTTATTTGTTCATTAAAAAACTTGACTGCTGTTTTTACTGTTATTATTTTTTTTGAGGTTAGACTGCATTTACTTACTTGAAATTATGTACACTTTCATTAAAGTGCAATAAGCGAACTCGCATTCTTGGAGATCATTTTTTAATTTAAGAACACGTTTCCATGCTTTTAATCTGTCTAATTTTTTCAAAATTTACAAATTCATTTTCGACTTGCACAACACTGTCACCAGACTTAGGAAACGAATTGAAGATTAGATCTAAATTTTTATTTGATTTACTATTGCAGCCCCTAACAACACAGATATAACAAGCTGTAAATTTAGTTCGAACAAGAGAATTAATAATTTCCATGACAATTCAATAATAATTATTTATTATTTAGTTATTCTAAGTGAATTACGTGTGTTTATGGCATGCGGTGCAACCTCGTTTTAGTTATAATTTTAACCACCAGGTGTCGTGACTAAAGTGGTCAGTTCCCAATATCGCATACCTAACTAAAATGAAATGACTCAAACGCGAATAAGTATAATATAAAATATGCCCCAGTCTCGAATCAAGTGAAATTTCAGTGAAATTTCACACCACTCAAGGCAAAAGTAATATGTAAAGATTCTGCAAAATTTGAATTAGGTATTAAAGAAGAAATTAAATGGAAAATAATTTATATCTTTAAATTTTGGTAAATAAAATAGGTTATACAATGCGATATAGTATTTTATATATGTATAAAAATAAATAGTAGTTTTATTTCACTATTGAAGTCCCTAAAAAAATATTCTTATTTTGCCTTAATGTTACTACAATTAACGAAAAACAGCAACGAATAATACTATAATACAGCTAACGAAAAAGTCCAATATTTTTTCCTTAACATTTCTTGAAATTTTCTACATTTACTTACTACTTTAAATTTGTATTAAATGAACAACTGAAAATAGGGATGGCCCACTAGATGTTCCATTTGAACTAAATGAGTTTTCCTTAACAAACAGGCAAAAACCTGATATGAATTAATTTGATCTCCAATAAAATGAAAATGTAGTTTTTAAGATTATATTTATATAGATTATGTTATATGGATAATATCAGATACTTCTTGAGTACTTAGAATAGTATCGCCGTGTTCTATGATTTCTCCTGCTACTAAAACGATATTTAACCCTTGGGTTGTATATTATCTAACGCGTAGAATCCAAATATGCAAAATATGTATATAGGGGGGGTTTTATTTATTAAAAAAATTGATTTCTTGCCATTTTCGGCGAAATCGGAAGTCGGCCATCTTGGATTTTTCCATCACTTGGTCAGAAATTAATTCTAGTATAACCTCCCAAAATTTAAAAGAAAAAAAACGTTAATTAGTTTTTCAAGATATAAGATTGGCCAAAACTCCTGCATCATCCGATATATAAATGTTCAAAATAAGGGCTCGTAGTATTTGAACCGCATAGTACACTTTCTGCACATATATGCAGATATTATTTTTAACATTTTTATTTTTATTTCGATTCAATTAAATTATACTTTTAAAAATATTATACGACTAGTCATCCCGGAAGCCAGAGTTTTCCCAGTCTCGGATAAAACTGGACCCAATCGTCACCGACTTTACTTTGGTAAAAATCCCTTACAGCTTGCAATATGCTATTTCTCAATCTAAAGGTCAGCAGCAAACGCTGCAAAGAACTGAAAGATATATGGACAGATAAATTGACCGTATACATACAGCAAATGCAATTTGGTACACCTACATTAAGATTAAATGATCCGGAAGAGATAATTCGTTATTGCGGCAGAAGAATATTATCTATACAGGTTCAGGTAAATCAATTCTTATTAAATAAATTAGTAGAGAACGATATTTATTAGAGGCGATAAAAAACGTATGATTCCGTTATTTTTGTGTGTGATCTAACAGAAATGTAAGATAAGAACTATAATTCATCGAAAAATAAAAACGATCGTCACTATAGGACGAGAGGTACATGACGTCAATACCAGGGATGAATCTAGGATATCATAAGTCCACTTTTGAAATGTTTTCACACACGAATCAAAATAAGTATAAAAAAAATAATAACTTACCAAGTAACCGACAATACAGCTTATCCAGAAGAAATAATGCAGGTTTTATAAAGCATATCCGACATCCTGACTGTTCACTGTTCACATTGTAAATTACTTATCACTAAAGACTCAAGTTCACGGGGTGTTCATATATAATCACTAACACATTTTCTAGGTTAGCTGCTCTAAAATTTCGATGCCTGTCAATTAATATTAATTTATGTAATGAAAATGAGCGTTCAACGTCTACTGATGACACCAAACGGTATGCAAAGATGTTAATGCATGACCTGTATTGCACAATGTTGGAAGGTAATTCGTGATAGGTGCCACCTAGATATTTGCATATATTTTCTAAAATATGGTATCCAGGATTCCTTTGAAACACTTGAAGGAATTTGTCTTTTATCGTAGTACTGACAGAACTTGTGATGGCAGCATTAATCTTGTTTTGAACATCGTGCAGGATTTGAAACTGGTCACATAACGATAATAATCCATGTGTCAAACCAACATTTGTATATCATTAATTAAGTAGTTGCTATTGATATATCGTATATCTTCGCGAATACTCTTGTCTTTCATCAGTTCTTGTACCATACATATACAACCGATTCAGAAGGCAAACGTGTATCTCCCAAAATCTTAAAAATGTCTCTCCTTATAAGTGCCTTGACAACAGTTTTTTTCATATATGATATCAACTTCTTGACCAACGGAAAATAGTCTCTTATGGTTTCTGCTACCATATGGAGTGCGTGAACCGCATATGTAGTGCACCATGCAAGACTATTTGTGAGAATAGTCTTTCCTGGTTTTGTCATATATGGTGCTGCATCAGTCAGCATTACTAACACTTTATTGGAATTATCTTGATTTGGTCATACGTAACCAAAACACTCACTGACAAACTGTGCAAATGTTTCATGATTGGTTTCATCATCTTTGAGGCTAATAAATGACTGGCACTAGCACTAGCACTTTGTAATGTCCCAATTAAAAAATTGGCAACAGCACATCCACATGCATCAGTAGCTTCGTCTATGATGAAGTAAGCAAAATTGTCCGCTATGTCTTTGCACTATATTCTTTGTATGTCACGTATTCTTTGCACTATAAACCTGATTCAAGTACGAGTTTCGTAACGTAGTAGGATGTGAGATTTTCCGGTCCATATATGGGGCACAATTTGTCAAGTGTACCCGCCTAAAAAGTTTTGGCTTCCGATTTCAACCAAACTTCACATTTCTGTTGGGGGAGTGAATGTCTTCAAATCCTGAAAATATGGCACTCTAAGTGTTGCAGGTTGTCAAGATATAGGGGCGTGAATTTTTGCCGTATAACCACGTATGCTGAAATTCATTAATTTGTAACTTTTGGTAGGTATATCCGATTTTAATGAATCAAGAACGTATTTTATAGGAATATAGGTCTACTTTTCAGAAAAAAATTTCATTTTCTCGTAAATGCAAATTTTTCATGTATTTTCTCATTTTTTTAGAATGTTTTTGCTTTTAGTAACATAACCTGAATTATGCAGTAGAACAATATTCATTGATAGGATAAAAACAAGTCAGTTAATAAATTACTAACGTTTATAATTTCACTGTATTTGTTGATTTCGAAAAAACTTCACAAGAGAGCGAGCGCACGAAATGAATGCGGCAGCGCGCATAAAATTATTTTCTTCAGCGCCAAATCGTTCAATCCCATTTTCAATGTGGGGTATTTGTATAGGAAAAAAGACGAGCTTTTCATTAAAAATATTTTCAAAATCAAAAGGGTCGAAATTTGAAAAAAAAGCAAAAACATTCTAAAAAACGAAAAAACACGTGAAAAATTTTCATTTACGAGAAAATGGAATTTTTTTTATGAAAAGTAGACTAAAATTCCTATAAAATACGTTTTTGATTCATTAAAATCGGATATACCTAGCAAAAGTTACAAATTAATGAATTTGAGAATACGTGGTTACACGGCAAAAATTCACGCCCCTATATCTTGACAACCTGCAACACTTAGAGTGCCATATTTTCAGGATTTGAAGACAGTCACTCCCCCAACAGAAATGTGAAGTTGTAGTTGAAATCAGAAGCCAAACATTTTTAGGCGGGTACACTTGACAAATTTTGCCCCGTATGTAGGTTTCGAGAAAAACACGTAAAAATTATTTAATTTGTCTAATGGACTGTCACTAGCTACAAATACTTTTGTAAGTTCATAGAAAAACGTAGGTTATTAGAACTCGAAGAGGCATGCCTGTTCACATTGGTTTATTACTTTAGATTCATCTGAGGAATTTATAGCTCTTCCACGAAAAGTACAAAAAAGGGAACTTCCCCTAATACGTAAATCCCCATAAAAGTCAGGATTCCTGTCAATCCATGTTTGAAATAGATCTTGTCTATTTTTTCGTTCTTTTGGCATGTTCAATACGCCCTTATGTTGTCCAAGCACTCTAAATTACAATGACACTGATACACGTAACGAAACACTCGGTATATACCTACAGTAGACAAAATGACACAGTGCGGGTATTCTTGACGGAGCGTGATTCTAAACTAGTTTTATTGCGATGTGATATTATGCTATTGCAAGCGCACAACACTATCCATTTCGAGCCTCTCGTATGTCAGACGCGGACAGTCTATAAGTCGCTGTGTTGTGCGAGCCGTTATTGAAATTGCTTACTTTAAATTATTAATTACATGGTTTGTTAGACTCAGATGTCACTTACAATCCCGTGTTCCCCCTGATACGGTCCTGTTACGCTCCGCGCCTTAGAGTCTTTACTAATCACTGTTCCATATGCTCAGGTGTGCTTCATATGCTTATGAACCCCTATTACAAATTTTTGACGGATATACACTGCGCTAGCTAAATCCAATTGTGGTACATAAGAGTTTTTAAGTGAGTAACAATTTGAATCAGTTTTTAAGATTTGAGAACGTTTTGAGAAACCTGTTAACCAAAAAGGTTTACTGTGGCTGGTATTTGTTTGTGTGTATGAATGCGTTAGCAAGTTGGGTTAACCTGCATATTTGTCTTATATTTATGAAACTTATAGTATAAAATAAAAAAAATGACTCGATTTAGGAATAACCCTGTATAAGTACTTAAAATTTTACAGTCTGTTCGAATCCAGGGTCGAAAATTGATGTTCCCGTTTAAAATTTTCAAGTTGATCTTCACATGAACTGAATGGTCACGGTCAAGGTCAAGTTCAAAATCATCAAGTTTGTCTCTCAAATCTCAATAACTAACTTTGTACTGGTCATTTTCTCGATTGCAGGTCACTTCCAGAAAATCGTCTGTCCCAATACTTTTTGTACATTTTGAATAAAAACTGAACTAAAAAACTTTTTTTAATAACAATTTTAAAACAGAAAACTGGACGTTTTCCACGAAACACCGAACTACTACACTTTTCTCGACGCGCGTTTCGCCAACCAAGTTGGCATCTTCAGGAGAATATTAAAACTGATAAGTTTTAATCTTCTGAAGATGCCAACTTGGTCAGGAGAATATTAAAACTGATAAGTTTTAATCTTCTGAAGATGCCAACTTGGTTGGCGAAACGCGCGTCGAGAAAAGTGTAGTAGTTCGGTGTTTCGTGGAAAACGTCCAGTTTTGTGTTTCTACGCCGAAGGTTCCAGTACCCACTCCAGAATTTTAAAACACTAAATTTAATTTTGAGACAATAAGACTGCCCGGCGTCATTGAAGAAAAATGTTCTTGATTATGGAAGGCGGAAAATTTTAATAAACCTACTTCAGAAAATAAATGGACTACAGGCTTCGCCTGCCTTTTTGAGCTTATGTTATTGTCGACCATTCATCATTTCCGTAGCCGATTAACTCAACTACGGGAAATCACGGAATATAAATTAACGGAAGCGCTAAATCGCATTTCAGTGTCACAGTATCAATTTATAGTTTACTTTACAACTGCCATTAGTTATTTTCCACTGGAAAGTGTATGAGATGGAGTATTATTTAAAAAGTTTGGCATAAAATCAATAACATCTCTGTATATAAAGACAATTTTTACCCGTTTTCCACAGCAACGAAACGTTACACTACACTCAGTGCTCTGGCGTTTCGCCAATTATGTTGTCATCACCAGGAGATAACTAAATTTATGCCCATATGATTCACGAACAACGCGCATAGATTTCAGTATGCTGCTTGTGTGTTGTGAGGAAAAACACCGGAAATGCCTGGTTTCGCCAGTTACAGTTACAAAATCGTTTATGTCGATTTTACATATATTTACATGGTTATAGTCTAAGAGCTGATGTCAATAGATGAGTTAGCAACAACTCAATACATTAGGTAGTACACCGGGTTGACGCAAAAGTTGTATGACCTTGTGAGGTTATTAGACGTTAGAAACAGTTAATTAAAGAATAAATAATAACTTGAACTTATTTGTAGTAATCATTGGTGAAGATTAGTAATTTTTGGTTATTAATGATTATTTAATTAGTTTTTTGGTTGGTTGGATTAGGTCCAGGAATAAAGAACAGACTATTCGATTTTTGCCAACGTTTGGGAGCTTTATTTCTCCTTCATCAGGGCTCACTACAATTTTATACATAATTATGTAGATACAACATATAGATTTTAAAATTATTATTATATAAAATCAATTGTAAAATCAATTGTTTTACTTACATCAGTGTTGTTATTGCTGTCATGTAAGATGGTAAATTATGAACATTGGCGGTACTATATACATATATACATACATATATAGCAAATGTACAAAGATAAAAACAAAACACTATTTTCAGGACAACACACAAAATTACTATAGCAATGAAGGTTTTGAGAGAATCTAACCTGTCGTACGCATATCATATTTGTGTTAGGGAGGGGGAGGCAGTATTCTTAATGGGTTTGAGGCAATGAAAATATTATGTTTTGAAATTATTGTTCTTTTCTAGAATGTTGTAATAAACTGAATTTAAGTCGTATATGTCACTACGTTTATTAACAGTGTAGAAATAAAAATGAATAAATAATTCATTTTTATTTCTACCATTTCTAAAAGTAATCCTTTTTTTAGGTTTGATTCTGTTCCTAAAATTTTACAATTTTCAAAATTGAATTAGTGATTGAATTGATTAGGATTATTGATTATGTGTTCCACTAGTGCTGTATGTGCCTTTTTTAATCTTTATTTAGTGTTCTTATGTCATATTCATGTTCTTTTATTCTATCTTTTAAATATCTTTTTGTTTTACCAATGTAAACTTTATTACAGTTGTTAGAATCGCAAGTAATTTCGTACACAACATTCGATTTATCTAATTTAGGAGTTTTTGATTTTAATTTAGAATAACATTGTGCAACTGTATTTGAATTTTTATATGGTACAGACATTTTTTTCGTTCCATTTATTACCGAGTTGTCACCGACAATCCAATGGGTTGCCAAAATTCAATTTCTTGTCGGTTCATCTTTTTTAGTCGGTTGTCTGCGGTGTCTCGTAGAATACTTTCATACCGACACAACTGTAGGTGACCGATAACTAGTCGGTCGTCTGCGATGGGCCTTAAAATAAAGATTTAAAGCTTCTGGCTTTAGTAAAGGCAAGTAAATTGATATACTCTTCACATACATAAATTATATTCATTTAGCTAGCAGTTTACGAGAAGAACAGCGCACTCAACAATAAATGGGCCCTAACTCATCACAAAACTCATCAGGAAAAATAACTCATCACAGCCACACAAAAAAAAGTTTCTGACCTGGAGGTCTCACTATTTGTACGATATGTTTTTGGGGTCCCTGAATCCGAATCCGGGGTCAGTTTATAACCCTACAACCCGGTAAAAAAAAAGTTTCTGATGTGGGGGTCTCACTATGTGTACTGTATGTCTTTGGGGTAACTGAATCTGCATCCGGGATCAGCTCAAAAAACAGTCTGAAATTCACCATATCCGTAAAACCCCAAACCCTATGGCTCTTAATCCTCATGATACTATAATACAATAACCCCACAGCCACATAACCACATAGCCAGATAATTACATAACCCTATAACTCGATGCTGTAATGATGTAACGCAATCTCTCACAATGAAACTGATTTTACAGTTCTCAAGCAAATATACACCATAAAAAAATCTATAAATAAATAAATCTGTAACTAAATGAATCTGGGAATGCCAGAACTCCGACTGTATATGTACATGTACATGCCGTAATCCAACGTAATGTACAACCATTGGGTTATTTATTATTATACAGACGTGCTTGGATGAAACTGACCCCGGATTCGGATTCAGCGACCCCACAAACATGTAGTACACATAGTCATGCCCCGCGTCAGAAACTTTTTTTATCGGGTTTTAGGGTTATGGGGTTATGTGATTATGGCTTTATGTGGTTATGGGGTTATGTGGTTACGGAGTTATTAGGTTGTGGGGTCATTTGGTTATTGTATTATAGGTTTATGAGGTTTCGGAGCCATAGGGTTCGTGGTTTTAACGGATATAGCAAATTTGAGGGTTTTTTTGAGGTTATGGCCGAACCCAGACGTGATGGGATGAAACTGACGGACTGAATCCCGGATTCGGATTCAGCGACCTCAAAAAAATATAGTACACATAGTGAGACCCCCAGGTCAGAAACTTTTTTTTTGTGTGGCTGTGTAATTAATATACCTTTGTAATGGTAAAGTAAAAAAAGTTATTCTGTGGATTTCTTTTTCTTGAAACGTCGCGACGCTTAGCGTCGTTAAAACATTTTTCTTGCCTCAATTTTAAGTGAAGGTGAGGAAGGATAGAATAAGACAGTACGAGAATAAGCAAATATATGAAAATAAATGTAACATTTCTTTTGCCACGAAAAAATAAACTCAGTTATCGTAAATAAAGCACCCATTTACGGTGATTTATACACACACACACACACACCAAAAAATGTGTGTGTGTAAACAAGTATCTGTAAATTACTTTTGGCACTGAGCTGAGCTCTTTTCCGGTTCGAAATATATGTTGTTTGTCCCTATCGTTTACTCGTCCGCATTCAGCTAGAAAATACGCGTGTCAGTATGGACCGCTACACCGTGTACAATGAAAGGAGAAATAATAATTCCAGCATCGAAAAAGTTAATACTGAAAGACGTTCTGTTTATTTGAACGGAAAGTTGCTTCGTCATAATCTGGAATTATCATTAACACACCTGGACAAATTCCCAGCCACGCGGAAACATAAATAATATACCGATTTACCGAAACAAAAAACTTTAGTGAGCAGGATAAAAACATTAAATGTTAAGGTGGCTAACTGAAAAACATCGTTAATGTTACGTTCTCAACACGTAACGTTCGAAAATATGTTTTTGTTGAAGATAATTATTAACTGCAATAGGTACATTTTCTGATAATTTTATTATCATTTGGTATTTTTTTAAGTATTTTTTTTTTCACGTCAAGCGGATCACCTACGCACACAAAAATCGGTTTGACCGATCAAGACGTACGAGGTCTTAAAATGTTCGGCTAGTGAAAGGCTTCCAAAAGCAAAGTGTCGTTTTGGGAAATTCAAAATGGCGGATCCAATATGGCGCCTGAAAGCTCTCAATTTTAAAACACACGCCAAAAAGAGGTTAGATCATTTTATGAGATTCTAAATGCGAATCTTCGCGGATCCAAGATGGCGGATGATTTTTTTCAAAAATTAACCGATTTACGCCACATTTGGTATAGGTTTTTTTTGGAGCTCGCTGATAACGAATCCACAATCACATTTGTAAAATTCAAGATGGCAGACAAAACACCTTAGACACCACCTAAACACTGCCATAACGACTTCAGGTAGTGACCTAAAATCCCCGGTCTTTTATCTTACACTTAAGTAAGATAATTTATTTTAACAATAACAAAAATTCCATTAATAAGTCGCCAATGAATTCGATGACCAACTACCCTGAAAAGAATTGTTGGAGAAGGCACATGAAAACAAGCACCGAAAAAAAAAAAAAAAGCCACAATAATCAGATGCAGTAACACGAGAATCGTATTTTGCCTTTATAAACTTCCCGAAACAACTCCCTTGTGTTTAGTTATGCACCACCTAGTGGCGATAATTCAAAGTTAAACTCTTATAACGTGATCCGGACGGAAAAATAAAAATAATGTGATTCTGCGCAAGTTTGCTCTAAGGGGTTTTTGGTATCGCTAATCATGAATCCGAGCTCAGATTTCAATAGTTTAAAACGGCGAATCCAATATGGCACACTTGTTTTTCAAAAAAATTAATAAATCGGTAGGTGTTTCGGAGGTCGCCGATCACGAATATAAAGTCGTTTGTAAAATTGAATCTTAATTTGCTATTTGGAATCCTCCATCTTGCATCCGCCATCTTGCATTTTGCAGATCTGACTTGAGATTCGCAACCAGCGACCTCAAAATCCCCTTAATCTAAATTTGGTAAAAACTGGTTGTATTTAAAAAAAAATTCAAGAAAAATCGATTTGAGTTCGATTTTTTTGAGGTTAGGAACAAGTGACATGCTGACTTAACTCAGGAGATGGATTTGGTTTGCGTGGGTTCATTTTTTAATAGACAAAGAGGAGGATACGAAGAATACAGTTTTTGCGCATTTTCATGCATTGTTACCTGTTTTTTGAGGTTCGAAAAAGGAATGTGATGCGACAGCTTAATTTTAACACCGGATTCGTATTTAATAGGTTAAAATACATCGGAAAGAATATGTAGAATCTCAAAAATGAACTCACTTTTTTTTGGCATGTGTTTTAATTTTTTTCCCCAAAGTTGAGAACTTTCGGGCGCCATTTTGGATCCACCATTTTGAATTTCTCAAAACACCACTTTTCTTTTGGAAGTTAGATTTGGAAAAAAATAGTAACTAATAGCGACAGAGAAAAAAGTTGATTTTAGTTAAAAATCACCGTTTTTTTGGAGTTTATTATATGATTTGAGAACACTTCTTAAAGCTAATAAATAAGGTCGCGTGCACAATAATTGTTTTTGATAGTACTATTTATTTAAAGAAATATTTCTTTATTCACATATTAGCAACCAATGACTAAAAAGATGCAAATAAATATATCTTTCACACGAAATTCACCTGCATGCAATTGCTATGCTAAATTTAAATTAAAAAACTGGACGTTTTCCACGAAACATTGAACTACTATACTTTTCTCGACGCGCGTTTTGCCAACCAAGTTGGCATCTTCAGGAGAAGATTAAAACTAAATTCTAGCCTACACACTTGCACTATTTATACTAAATTTATTGCCACGGTTTACTGAACCGTAACTGTTTTTGTTTATCAGAGCAAACAGTGGACTGGTGGGTATCGGACAATCGTATAGAGATCCTCCCTTTAGATCGATATGTATGCATTTTTTTCCATCCTCGTTGAAATTCGTCGAATACGTTCATCAGTAAACCACTCTCGTATCTCGTAAGATAACAAACCATCGTTCCTCTTATAAATTGATTTTTCCTTTACCGCTTTTTTAGTTTTTTTTTTTTTTAATTCTAATTAAGACAGCTTTTTCCCACAATTATATTTCTAAAAGAAAATGTATATTTCTGCAATGAAACTAAATAAGGGATTCCTTGCAGATGACTATAAATCTGGAAATATAATTGCTACGTCAGAGGTACCTTAAGTTCCACCTGGGCTTCTTATTATCTTTATAAATGATATATCGCCACTGTAGACATTAAAAAAAATAAATTCGTATATATGTACAGGGTCTTTTCCTCATCATTACTGCTGCTTCTGGTGTGTTCACTTTTGGAGAGAGAAAAAAATTTACATATTGTAAACAAGTACAAGTTGTAAAAACTTACATAAAAGCTATAAGAATTTCCTTTGAAAAAAAATACAGTTAACAAAAAATTCGGAAAATACATACACTAATGGAAAAAATTAAAGGGTCAAAAATTTTTTCCGAATTTTTAGTGATTTTTCAGAATGCTGTATCTCAGTGAAAAATGGTCTTATCGAGGTCTAAAAAAAAAGATTTTTGAAGCTTCAAGTTTCTAGTTTTGAGATATTTCGGCAAAAAAATTTTTAGAGCTACATGTTTCGCGAAATTTTAGGAAGTAGTGTGAGAAGAAAATTTTGCGAATTTTTTTTGCTTCTTTTTCAAGTCCACGAGCTTGAAAAAAATTTTTTCTAACTTAGCCATGGTATGCATGGATAGCTTGTTTATTCAGCTTCAATTTGCTTTTTTTAAAATCTCGATACGACAATTTGTTGCTGAGATATCGAACTTTAAATCAAAAAGGACCCTTTTGTTTTGAGATATCGAACTTTAAATCAAAAAGGACCCTTTTGTTTTTGATCTCAGCAATCAACGGTAGCACAAAAAATCTAAGGGCAGTTCTGAAAACTGGAATAAACCCCCTATAAGGTTGTGCTGCGATTATTGAGGAGAATTTTTTTATCCCTGACATGAATTTGAAAAAAACAGGAAAAAACGGGCAATTGATTTAGGAAGGAATCTTTAAGGAATTGAATGACTAATGTTGTGTGTGCCTTTTACAGTTGAATATACCCCCAAAAACCATGCAAAGTTACATTACGACCTAACGAACCGTTTTCTTGTTGCAAACGGTCAAACTTTTGAAAAAAAATAAATGGTCACGTTTTTTGAGCTTAAACATGTCCTAATCGTGGCTAATGTGAAAAAAAATTCCAGCTTATTCACAATTTTTTTCGCAAATACCTTTGAAATTTACAAAAAAAAATTCAATAGATTTTTTTTTCGAAAATTGAAAAAAAAATGTTTTTTAAAGGCTTCCAAAACTTGAAAAAAACTTTGATTCTTCACTACCGTCGGCATTAGATTACCCAAAGCGTACCATGTGGAGGTTGAACGATCGGATTTACGCTTCTTAAAGGGACCGTACACGATCAATAATACTGTCACTATTGCACTTCAATAAATAATGTCAGTATTTCATCAATATTCAAGTCACTTATTTTAAACCTTAATGAACAGTATTACTGTCAATATTTTACCACAGTACCAATCTAACAGGCAACTGAGTCTACAGTGCTTTATACATATACCGTGTGTGTAAAGCCGACATCGGCCAGTCATGAAAAAAGACAAACAGAAGTGAGACGACAGATAAGAAGAAATCGCACACGCAGCGAAGGTAGTGAGGGAATAAGACCGGCACAAAACATATAGGAAGACCGGCCTCACCACCTGTGCTTGTTGTTAGAACGAGAAGTGTAGCATTTGTCCTTTTCCACAACTGGCCGATGTCGGCTTTACACAAACTCTATATCTAAAAATGGACGCGAGAAAGAAAGCCTGTTTAGCTATAATTTTAGCAATGACAATGAAACGTCGTATTAAGCGTCGTGTGTGGATGAAAGAGTGGCTTACAAAACATGAAAAGTATTCGCATATTATATTGTTGAAAGAAATCGTTAGTACCTCGGAAGAAGATGACTTACGAAAGACTTCATTCATACGAAAAACTATTTCCCTATGAATGAAGAAATCTTTAATAAATTATTGCAAATGGTTTACCCTTTCCTGTTTTTTAATCCCGTTTTAAAAAACAAATATTTGAAAGGCGTATATGCCCGATGACTATTATGAGAGCATTGTGTTATATTTAGAGAAATCTTACACAGCTACTTAGGTAAGTATGTACATAGCACATCCGGACCTTTTAGACGAAATAACTTTTTTTAATTCTTTTCTATAGTTCGACCTGAGTGTATTAATTTTTTAGCGGACATCTGCACATGTGGTTTCGGGTTTTAATTTACGATAAATAAATAATAATATATCGAGTGCCACATTTCTTTTAGTTTTATTCATATAGTGCGGGCTTTGATTATTCCATAATTCTGGAAGCGTCTCAAAAAGTTAAGCGCTTTAAAATCATTTAGAGTTACGAAGGGACTCATTTTTTGTACCTTCGTCCCCTGTAACTTCGATTTCATTTATAGTTTCCTCCTCATCTTCACCGTCTAGGAGTTTCCACCGTCGGCGTCGCTCATTTTCACTAGAAACCTGTACAGACGCATGCAAATGCTAAACATGTACTGACGTGCACGCCCTATACGACATGCTACACGATCAATAATATTGACAGTATCCCCTCTCTTCGTTAATACTGATGCGTGAATATCAAAATATCCGGATCTGCATCAATCCAACAATCATTCCATCCGTAATTTGCATTACACGTTCAGTAAAACAGTCATTATTTTTAAATATTGACAGTATTATTGATCGTGTACGGTCCCTATTACACACACGTCTGTGTGTGTGTGTGTGTGTGTTGGGTCTGTTTGTTTGATGTTTTGACCATCAATTTTTAATTTAATTTAAATTAAAGTTGATGACCCAAATCGCGTTTCGACCCTGATTCATACTTGCTTAGGAGAAATTTCTGATCGATTTTCGTGCTAACTGAACACCTAAAAAAAAAACAGTAAATCCAATCGTGCATCCTCCACGTGGCACGCTTTGGGTAATGCTAATGCCGCCGGTAGTGAAAATTAAGTTTTTTTGATTTTTTTTTTATTTATGTATATTTCAACGGTGTTTGCGGAAAAAAATTTTGAGTAAGCTCAAAATTTTTTTTCACTTTGGCCATGATTACTACATGTTTACGCTCAAAAAACCTGACCCATTAATTTTTTTAAAAGTTTGACCGTTTGCAACAAGAAAACGGTTCGTTTTTGGGGGTATATTCAACTGTAAAAGGCACACGCAACATTAGTTATCTCATGAAAATTTGAATTTCAGCCGTTGATCTTCTGAAAAGCCATCAATTACTCGTTTTTCCCTGTTTCTTCAAATTCAAGTCAAGGATAAAAAAAAGTCTCCTCAAAAATCGCAGCAGAACCTTGTAGGGGGTTTATTCCAGTTTTCAGAACTGCCCTTAGATTTTCTGTGCTACCGTTGGTTGCTGAGATATCGTCGATCAAAGACAAAAGGGTCCTTTTTGATTTAAAGTTCGATATCTCAGCAACGATCGTCGTATCGAGATTTAATCGTCGTCGTCGTCGTCGAAGGTCGTATCGAGATTTAAAAAAAAAAGCAAATTGAAGCTGAATAAACAAGCTATCCGGTCCATAGCATGGCTAAGTTAGAAATTTTTTTCAAGCTCGTGGACGTGGAAAAAAAGCAAAAAAATTCGCAAAATTTTCTTTTCACACTACTTCCTAAAATTGCGCGAAACATGTAGCATAGAAACATGTAGTAAATTTTTTTTTGCCGAAATATCTTAAAACTAGAAACTTGAACCTTCAACATGCTTTTTTTTAGACCTCAATAAGACCATTTTTCACTGATATCCAGCATCCTGAAAAATCACTAAAAATTCGGAAAAATTTTTTGACCCTTTAATTTTTTCCATTAGTGTATATAATTACCTAAAATTACCTAAAATAAAAGATATGTAGTGTAACCGACCCATTTACATACCGTCAAGCGGGGTGACTATGTGCCACTTTTTGAGGTTTTCGTGTTATATATTCTCTAATTTTTCACCTATCGGGTTGATTATTTAATGCAACATAGGTACACATGTGAGCTTTCAATTCACGTATTTAAAAAAATTATCATGGAGGGGGAGATATAATTTTTTTTGTAGCACTTAGTCACCCCGCATGGGGGGGGGGTTGACTAATTGTAAGTGCCACCCATGTTTTCTCCTCTCAAATCCATTAGAAACGATCGCTGGTGCATAACTTCGCACTTCCCACAACACTCTTCCCTTCGCACTTCCCACAATTATCTCCTCATCATTTTTGCTATTATAAGTTTTTTTTTTTAATCAGTATACCTTCAAATTTTAAAATAGAAAAGACAAAACATATGGAAAAATGCTCTTTATTAAATAAACTCTTCAAAATGCTTTTCAAAATAACTCAATTTCTTAAAAGAAATATAAACTGCACATTTGAGATGGTAGGTAATTCCCTCTTTTTTTAAACTTTTGATAATATGTTATCAAATAAGTTATGTTTTAATACTTGTTATTATGTGTTGAGGGCTGCTTTTGTTTTTGATATGCTTTGGGACAACCGTACACTAAGTTGGTCATTGTGTCTACCTAGAAACGATTTCGCCCAATCATATTATTTACAAACGCCCTGGCATATTATTTACAAAATAAGGAATTGTACGATCAATCCTTAGCAATTAAACCACAAAACGTAGCTCTCTTGTGTCAACAGGTAATTCAAAACTTGCGACTGCAATGAGATGAGAGCAAATAATTTTTTCCTCTTGCTCTGTCAAAGCGGTTTGCCCTCCCGGCTTTCGCATAGTTATTACCCTATTGTTCATTACGTTCATTACCCAATCACGTGTTTCAGGAGCAGAATTGGTCAAACACTGCTTCATTTTTCGAGCCAAAACATTTCGGTGAATACCATACACTTTCATGGCTTCACGAGTAGAATTTTTCCTACTTTTGATTTCACTTTTTACATTTTCTAGGTACTCACTTGAATAGTTCATGTAGGGGCGGCATCCTACTTTCTTCTTATAAGCCCGCGGTATCTGCAAAACACAAAAACATTTATAATAGAAAAAATTGTAAAAAAAAAACATTCCAGAAACTTAAAAATGACCAAAACACTATAAAACAAGGTGGCACCTAGTCACCCCGCACTTCATCGAAAGTTGAATTATCACGCAATAACGAGTTAATAAAGAAATATTTTGAAACGTCGAAGTATATCGAATTTCTTTCATAGTTTGGTAATAAAAAACAGAACTTACCTTTTTTCCGAAACATGATTCCCAGACTACACTTTTTTGTACTTGCAAAAACACTTCAAATCCACGATAACACAAACAAGGGAAGGTTACCTATCTATGATAATTTGATTGACACTCACAGTGAAGATCGCCCTTCTATCCCGCTACATAGTGGTAGTTTTTCTTCTCGATAGGTTCCACCTCCGGCGGATAGGTAGCGCTTGTGTTCAAAAATCCAGGATGGCACCGAGTCACCCCGTATGGAATTTAGTCACCCCATTTGACGGTACTTTGACCCATAACCACACAGTGTCAATTTTTTGTAAATAATTATATGAGGGTAAAACAAATATGAACCATAATTTTCATCTTTAAATTTATTAGTACAATATGCAAACATGAAAACACATACTATTTTTCTACATAATCTCCTCCTTTTGTTATGCATTTTTTCCCAACGGATTGGAAGTTTTTTTAATGCCATCATCATAAGAAGAACTGCTGCGTGTTTCCAGTCAGTTGGGCACGAAAGCCTCAACACCAGTGCCATCGACGAATCGTTCACCTCCTAGTGCTTCTTTCAGTGTTGTCCAATGAACTTCATCAACTTTTCGCGTGTCAAATTAGTTATGTGGAGGAGGGCATTGTCATGAAGCAGAATCACGTTTCTGATCGGAATCTCGAAATTTTTCGAAACTTTTTTTCAAAATTTTTCGAAACCCCAATTAATCTGTAATGACTCCTGAAGCTTATCCCGATCTGAGCTGCAATTTCAGCAACCGTTAAACACACGTTCACAATGGCTCGAGGACGACGGACATGAGGTTAATTTTCAACTTGAGTTCGTCCTTTGCTGTCATTGTAGTTAGATACTCATGTAGTTAGCTACTGACCAACACTGATATACGGTGTGTCAATCTTACGTGTTAACATTCCTAATAGCAGTAAGTAAGGGATTGCTACTTGTTAATTTTTTTGATAATCCTATATTTACATTTATGGAAAGTATTAAAAACTATTCTAGAGTTTAATATTATGTTTAATGTTTAATACAAAATGTAACATTACTTTTCAACTAGCATATGAGCCAGTGGCGGTGCGTGATATTTCAGTTAGCCATATCTTGAAAAGGAGGCATGGGACCCACTTCACTTTTTAGTTGATGACTATACACCTCTACAGAAAGGATTTATAGTGAAAAAACCGTCAGCAAAGTTTGCGAAAAAATTTTCAAAAACACTGGAGCACTCCCTGGGTTCTCAGTAACGCTCTGTGGAATATTTGCAGTATATTTTTTTTTTCATAATCTAGAAACAAATATAAGGAGACGTTTTTCGATTTGTTGTAAAATATTTTTTTTTCAAAAAGTTATGGCCATTTTAATTTTGGGAAACAAAATGTTCCTATAAAATTAAAATTAAAATGGCCATAACTTTTTGAAAAAAAAAATATTTTGCAACAAATCGAAAAACGTCTCCTTATATTTGTTTCTAGATTATGAAAAAAATATACTGCAAATATCCCACAGAGCGTTACTGAGAACCCAGGGAGTGCTCCAGAGAGTGCTTCCAATTTTGGGGAAACAAAATGTTCCTATAAAATTAAAATTAAAATGGCCATAACTTTTTGAAAAAAAAAATATTTTGCAACAAATCGAAAAACGTCTCCTTATATTTGTTTCTAGATTATGAAAAAAAAATATACTGCAAATATCCCACAGAGCGTTACTGAGAACCCAGGGAGTGCTCCAGTGTTTTTGAAATTTTTTTCGCAAACTTTGCTGACGATTTTTTTCACTATAAATCCTTTCTGTAAGAGGTGTATAGTCATCACCTAAAAAGTGAAGTGGGTCCCATGTGTCGTTTTCAAGATATGGCTAACTGAAATATCACGCACCGCCACTGATATGACCTCTTGCAGAACATACTTTTGCAACTTCTTTCATGTCTTGTTAAACAAGTGCAGTTTCATTACAGCTGATTTTGTGTTACTTAATGAATTTTACCTTTAATCTGCCGAAATATTAGAGTCTTACTTGTCTCAAAACAGTTATTATGGGAACATGAATTTTGAACAGGTATGTATACCCTGGAAAAACGAGTCTTCCTGGTATAAAACAGGAATACATAATATCGTAAAACTCTAGATGCCGACGTTACGTCGAGGCATCCAGAATTTTATGATAACAGGTATGATGTGTTCAAAGGTGTACAAACAAGTTTCCGCCGTTTTTAATAAAAAAATTGGGAATTTATTGTGAAAGGACCCTACCTAATGTATTATTCGAAGTATTGTCCATCGTTTGCCACTACTTTTTCATACATAGGTAGCATATGGATACCACGTCGGAAGAATCCGCGAATCGACCCAGTTTTTGGTATCTTCATATGATGTGAAGTGTGGCTCACATAGGTCATGCGCCATCGATCGAAACAAGTTAAAATCAGAAGGAGAAATGTCTGGTGAATACGGCGGGTGGGGTAAACATTCTCAATTGAGTGTTTCCAAATAGGTTTTGACCAGCGCCGTAACATGTGGACGAGCATTATCATGCAGAAGAATAACTTTGTCGTGTCTGGAGTAGTAATGCACGCGCTTTTCCTTAAGTGCTCGATTCAATCTCATCAATTGTGTTCGGTAGACAACTCCAGTAATGTTTTCGTTCGGTTTGAGCTTCAAATTCAGCGTCTTCGTACACTTTCGGCCTTCCGCTACGTTCTTTGTCTTCGATGGCAAATCCACCGTCCTTAAACTTTTGATACCACTCATGACAACTTCTCTCACTTAAGGCAGCCTTACCACAACCTTCCACAAGCAATCGATACGCCGCAGCTGCAGATTTCTTCAAATTGAAGAAGTAAATCAAAAGTTCCCGCAAGTGAGGCTTTTTTCGGCTCAAAACTCGACATTTTCGCACACAAAAGAATATATTTTACTGATAAAAAAAATCGCCAATATTTTAATGTGTGTTTGCTTAATGAATTTTATGTTGTTGCCTGATGTCCAACCTTATGATAATGACGTTTACATCTGACAATTTTAATCATACCTTACTGGTGGCGCCAACTTTTGTCAAACGGCGGAAACTCATTTGTACTCTTTTATTTCAAGGGCAAATCAGTTTGGCAGGTATTCGATATACAAATTTGGTAAGTAAGACTCGAACATTTCGTCGGTGTAAAGGTGAAATTCATCAAGTATGGATTTACTTGATTTGTATTGTAAGAAAACCGCAACTGTCTAATAAGAGACGAAGAAAGTTTAGAAAATTTGTTTATCTACGTACTAGCGAATATTTATTTGTACAACTGTAAAGACATTACCAGCTATTTTTTCTAGTATACTTCGATCACAGACTTGTGATCACTGTGATCACTGCTATCACAGACTTGTGATCAAACGAATTATCTGATTTCTATGCTCGTTTACAGAATTTATTAAAAATATTCTATATTCCGAATGAACAAGGTTTGATTCTATGTAGCATGTGGTCCCTTACCGTGCAACGCAATAAAACTGACATTATACCAATCCTCTGGCTAACCCTAAAGAGATTTATTGCTGCTGGTTCGCACGTTTATTGTTTGTTTGCGGTGAATTGATGCCATAAAAACACACTGTTTACGTTTTACAGACATCGATATTAATCTGTTATCGATTTCACGTATCAGACACATCTCGTACAAATAAATGATAGTTCACAACGTGGTATTTCAAGCAGGCAATTTCTCGAAAGTGCGTTTCTACGAAAATGGAATTCTGTGGTTTTATGTAGTTAATTATGACGCATTTTTCGTATGATTGGATTTTTTCTCATATTTATCATTTCCACATAATATTAACTTAACAAAAATGGAACATATCTATTGTATACCAGATGCCTACGAAGATGAGGTACACTTAATCACATTTGAGCGGAAGGAGATACGTGTTTCGGGTTTCCCCTGTGGCAAATGGTTCAAAATGTATTTTTATAATATAATATAATTATATATATTATAATAAATATAGTTTTTGAATGGAATCTTGTATATTTTTTTATTCTTGTATATGATTTTAATTTACAAATTGTTATGTGTAAAAAGAAGAATTTTTGTTAGAAATGTTCCTACAAAAACTTTATTTTTGAATCTAGATTACTCTTTATTTTTAAATACAGTTTTTTTTCTGATGCATAAACTACCTATCTAAAAAAATATATTCAAAATAATTTTGGGGGGAGGGGCAAGATTTAAAAAAAAAATTACAGCTTATTTTCCGAACACTCTCAGCGGTCCAGAACTTTCGAAAAAGCCACTCTGCTGTATTATTACAGTTTTATTGGTAGCTTTCGTCGGTACAAATGAGTTATACTTTCTCGAAATATACACGGTGTCAATTTGAAAACCGCATTTAATATTGCCTAAACTAATGACAGCATAAGTCCCGTGTTTCTTTTTTTGTCAAAATTTTTTGTAAAAAAATTTGTAGTTAACCTCATGAATGTGTGGAATTTATTTAATTTCTGAATTTTTTATTTAAAAATGATGCACTTTTACTAAAAATTGTCAAAAATAAAAAAATTCTTAAAATCACTCAAAAGAATGCACTGGAATTTTTGCAAAATTTAAAAAATAGCTTAAACAATTTTGAAAAAAAAATCCAGTACATTCTTTGTGATTTTAAGAACTTTTTTATTCTTGACAATTTTTTGTAAAACTGCATCATTTTTAAATAAAAAATTCAGAAATTATATACATTCCACACATTCATGAGGTTGACTACCAATTTTTGACAAACATTTTGACAAAAAAAGAAACATGGGGCTTATCTAGAATTGTACAAGAAACTCAAAAATGGCAAAAGAAATAGGGGTTGCCATTTAAAATTTTAGGGGGAAATAGGTGCCCTGGGGGGTTAGGGGGTTGAGAGTAATACGACAACAAATGCCTCAAAAGTTGTCCTCCTTGATATGTAAATTGACGTGTTTCGCCAAATTTTGATACTGTGATAGTTTAGGCAATATTAAATGCTGTTCGTTTTCAAATTAACACCGTGTATATAGATGGCGTTATTCGATCTTAGAGAAGCTAATGGGCCGCTACAATAGCCGTATTATTTATTTATATGATTAAATACGTTTTCAAACTTCAAACGCGTTTTTCTCGAAACTGTGTTTTTCGAATTGGCGTAGAACGCAGCTACCTCAGTTTTTTTCCGACATACCGAAATTTTAATTTGTAATTGTTATATACGCGGTACACACGATTTTTGCGATTGATAAGTAATTAGATTTACAATAAACTATTTAAGATCGATTTTTTAAGAAAAAAAGTGAAAAAAAATAAAATCTATGTCAATAACGCTAATATTTAGGAGTGGTAATTGATGAAAATTTAAATTTTGAAAAACACGTACTAGGAAAGATTAGTAGTTGTCAATACTTGTTGTAGTACTACGTCAATAAACTAAATGTAATTTAATAAACACAACAATATTAAGCTACATGGACTATGGCAGTGTTGTATATTATACCTTCCTCATATGTGAACTAAAAAATAAAATACAAGTACTTCAAAATATTTGCTTCAAATACTCAAACACAAATATTATCAGAAGTGTGTACATTACTCCACACTATGTACAAATGGGTATTCTTAAAATAGAATATAGGTTTTCTCTATTGTATGGATCACTTATATATAATATTTTTAAAAACTATAGTCCATTTTATTTATTTGTATTTTTGATCACTAGATCAAATATTCATAATGTAAATGTGAGAAATGCACATCTTTACAGTATTGTTTGTGAAACATAACACCACAAAATTTCACAATTGTTTTCGGTACACTGCCCCTTCAATTATAAATAAAAATTATGAAATTTTCAGAAACCAAATTTAAGACAATTCAAATTTTATTACATAAACTATTTACTAACACTCAAAAGTGTTAATTATCACTAATTTGATTTTTTTGCTTTTTTGTTATTATTATTACTGTTATTGATGATAATTAATTTTTATTAAATGATTCTTAATACTTTTATGTTCCTCTTTTATATATTTTTTTCAAATAGGTTATATTAAGGGTTTTATCTGTGTTTTAGTATCCGTGTAAATCTTATTTTACTTAGGTATTGTTTTTTATTCTTTTTTATCATTTATATATGTTTAATTGCACCTAATTTATGAAGGCAAGAATGAAAAACGGTTTTACCGAATTTCTTTCTAGTGTATAAATTCCAATAAACGTTATTTATTATTATTGCCTATTTATGGAATAATATATTCTAAACTTATGGAATATGTCATTTCAAGTGTGTTGTAGACTATACTTTTTCTAGCAAGATTTTATAAATAGTTCAAAAAACTGTTCTGTTCTGAACTCATAAATATAAAACGCAAAACCAGGAATTAATCTCAGCTGTCAATCTTATACCATTTGTCACATTTGTCGGACGTAACTATAGCAACCAAACCAAGGTACCTGAAATATCGCGTAAACGGCTTCTAATTGGTCCTAAATTTGACGGAATATACTCCGTACAAGTGTGTTGGAATTGCATATTCCAATATATTTTTAGTAACCGAATATGTATGTTCCTAAAATATTTAGTGTTAGAGAAATAGATATTATCCCTATACTCCATTATAGAGAAATGTGGAAAGCCCTTTGTGAATTACATTTTGTGTGTTGTGCCACAAGGAATAAAAAGTACATTAACAAAAACAAAAATAAATGAAATAAAAGATTTCCAAATGTTGGATAAACAAGACAAACGAGAAAGAAGGAAAAATCCCTTTCTAGATGAAACGCGAATCAAAGACGGTCTTACCGAGGTAATTGTGACAAGATGAAAGAAAATGTGCCGGCAGTCAGTATCAAAGATAAGCTTAAAAATCTGGAAATGGACGATACATGCTATACCCCAAATTTTGCTGAAATGAAGGTAAACACATTTTTATACGAAAAGAGAATACTGCTACAATTTCACAGGTAATCTCGAGTTAACATTTTTTTTTTTCATATTTTATCGTATTTAAATATATTCTGCTGTCACAAACTGTTTGTGTTTTTGATAAACCACAGCGAAAGTTGTTAATTTTTATCTGGAGATTTTTGGCTAGGCATTTTTATCTGGATATATTGTTTTCTTGAAATTAAAAAAATGTCCAATATGTGTGGTTCTAAATATAGACATTGTGTAGTAAGTTAGAACTCCGCAAAGAAACACATCGCTACCTGAAAGCATCAGTGAGATAAACCCAAAAAAAGTCGATTTTGAGTATAATGTGGAAATCAATACCTATTATTTATGTCCATTTAAAATACAATAACTCTTTATTATTATATTAATGTTATACTTTAATATTAATATTTGATTCCGATATATCTAACACAGAAATGCAATTATCAAAAAAACAAAAAGTTTGGCTTTATACCACTGTTGTTCTCGGGTAGCGACATTTAAACATTTTTATCTTAAATGTGTTTCTACTGACCATGAGGTATATCTACGATAGTCGAATTTCAACACAGTCAAACGAAAACTTGTAAAAAAGCAATAGCAACGACGGTTAGAAAGTGCATAACCTTTGTTAGCTTTGTAATTCCAAATCCGTCTTTAACTTCTTGAACAGAAATTCCCCACTTGTTGGAAATTTTATCAATAGATAGATTTTCTAAAATTTATATTTTTGTGGTTTTCTGACAAGCAATCCCAAAATTAAAATGGGATTCATATAATTCGATTTATTATTATTAGTATTATGATTCTTGTCCAATTCATATCACCTTCTTTTCCTTTTAAGCCTCTTCTTTCAGTAGTTCCACTAATTTTTGATGAACACACATTTTTTTTTATTTCAGACAACAGCAACACTCACGTGCATCAAATGAAATAAATGTTTCATGTGAGACGCACAATATGTCATATTTACATGTTGAAATGTATGTATTCAAAAATATTAATCAAACTCTCATGAAACATTATTTCACGAGATTTTCTCTAATACATCATATCTCAGACCTATTTCCATCAGTGGCGGCCGGTGGAATTTGATTGCTCGTATTTCCGTAAGGAGGCATGGGACCCACATCATATTTTAGGTGGTGGTTACTAGACCTAAGTAGAAGGCTATGTAAAATGAAGGCAAATAATAATATAAGGCAAAAAATCTTCTGAACGCACAAGATTCCTTATTCAATCGACATTATCATCGGTTCTTGAAGATGAAGGCCTTTACTTAATATTTTTCAAAATTTCAAAAAGCGTCATAAACTTGAAGAGATTTGTGATCTTTCTAGCCCTATTCGGTCAAAATCGAAGCTTCCTGTAAGAAATGGCGTCATTGTTAATTAAGAGTTAAGCCCTCTAAGAATTTTATTCGTTAAGACATACATGTCAAAGTAAAAGGAGTTTTGCAACTTTCAACGCTAATTGCAATAATAAAAAAACTCTAGCGACTTCCGGTTGGGCTTAAAATTTAGATAATTTAATATAGAACAACTTTCTAAATGTATGTGCTATACAAAAAGTGTCAGGGAACTGAGGTATAAGCTAAAACGTGAAAAAAACACGTTTTTTTGCATAAGTTGTTAAATAACTAATGAGGCTTACACTTTTGACTGTACGGACCCCCGCCATTGTATTCTACGGGAAAAAAATACATAGGATTCAATAATAATTAAGGCTCCGCCAAAAAATACAAATTTTGGACGCTTTTTAATCCTTGGCAACTGGACTGACTGGACAACCTGTGCGTGCCACAACCAGTGGCGGCTCGTGGGTATGTTACATGAGTGGGCACAGGATGTGTCAGTAGGATTACTCATTAGCTACCAATGGCGCCGCGGGCGAAAATTTTTAAAATTTTCCAGGTCATGCGTTTTACTGACACTTCAGAAGTTCAATGAAAAATTCTTTTATACAAAAATATAGACCTTCACATGAATAATTTTTGGGATTTGGTAGCTTTTTGAAATAATATTTAGTCACGAATATTGAGGGCATAAATATATTCAAATAATAGGTCGCAACATGTGAAAAAAATTGATATAGGTATCTTACCGTTATTTGTAGAGGAAATCAGCTCGCCTGTCCTTATTGTTAACAAAAATTTAATACAATTAATTATTTGGTTTAAAATATGTGTGTTTTTATCCACATTTTAATTGTTACGTCTTATATTTTCACGATCAGCACTATCAAGCTATTGCCTTATGTCTACCTTTCCCAACACACTAAAATCTAAGATGTTATGTAAATGTTTTTCATTATAGCTAGCATGTTTCTTAGCTCGTTCATTTAAATCTTTTAAATCACTCACCCCTTCGTGAGTCCATGCACTTCGGTTGCCACCCATCACTAAACAAATAAAACAAAACAGTTTGTTTCTTTTAGGACACCCACATAACCACTTAAATGTGTCGTAAACACTACTATTAAAATTTCGTGAATAATTTCGCGATTTTCCTACATCTGCTTTGGAAATAATCAAATCGGGTATCGGCCTTCCTAACCGTTTAATTTCCGTTCGGATCTCGTATGTAATATCTTTATTAGTCAATAGAAAGTCCACCGAATTCATTTTGAAACGTTTCACAATCAAAAACAGTAAAAACACACTTCTCAGCGAAGAAAATAAACAAAAACGGTCACTCAACAAGTGTGACCCGTTCAGCTGATTTTCGATCTATTTAACGACGTCTTGTGTCTGCAATCGTTCGCCAAACTTTACCAGTCACCGAAAAAGCCAGATTAAAAACGAGGGCTGGTAAATTGTGTGCCCACGCGCACGAAATGCGAGAAATACGGTGGCTCGGAGAGAATACGGAGAGAATACGGTGGCTCGGTGCTCGATCGATAGTCTGTCATATATATGTGATAAAAATCATTATTTGTGGTATAAAAGGAATAATAATTAGAATATGAATAGTTTGTCGTATACAATTAATTGATATTATTGTAACAGTAATTTATAGTAAATTAACACAAAAGAAATAGTTTCTATTGAAATTTGGGCTGGGCACGTGCCCCTGTGCCCTTTATCACCAGCCGCCACTGGCCACAACATACCGATGTGTTGCGATGTATCACAAGGGGGATAGTTTCATTAAAGATTTTAATGATGGAGTTGTTAGGAGTTACGAGGAAGAACATATCAAAATTAGTGAATTCTAAAATATTCAGTGATTATCAAATTGGAGGTGGTAAGTTTACAAATGAATACAGTGTATCATTAAAATTATAAATAAATGCTTTACAACTTGACTTTGACAATAATTACTTGCATTATTCCTTGTGGTATAAAAGTAAAACCTCAACGTCATAAAATTAGAAAATAGCAAAATGTAAGTTGTTTTTACATTTGAAGAAAAATATGTTTAACTGCGACTGAACAAACAATGTACATTGTACACGGTAATTGTTTTATCTTGCCTACAAGAAATTATCAAGTAGTCAAGTACTTAAAACGTCCCCATGTATTTTTTGTTTGTTTTACAATGTGAAAGGAGCGAGAAGCTTCTAGAAACATTAAATATTAGGTTTTAGATTACCATATTTTTTTTCTGAACAAAGGTTATAGAACAAACTAATTAATAACTAATTAGCGGCGACGGCGTTCGTAAACGCTGAACTCAAAAAAATTAATTAGTTTTAGGGAGATTTTTCATTTCAAAGATTTCACACCACACAATTAGAAACGAGGAACTATGCAATTAAAAACTTGCCCTGAAGCCAATCTAAACACAAATAAAAACCGTCAATATTCGGCAACCTAATAAAAGAATACACTGCTGAATTTTCAGAGTGTAACCACTAACGACTAACGAATTTAAGCAATAGGACAGTTTCCAGACCATTTAAAAACTGCTTTAGTTCTACCGATCTGCAAGAGAGGTTAAATCAGAAAAAAAAACAATACACTGGAGTCTCCAAAATTCGGCGTAGCTCGGGAACAGAATGTCTCCAGAATTTGGCTTCAAGAGGGGTACCCCACCACAACCACTGAAAAGTCACGGCATTGGTGCTTACTGTCAAGTGAGGCTGTACTTATTTGTTGTTTTGCCGGCGTGAAAAATGTACGTAGGAGTGCGCGGACCAAATTTTTAGTAAATTTTTAGTAATGGAGCCAAAAATTGTAAGGGTTCTATAAATACACATAAAGGATCCCATAATATAAAGGAATATCGCGTTTTTAAATATAATTCTGCTTCCTATTCAATAAACTAATGTTGCAAGGATTTCAAATAGCGCGCCGCACAGGAGCAAAGAGCTCGTGGTAATAGTGGGGATAGAAAAACGCCGAATTGCGGAGGGATTTTTCGCCAAATTGTGGAAGTAAACGAATTTTGGAGGGCCAAATTTTGGAGACTCCAGTGTATATAGAATAATTTCACTACTTATTGTCAATGTGTTTTCTTCAATATTCGAACAAATACTTGGAAATAGGGTTTTTAGATAGATTCAGTCTTACGTAAAATGCATAACATGGGTTTATGAGTAATTATTCGACCGCTACTGCAACAGTTGAATTAATCCAGCTTATTAACAATGAAACAAACATGAAAACAATAATAGTTTACTGAATAAATCTGTTTTTGTAACACGAAATTAAAAGAAAATAGTATACGTGCTATTTTTAATAATTGAGCATTAAAAAAAATATATCGTCAATTAAATACTGAAAATCTTCATTTTTAATACACTCATTGTCCTGTATCCACTTAATATGAATTATTCCTTAAAATATCTGTCAAAGATTGTAAATTATCACTCTATAAATATGAGGGAGTTTGAATGCATTATAACTGGCTATTGTGAACCCTTGCGTGGGACGTGCGCGCCGCCGGCTGCCATGTGACCCGTGGTCCTCTTGACACGGGCCTTCCGTCAAGGTGGTGTGTCCTAGGGCGCGGTCGCGGAGCTGTGGTGGTGGTTGTAATTCTTGGAGGGCTCCGGGATATCCCCCTCGACGTCGCTCCTGCGTCTGCTCCGTGTAGGCCGGGTCTGGACATCTCAGGGACTGCGGGAGCTTCGTGTCGTGACGCTAGGGCGAGGTTCACTCGTCGAGTCGGAAGTTTGGCCTGTCGTTCCACTGGGAGGTGGGGTGTGAAGTCGGTCGGAGGTCGGGTGCCGTCGTTGATGTTCTGGAGATCCGATTTGTGGACGTAGGGGACCTGGAGATCCGTTTCGTGGACGTGGGGGACCTGGAGTGTAGCTGGTGACTGGTCTTCCTCGAAGAGGATGTCGTGGTTCATGATTTATGAGTGAATTTGCGGAGGAAAAAGTCCTCTGGTTGATGGTTACTCGTTGGATCGCGCTGGGGCGATGGAGGTCCTCTGTGGGACGTGGTGGTCCGCCTGGGGTCGCTGGGTCGTCGCAGGGGAAGGTGTGGTTCGCGCTGGGGCGATGTAGTGTCTCGCGGTGGCCTGCTGTGGAAGCTCACTGCGGTGTGTGCAAAAAAGCGTGTAGAACTTACGGCTAAGGGACCTGGGGGAGTGGAAGTCCTCGATTACGTCCCCTCAGGCACTGGTGTAGTGTCCGTGGGCACTCGCGGTCGCGGTTACTTGGCGGTATCCGGAGGCACGGTTCAGTCTCTGTCTGATTTGTATTTGGCTACACTTTGAAACCGGGTCGCTCTGGAGACGACGGTCACGGTTGGGGTCTTGTACACTCCCGACACACTGTCTTGGCACTTGAGTAAAAATTTGTGAAACGTGCCACGGATTTTCCAACTATTTAGAAATTTGGAATAAGTTGGCGCATTTCAAAGTACCTGATGGTACTAAACTCTGTTTAAATTTTTTTTCGAAAAAAAAATTATTATAAACAAATGAAATTTTATGCCGCGATTAAAAAGAAAATTTTTATCTCGAAAAGGAAGGCTCTAATCGAAAAATTTTATAGGACAACTTTTTTTCGAAAGCCATTGAACTTTTTGGAAAAAATTGTTATAACCTTAAAAATGGTTAAACAAAAAAAAAATTGTTTATAATAAAAAAAATGCTGAGAATTCAATGTTCCCCATCACTTATCTAAATTTTCTTTTTTTTCTAAATACTCGTTATACATTTCCAGATATTTAGAAAAAAAAATTTTGGGATCGCTGTTTGCAAATAAACTGCACGCTGTTTTGTTGGCCGTTGCAACCGCGCGCGAGTCTGGCGCTGCGGCTACTGACAAGCGTTAGGTATTTAAAAAGTGAAACTTGTTATGCTGAATCACTTGTTAATAATAATATACATGTTGATGATTGTAAAGAAATTCCATAATCTTTTTTAAACAATATAACAGGGTGAGTCAAACTTAACGCGACAAACGAAAGGTACGGATAGGGCATGTTATTCTAAGCAAAAAAGTTCTAATAAACATGTGTCCGGAAATGCTTCCTAAGAGCGCTACGGACGTTCAAAGATGGCAGACCCAAATTGATTTTCTTGCCTTTTATTTCAAAAACTGCTCGAAATGTCCACCGTCATTTTCAATGCAAAGTTGACATCTGCGAATGACTGATTGCGCGGCTGCACGACACTCCGCTAGTGGTATTTCTTGGGCAGCTTGCAAGATCCTCGCTCGGAGACTAGCTTCGTCGTTGACGGGCTCAGCATAAACTTTGCTCTTCATTCTGCCCCAAACATAAAAATCCATAGTGGTTAAGTCCGGGGAACGCGGAGGCCAAGGACGGGGACAGTCTCGACCGCGACCAATCCATCTTCCTGAAAAATGGTTGTGAAGCCATTGCCGCACTAGTAGAGTGTAATGGGCTGGGCAACCATCTAACTGGAACCACCTGTTTGCTCTATCAATTAGAGGCATGTCATCTAATATTGCTTCAAATTCATTTTCCAGGAAATGAAGAAAGGCCGGACCATTTAGTCTTGGAGGCAAGAAATATGGACCAATGAGTGTATCGTCGCATAACCCCATCCAAACGTTGCACGAAAATTCATGTTGAAAATGTTGTTCTTTTACAGCATGCGGGTTTTCATGGGCCCAAATATGCGCATTATGTTGGTTAAAGATACCACTACGGGTAAAAGTTGCCTCGTCCGTCCAAATCACCTTCCGATAGTAAGAAGCATCGTTTGTTATTTGTTCCAAGAACCACTCTGAAAATTCTCTTCTTCGAGGTAGGTCTTCAGGAAGCAAATTCTGAACTTTCTGCAAATGATAGGGGTGGCGACCATCTGCTTTCAGAGTTCGGTTCACAATGCTCTGGGAATAGCCTAATTGCAAAGAACATCTCCTCGTGCTACTTGAAGGTATTTGATCGAAGTGTTCTAGGATATTTTCTGTTCTTCGATTATTATGAAGGGGTGCAAAAATACCGTCTGCTCGCGATTTCGAAGAAGTTGTCCCAGTTTCTCTTAATCGTTGAAATGTTCTAGTAAATACCGCTTTGTCGGGCACTCTTCTCATTGGAAATCTTCGGGCGTACTCATTCACAGCAGCGCGCGCATTACCATCACAGTACCCGTAAACAAACACAATATCCGCATATTCACTTGTAGTGTAGGTATTTGGCATGTTTCCGCAATTTACTCATAAACTAGCTTAAAATTAGTGACAAATTGAATTCAATCGACACGTCAAACAAGGCTGTCAAACAAACACTTTCAATTGTTATCAAGGCCTGCTTCTCTTTTTAATTAATAAGGCAGCGGAGTGAATTAATCAGTCATTCGCAGATGTCAACTTTGCATTGAAAATGATGGTGGACATTTCGAGCAGTTTTTGTAAAATTTTAGTTTGTTTTGTTACGTTAAACCAATTATTTTAAGCAGTTTTTGAAATAAAAGGCAAGAAAACCAATTTGGGCCGGCCATCTTTAAACGTCCGTAGCGTTCTTAGGAAGCATTTCCGGACACATGTTTATTAGAACTTTTTTGCTTAGAATAACATGCCCTATCCGTACCTTTCGTTTGTCGCGTTAAGTTTGACTCACCCTGTATATTATGTTCGATTATATTTGTACTAAATACATTCCAAATGAATATTGAACATTCATAACTTTAATACTGGAATTAACGGAATGTTGGCTTATCATCTTTATTATTGCCTATAGAAAAAAAATAAATAAAAATCGTGTGGTTATGACTGAATCTTGTTAAAATGCTATCAACAGTACAATAGCTTGCTAATTTCAGGGGTTAAAATATAATATATATATAAATATATATATATATATTTTTTAATGGGATACCGTGTATATTATTACATTTTTGGAATGATTATTTTTTCCTGATTTCAAATATATACCATGTGTTACCACGTTCTTATGCCGTTTTTGAGTTATTAAACGTCGAATATTTTCGTTAAACTAGTTACACTGTAAATATATGGAAAAGTTAACATTTTTAAACAGAGTTTAGTACCATCAGGTACTTTGAAATGCACCAACTCATTCCAAATTTCTAAATAGTTGGAAAATCCGTGGCACGTTTCACAAATTTGTACTCACTTGGAAATCACTGTCACTTCACTACTTCGCACTGGCAACTCCTCTTCAACTCACTTCATGACTAGAAATACTCCAAGTTAAAAACTTTGCAAAAACTGACTCGTGCGGCCGCGGCTCGGGCTTTTATATTATTTGGATTTATTCCAGATTTCTCCCGGACGCTCGCCGATTAAATTTCGACGTCGTTCGACGGCGTTCCCGACCCTATAACTCCGTTAGTTCTTGTCGGAGCTGGACGGGGCTTCGGCTACCCCCCTGTTCTCGAGGGTGCCGAAGATGATGGGATACCTGGATCTCTTCCCGGACGTCTCCTTAGTGGTGTTGAGGGTCGTTTCTGGATGGTTCTTTGGATTTCTACGCCGTCATTTGATGGGTTCCCGCGGTCGCATCGTGCTGGAATTTTATATCGGGACCCCTTTGGTGTTACGGCAGCCATCGATAATTGCTCGACCCCGTCCGATAAGGGGTTAATGGTTAATTTCCCCCGAGCTGGCACCTTGGGACGCGCAACTTTCGTGGGTGGTTTCTTGACACTATACGACCTATATATTATAGACGAAGCTACCGATGCTTGCGGGCGTTCAGTAGCTAATTTTTTTAATTAGTGCGTTAAAAAGTGACACTGATATTGACAGCCACCCCAAGCTGCCATGGGAACCTTGTCTCAACACTGACGTTTCTCGGGTAAGTGTTGCCATTGTTACGTGTTATCTTAATTTATATAGGTATTTTATACTTGACTTAACCTTACTATTTGGTAAAAATAGTACGATGTTGCTACATAATTTATGTAAATATATTAATATTTTCATTCGTTAACTGACTACGGTCCTGTTACACTCCGCGCTCGCACGAACTCTAATGATGACTTTAGTTGCTGATTGTACATGTTTATTTTGAATCCTACTATTACATATCTAACATAGTCCTTATTAGATAACTAGAGTTCTTACGCATGTTTTATGTTTTCATGTATTGTTTAGTAGTTTGAACAAACATAACGTTAAACAATTTAAATTAATTATATTAATTATCCTCTGATGACGTCAACATGATTGACGAAATGCGTGAATTGAATTCCGTTGTCAGAGGAAAAATTCACAGATCTTGCATCTTACGCAAGTATCGTAGGCGTATTGAAAATACCAGACACAACTGGTAAAAATTTCTAAAGTGAATTTAATAAAAATAAAATACAGTTTTGTTGTTACGATTTTTGGCGGTTTGACCCTGAAGGTCTTGTCGTTTTAAACGGATTATCTTGCATGTGCTTCAGTCAGGTTTGCGATTTCTTTGCCGTGCCACGTGACACGATGTACCTTAACATCTTTGTGCAATACATAATTGATCAACTGTCAGTTTAAGTTTACATATATTGCATATTGATTGGTTTCTAGTACCACAAAATTAACAATATGATTAGAGCAATATAGTTAGTAGAATGCAGGCTTTCACGGCTGTTTTCCAATGATGAAGTTATTTCTTCCGGGTTTTTCCGCGGTCGTCTAAGTTGACTTGACATTTCGCTGATCATGGAGAAGCTGACAACATGATCAGAGAAACGTGTGAGTAAAAGTCAATTTAGACGACAGCGGCAAAACCCGGAAGAAATAACTTAACATACTTTCACGTATCGTTAGTATTAGTTAAACTAAGCTGGTCGATGCATGATGCATGAACGTCGAATAAGTTTATAAAAATGTCGGGACAGCGTCCGTAGCATATTACGATGGAGCGTTGGATAAAAAAAATACGGAAATGACCTTTAGTGGCAGTCGACTTCGTTTTACCGTGTGTGACAGTGTACTGTCGTTGCATGTAAAAACAGCTGTTTTGTAGCTCGTTGCTACAGATAAACATAAATCTCGTATAAGTAGTGGTGTGAGTACGCGAGACAGATAGAGACAATATAACTTGGATTTAGTCAAAATGATGGTAGTGTATAATATTCCATTCGTCAAATTAGATCACCCCAAGTTCAGACAAGTTGTTCAGAACGCTGCGAGTGGAAAGTACGGCCAACTTGAATGATTGCATGTGGATTGTTTATTGACCATATTCAACAGTTTTGAGTTTTAACTTCACCGTTGAGAGAAAAATGGGCATCACCTGTCCATAAAATACGGGATAACCGTTCGGGTTCATTGTCAATCTGAGCCAATATTCGCCAAGAAAAGTCGTAGGTACCTGATTGCCAAATATTCCTCATTCATGTCAAAAAAAAACTTTAAAAATAAAATTTAAAACAAAGATACATTTTTAGGATTTCATATATAATTTTCCAAATCATGGTATATGGCATTTGCAGTCGTCTAGATACTGCATTAACACTATTTATTGCTAGCGGATTATAATTGGTTGTTTTGATTTTCCTGAAGAACTTCTACAAACTACTACATAACTAATCTGTGGTTTTCCTGATGTCAGAAAGTCGGTTTCAGACCCTGATCTTTCTTTACATTTACATTACTTTACATTTTACAGGAGCCTGCTCTCAAACCCATTGAAATCTTCGTAAACTAAGACTGTGAATTCTATCACATTCATAATAACGTTGTAGTAAACTTATTCTTGTTTGCAGCACCAAACCTTTTTTTTAGTTCAAATCCTTTGAATTTACGTTAACATCAGTTTTATTTTGAGAATAATTCAGCAAATTGCAATCGTATTATGTTGACATTTGTGTCGTAGTTGTCATAACGAATCTTTTGTTTTCCATAAATAAACTATAACCCATTATTCTGGTACTAGGTCCCAATCCTTTTTTTGAAATCATTTCAGTTTTCTAAAATTGTATAAGAACATAAAGGAACAGTGCCCATCCATAAAGCTTGCACCATATGCGAAAAAAATTTTGTGCTTGCATTTAAGAAATTCTTTTTATCGTCAGTTGTTTGATCATGTCTTTAAACTAAAATAGCGCCCATAAAACCTAGAAAAAAGTTCATAATATACGAGTAGCATATGAAAATTTGAAATCGACCCAAGAGTAAACTACTTTTATTTTCAACCCTAGAGAAAAATATTATAAAGAAAAATTATTCCTTTGTAAAATGTTAATCCCAAAATGAAGTTTTAATGCAGTATGGTGAAAAAGCGGTTCTTGTGTCAAAAATATAACTGCCATAAGGTGGAAATAATTTTAATTTTTAAAGCAATACGACAGCAGCATATCCATGAAGAACAAAACTTTAATGTTGCAAAACATCACATGAAACAAATACACATCAAATGAAACAAACAAAAAATGGAAAAAGAAAAGTGATATTACATCAACTGTTAGTATTCTGAAAACCCCACGTGTGGAAATAGAAGAAACAATAAAAATAACAAGTAAATAAACATTAGTATTTTACACAAATACAAATATTATTAAATGAACCTTGAAGGGCGTCCTTTTTAAAGCAACACTTCTTCAACAATGTTTATTCTATGTCTCTGTGTGTGTCTTCCTTCGTTTTGGATATATAAAATAGTTCTTCTGAACATTTCTTTCTCGACATTAACAAGAAACTGTGGAGACATTTCATCCACAAACTGACGAATAGCTTCTTCTAAATGACCAATTTTGTGAAAACGTCTAAGCATATAAACTTTTTCATTAAATATCCCCACATAGCGATTTAAATTACGTTTTAAAATATTTCAATTAAATGTTACTGTACTTTTAAGGATTCACGTTTTTCAAATGTTATTACTAAAGTATCGCCTCAAAAAGTGTGCTTTCTATGAGGTTTACCACTATTTACTTTTTGTATTATTCTTGAACACAAAAAAATGTGCACCAAAAATTCGTTTATTTCTTGCTGATCTTCTTGTAATTGAGTTACTCGTGCCCATTAGCATTGTTTTGAACAATAACAATATTTTTCTTGGAGAAGAGTTTCCAGAAAATACGATTTCGAAAGAGCGATTTCGTTCGAATTTTGGTACGAGGGTAAGTTGAAAAAAATGTCAAGAACCGCTTTTTCACCATATTGCACTAAACCTTCATATTGGGACTAACATTTTACAAAGGAATAACTGTTCTTTGCAATATTTTTCCCTAGAGTTGAGAATAAAGGTAGTTTACTGTTGGGTCGATTTCAAATTTTCGTATGCTAGTCGTATATTATGAACTTTTTACTAGGTTTGATGGGCGCTATTTTAGTTTAAAGACATACCCAAACAACTGACGGTCAAAAGAATTTCTTAAATGCAAACATATTTTTTCCCATATGGTGCAAACTTTATGGATGGCGCCAGATGTATATATCTGGATCTATGACCTTGTATCAAATCTGGCAAATAAAGAATAAATAAATCGTCTACAGTCTAAAATACAATCAATACAATCCATTACAATTACAAAAATTACAGTCTTCATGGACGCATTGCCACTGACTGCTTACCAATACAAATGTTCCAGTCGTAATCTAAAAGGGTTAAATCTAACATAGGCCAGAGAAGGAATGTCATTATAGTATTGAAGAACTAAAGGTACTCATACATACTTCCTCTACAACATGAGGCCGGCTATCCTACAGACAAAGGAGATGTCTATATTGTCTCTTGAAGGGACTTACGCAATACTGTTCGTGGCATCTTGTCAATAAAATGGCGTGGCGTCGGTTTCCTCTCCACAACAGTAGTGCGGATATGAAATATCATTCCATTCCATCTCCTCTCCAGACGTGACGTGGTTCTATTAGGGCTTGGGATCTTTTAAACTAAAAGAGACACAGGGTTGCTGAAATTACAAAAAAGTTGAACATTTTTAAGTCACTAAAAAATATGAAAATAAAGTGACTATACAGCGCAAAGGTCCTGAAATATCCTGAAAAAAAAAACTGAAAAAACCTGTTTTCCTAATACTTCTATACATATATTTTTTATGACTGTAGTTGGTTTAATGGAATTTATTAAAAAAATTAAAAATGTATTTACAAATATCAGACACCGTATCGGTTAAAGCTATTTTTCCCGAAAACGCTTAGAGATGCAAACATTTTATGACACAAAAAAGTTTTTAAATGAAACCCTTCATTTAATAGAAGCTAAATTTCTAGAAAGTTAGAATTAATGCACCATTAACGATGGGACATGGGCGACTGACGAAATCTGTCACTCAAAATAAAACTATTGACATAAACATGCTTAACTAAAATGTTTTTCGTTTCCGAAATACAGGCCGTACAAGTTGAAAATTCAAACAAATATGTAGGGTGGGTCATTTTAATCTCCCCACCGGAATTTCTCAGAACCTAAGCTACTGCCCTAAGCCTGTACTACTAGCCCTCCTCATTTAACAATTTTCGAAAATTTGACCTTGCCATGACCTTGTTGACAAGTTCCAAGACCATTTTGGACGTAAAATTTGCCGCTCTTTTCAAATCCGGGGTCAAAAGTCTAAACGTTTTTTTTTCATGTCTAGCTTAGGTTCTGAGACATTCCGGTGGAGAGATTAAAATGGCCCACCCTGTATATTAACAATACTATTTTTATTAATACTTATTATTACCTTTTAAAATTTAGCGAGAGATTTTATTGTCATAAGGGACACCTAGCCTTAGAAAAATCAATTCGTTTAATTTTGGCAGTGGCGTAGAATGGGGGTAAGTAACACCTTTTGCCCCAATAAATTTTACGCGGCCGTCCAAACATTAATTTTGACAAAAATAAAACGTGAAAAAACATCCAGTTTTTTGTTTCTACGCCGAAGGTTCCAGTACCCACTCCAGGATTAATTTTGACTATGATTTTGAATGTTTTAATCTATTTTACTGTCAACGTGGAGTACAATGGTGACTTTGTATTTGACCTTGAACGTCAATATCAAGGTCATTTGAAGGTCAACTTTGTTTTTTTGCAATGGCAACGCACATTTTTGATGCCACAATCGAAAAGAATGGGAAATTTCACGTTCAGATTTGTATTCAGATCTGAGTTCAAGGTGACCTCTATGGGTTGGACAGAGGTCAAATTACAGTAGATTAGGACATCAAGTAATAGGACATCAAGATCGCCTTGAACTCAGAGGAATTTTGGTTTGATTTGTGCATAATATTTTGCGCATGTAGCCTTTCGTGGAACGGGGTCGACAATATTTACGTATACCCTTTAAATGTCGCTCCGATTGACCGTTTTAGAGATATTAGCGTTTAAAGTGTTCAGTCAACAATAAAAGCTCCCAATTTGAAAAATAAAAAAAATATTTTATATAAAATGTACCAACCTGTACTGCCATTGTAAATTCATAGAGTGGATAATTTTCGAGACTTTTGCATATAAAGGTTGGTACATTTTATTTAAAATATTTTTTTTATTTTTTAAATTGGGAGCTTTTATTGTTGACTGAACACTTTAAACGCTAATATCTCTAAAACGGTCAATCGGAGCGACATTTAAAGGGTATACGTAAATATTGTCGACCCCGTTCCACGAAAGGCTACATGCGCAAAATATTATGCACAAATCAAACCAAAATTCCTCTGAGTTCAAGGCGATCTTGATGTCCTATTACTTGATGTCCTAATCTACTGTAATTTGACCTCTGTCCAACCCATAGAGGTCACCTTGAACTCAGATCTGAATACAAATCTGAACGTGAAATTTCCCATTCTTTTCGATTGTGGCATCAAAAATGTGCGTTGCCATTGCAAAAAACAAAGTTGACCTTCAAATGACCTTAATATTGACGTTCAAGGTCAAATACAAAGTCACCATTGGACTCCTCGTTGAAAGTTACCATAGTATACGACCTTGATTTTTCATTTTGTAACCAATTTCGCGGAATTTCTAGGAGTTTCCATACTTTTTCTCCACCCTGTATAATAGAACGGCCTTTTAACATTTTCTTTTTTACATGTAAGTACAATAAACGTAAATTACGTTGTTTATCAAATTTATATCGTACAAAGTCAGTTGAAAATATAGGTATACAGAACTAAAGCTCTTCGATTAATTTTCCAGAGATTCGTTTTATTTCCATTCGTTCGTAAGAGAAAATATCAAGTGCACTGAAAACGGTTCCAATTAAAGAGTGCACCGAGCGGATTTTTAATTAATATTAACGGTGGCTAATTAAAATTAGTGAGGACAATACCTATTTCTACTGCAGATAAAGTTGAAATTTCATAAAAGTTGTTTAGCATTTTCAGCCATGTAGTCGTTAGAGTATTTCATGGTGTATCCAATTTTTTTCTATATGTTTCTCACAATGTGATTTTTTTTATCAATTTTTATAAACAAAATATTTGTGGATCAATAAAATGCCGCTGATATCAGAGTAAGATTATCTGCAATCCAACAGCTTAATTTAACCAAACAAATTGTTGCGTCCATATCTTTTCTTTTATTTAGCATTAGTAGTACTTATAAATTGAATCGATCGCTCATTTGGCCATTCTTGCAATAAATATAACACGCGGTATGCGGTATATGATCGGCAAAAAAGAGGGATATTTTTTGTGATACCTTTTTTGAGTGCGAACGGAGTTCGTGGAAGCCGACATATACGCAAGAGTCGCTTTCCCGCATATACACGCAAGAGACGCTTTGGCAATCGAGTCGTAAACCCGCATCGCTGAAGTCTTTCGCTTCGCTTTATATATGTATATTCTTTATATATGTATAATTCGCTTGTTCCGCATTATATATGTATATTTCTGCAACTGCTTAATTTCCGTAATGAGTGTCAGGTCAATAAATAAGTCAATAAATAAGTAATGAAACCACAATAATTTTTTTACACACAGTTCGTTTGAAAAGTTTGAGTTTATGACGAAAAACAGTTAAGACAAAATTGTAGATCTTTTTTATTATCTACAACTTTTATATTTAACTTTTGTTCATCCGAGCTATAGTTTTTTTTTATGAACGAAAAACAGTTTTTTTTCACGTGTAGCGCTATATAAATTAATGTTTCAACAATAGTAATAATAAAGGTACCTTATTTCAAAACATGTTTTTTATGTAAAATTTGACGGAGAATACGATAAACATATAAAAAACTTGCTACGAGGTGGGGGCCGTTGTTAAAAATTGATTCAAACAATTAAATTGTTAATAACAGTATGAATGTGTTAATAATTTTTATTTAAAATATTTTTTTCTTAAAATTCAGTCCTTTATCTTTAAAATGAAAAAAAAAAGAAGTTTGTAGCTCAAATAGAACCGGAGTTATAAATTTTTAAAAAATGAGTCTCCAAGCCCAAAAACCCGCTATTCTCAAATTTTCGATCACTTGTATTATCGAAAATATGTGAAAAACAAAAATATCCTCGGACACATATCTCTTATTTTTCGATATAGAATCCGTGAAAATAGTTTCAGCCAAATCGGAGATGTGTCGGTCAATTTTCATCAAAATCCGTACGGTTTGTAAAAGAATTAGCCATGTACCAAAGGTCGAATCGCGAACGTGAACATAATTTATACTTATTGTTAGTATTAGTTAAATTGTACTGGTCGATGTATCATTCGTGTGCATGAAACGTCGAATACGCTTGTGAATAAGAAATGTCGGGACAGCGTCCGCCGCATGTTACCGTGGAGCGTTGGAAAACAATTTTGCGGAGCTAACCTTTAATGGCAGTGAATCTCGTTATACCGTGTGTGACAGTGTACTGACGTGGTACGTCAAAACAGGTATTTTGCAGCATATTACTACAGACAAACATAAAGCTCGTGTAAGTGATGGTGTGAGTGCGCGAAACAGACAGACAATTTAACTTAGTCAAAATGATGGTAGCGTATAATACTCCATTCGTCAAATTAAGTTCAAAATTACCCCAAGTTGAGACAAGTTGTTCAGAATGCTGCGAGTGGAAAGTACGGCGAAGTTGAATGATTGCATGTGGATTTTTATTGACGATTGAGTTTTAACTTCACCGTTGAGAGAAAAATGGGCATCACCTGTCCATGAAATACGGAATAACCATTCGGGTTCATTGTCAATTAGAGCCAAGAGAAATCGTAGTTCTTCAAATCTTCCTCATTCATGTCAAAAAGTCAAAACAAAATTTTAGGATTAGGTTTTCCAAGTCATGGAATTTATATGGCATTTGCAGTCGTTTAGACACTGAATTAACACCTGGAGCACTACTGGAACACTACTGATTGCTAACGGATTAGAATTGGCTGTTTTGATTTTCCTGAAGAACTTCTATAAATTCCTACATAACTAATCTTTGGTCTTCCTGATGTCAGAAAGTCGATTGCAGACCCTGATCTTTCAAATTTACTGATAAAATTACGATACACTCTCATTTTACAGGGACCTGGTCTCAATCCCATTGAAATTTTCGTAAACCAAGAATGTGATTTCTACCACATTCGTAATAACGTTGTAGTAAAATTCTTGTTTGGAGATCTATTTTTTTAGTTCAAATCCTTTGAGTTTACGTTAATATCAGTTTTATTTTGAGAATAACACCAAATTGCAATCGCATTATTTTGATATTTGTGTCGTAGTTGTCATAACCAAACTTTTAGTTTCCATACATACACTAAAACCCATTATTATTATACTAGGTTCCAATAATTTTTTGCATTTATTTCAGCTTCCTAAAACTGTATAAGAACTTAAAGTACATACACTGTGCGTGTCCAAAGTTCCGGGACTACTGGATAACTCGAGAAATACGCCTCCTAGAAAAAAATGACCTTCATAAAAGTTTTAAGATTTTTCCCTGGCAATCCAATGGTGACTCGAACTGATCGAATCATTGGATTCGACCAATTAGATTTTATTGACCGATTAGATCGCCCCGAGTTCAGATAATTTATTCAAAACGCCGTGAGTGAAACGTACGGCGAAGTAAGTCTGTCTTACATAGTAGCACTACTATGAAGGACAAAAAATATCGTCTCTTAATTGGAGAATACACTTATATGGCTTAATATTGACGAAACAACGGATTACGTTGATTTTTAGCACAAACAACAATTTCAATAATTCCGAGCACTATGAAAGAAAAACCGCAGCGCTTTGAAACTATCAGCGTTTCTTTGGGGTACTTTAAGGTTGAAAAGTTGCAGTCAATATCCTTAGTCTACCCATTATTTGCAAAGTTATGCCAAGTAATGCAAATATCTATAATCACACCGAAAAAAAATTATTGAGGTCCGTGGGCCTTTTAACCTTTAGACTGCCGGCTGGCTCATATATGGGACAGTAATAAAATAATAGTTTTAGTGGTGAATACAGATATTATAGTGAATTTTTCCCATTTAATAGGCTCTCTGATCTCTAAAGGATACAACTGAAATTCTTTATAGTCGATCGAGGTACCCAAACTACCCCTAGAGATGGGCTGAAATTTTCAAAAATTCGTTATTAGGTGGGTATTGACTTTTTTACACGATTTTTTTCGGAAGCACGCTGTAAAATCTGTAAAATGTACCCTAAAATTTTCCGCAATTGATTGAGATGCCGAAACCACCCCTGGCGAAAGGGATGATATTTTCAAAATTCTTTATTGATCGGCTATTGACTGTTTATCGGTTATTTCAAATTATTTTTTTTTTTGTATAGAATAATTATAATTTTTTTACTTGATTTACTGTATTTAGGATAAATAATAATTGGCACCTCAATCGATTGGGGAAAATTTCAGGGTACATTTTACAGATATTACAGCGTATTTACGGAAAAAAATCGTGTAAAAAATCAATACCCACCTAATAACGAATTTTTTGAAAATTTCATCCTCTCGCTAGGGGCGGTTTGGATGCTTGTGGTTTTATTGGTGACTAAATATATAGCTTATTACATTATAATATCAAGCACATTCGGTTAAAAATAAATATATAGTAATTTACACAATCTGAAAATTTTTAACATTGGCCCGACCGTTGCCAGCCGGCCTGGCTCATATATGAGCCACCCGTGACCTCGGCAACTACTCTAGATGTATTAGATGTTTATATACTTGTATATATAAACTTTGCCCCTCAAAAATATCCATTCATAAGGGAAAAATGTCGGCAGTCTAAAGGTTAAAAGACAAGCAAAAATTTCAATTTTCTTTTTCGATGGTTTTCTTATGATTACTTAAAAACTGCTGATGCTAAAAAAAAATTAAATCAGGATCCAAACACTAGAAACTTGGAGCTTCAATTTTCTTTTTTTCCCTACGACCATTTTCCCCCAAGTTACAGCTCTTTGAATATCACCTAAAATTTGGGATATTTTTATATCCCTTTATTTTGGCGCCTAATGTATAATACGCGTTTTCATTATATCTATAAATTCGCCTTTAACCCATAACTTAAAAATGGGTAGACGAATTTTCAATTTCTTTTTCTCCTTATGCAAAGAATTACATTTCAATTGAAGCGCAACATGGCTCACATTGATATTCAAAACTTTTGATTTAATATCGCCTCTTTCAGTTTACCTTCATTAAAAGCTTTGGTTAGTGTAGTTCTAGTTTCATCTCGATTTAGTCCGAATTTGCTAACTCAACCAGTTAAAATAATAAGAGATTGTAATGACCCATTAAAAACATGTAATCAAATCTGGCTATGAACAATTAAATAAGGTTATAAACTTAAAATATTCGCTAGATTAATTAAAAATAGAAACCAATTAAAATCAATTAATAATAGAAACACGTATTTTTTTGCTCGGCAAACGTTGATGATGTGTTAAAGCTTGTTTTATTAGTGGATGTCTACCCTCGGGCCATTGACATACTCTCAGATCAGAAGCCCTCATGCTTATAGCATATACTAGGTTTGTAAATTAAGCAATGAGACTGGCAACGTAGCGCCCGAGGTAGCAACACTGCGGAGACGGGACTTGTTGTTCTTTTTTGATTGGTTTCATAAACCGGTTTTTTCTGCGTTTTAAAAATTAGTGACATTAATTTTGAGCAACGGTGTGCTATCAGGTTTTGAGACAGTGTTTTTTCAAGAGACCAGGTTTTTCGGTGGTTTAAGGCATTATCAAAAGGAAAGGAGTCGATTGAAGATGAACCATGCAGCGAATAGCCTTCATCTTCAAGAACCATGAAAATGTCGTATTCTACCGGAATACGAGATCTTGTGCGTTTAGATCGTCGGTTGACGACAAGAATGATCGGGGAATTGGGAGTTAAATTTTTATCACGCCACTGTTCATCAGATTCTGACTAACGAATTGGAGATGAGGAAAAACTGCGCAAATATGGTTCCAAAAAACCTTTCGCAGGACCAGAAGGACATCAGGAGAGAATGTGTCTTGATTTTTTGGAATCGATTGAAAATGATCCCCATTTTATGGAACGTGTCATTACTGCTGATGAGACTTGGGTGTTTGAGTACGACCCGGAAACCAAGCTCAAGCACGGAATGGCACATTTCAAGCTCTCCAAGACCCAAAAAAGCAAGAATGAGCAAGTTGAAGATCAAATGCATGCTGATTTGTTTTTTTGATGGCCAGGGAATTGTCCAGAAAGCGTTTGTGCCTCTAGGCCAACCAGTATATCAACATTGTTACAGAGATATTCTTGAGAAACTTCGAAAAAGGGTCATGCGTGTGAGACCAAACATCAAGAACAACTGGATGTCGCATCACGACAATGCGCCCTGTCACACAGCCATTTCAGTAAACGAGTTTTTAGCTAGTAAAAATATTCCTGTGGCTCCTCAGCCTCCTTATTCGCCTAACTTGAGCCATTGTGACTTTCTTCTCTCTCCGAGATTGAAAAATCACCTCAAGAGACGTCATTTTTGGACCATAGAAAACTGATATGGACTTCAGCTGGAGTCCATATCTTCGCGCTTCGTAACACTTGCTTTTCCCGGAAAGTAGTCCTATATCAGGACTTTTATTTATTTTACTAGCTCTATTCTCAGGGCGTACTGTATCCCAAATTAGTGGAACAAAGAGCAAAAGACAAATAGATATTTTCGTTCTTTGGGGTTATGAAAACTAAAACACAGCGTTTCAAACACCAATAGACACAGTTTAATAATATAAAACAGCACTGTCAGGTACAGTGGTGACAGTAGGTGTAATTCGGCCTTAACACCGATACGAAATACTCAAAACTAAATATGTAATCTTAAAATAAAAAGAAAACCACAAAATATATCAAAATACTCTCCGCAGGTAGCTAACGTTGGTTTACATTTACGTACTAAAATCTCATAGGCGTTAAGGGCCATAAAAGTAATAAATTGCAATAACCACACGTAGACTGCGATGTAAAATATCAATATTATAGAATATTATAACATGGAATAAATTTCAGTCGGAATGACACACTCACTGGCTGGAACAGTTGTTGTAATAAAAACAAGGAAAAGGTATCTCCGTAGTTGGGGTTTAATCCTCTGCAAGGGGACGGACAGCAAGCCTTGCACTGGATTCCTACTTCGGGGAGCATAGAACTCAACCCCAGTCTTCGAAGGTTCTAACCAAGCACTCGAAACGTGGCACAGTAGATCCACCCTATGGAGCTCGTCACTAAGAATCCGTACCAAGGAACCTGTACTAAGGAACCCGCTTCAAGGAACCTGTATCAAGGAACCCGTACCAAGGAACCCGTATTGAGGAACCCGTACCAAAGACCCTAAAGAAAAAGTTGTTGTAAATGACGAAGGCACTCTAAGTGGCCAGAACTTAACCCAAAACTACGTGAAGTTATTGTAATAAAACATATGAAAACTAAGTACCTCACTCTGGCACTTCTCCACAAAGATGACACGTCCAGGGGGGTTACGTTCTCACTGTCGAATTCTGGTAACCTCAGAATTACGTTCACAACGTACAAAGAGTCCGATGTTGGAAGACAGTAATCCTCTGTAACTTATTTTATATCCTACAGAAATGTAGATTGAAACTCGACTCGACCAAACGAAAACATAAGTAGGGTGCGAATACCGTTTCGGAGGCACCCCCCACCACTCGGCCTTGACCTTGACATTCCTTTCCGTGTCTCGGCCACCCCCACCACTCGGCCTTGACCTTGACATTCCTTTGTAACGGTTTTTCTTCAAGGTCAAGGCCAAATTAAATATAACCTTGAAATTAATTTCAAGGTCAAATTAAAACATTTTCAAGGTCGTTATTTATTTCAAGGTTGTTGTTTATTTCAAGGTTGTTGTTTATTTCAAGGTCGTTGTTTATTTATTTGTATCAGTTTTGTGAATGAATATACATATATACATAATAATTATAATTACAATTACTTGTTTATTTATAAATATGTACTTATAAATATGTATAGCATGAGTTTCAAGATACACTCGGCCTTGACCTTGACATTCCTTTCCGTGTCTCGGCCACCGCCCACCACTCGGCCTTGACCTTGACATTCCTTGGCAACGGTTTTTTCAGGGTTAATGACCTCGTTCAAGGTCAGATGTTGGGTCTGCCCTGACGTTCCTTTATTACGGATTTTCAAGGTCATGGTCTTACCGTTCAGCGGCAAGAGTTGCGGCCTTGAAATATTATTCAAGGTGACCGTGAGGTGATTAGTTTCAAGGTCAAATTCGACATCTTATAATTTTTAAGGTCGTTATTCATTTCAAGGTCAACCTCGCATATAAAAAGAACAAGCGACTCAACTGAAGTCATTCGATTTGTAAACTTCAGCTCGTATCTGTGTGTAACAGTGCAGTGGTGTGACGATCTAAGTACATTATAAGTAAGTAAGTAATATTTTAAATTACTGTTACCATTTCTTTTACTGTACTTGTACATAATACAATTTATTTAATCTGAAACATGACTAATACTAACATTAATTTATCAAACGTTAACGATATGATTAATGGGGGTATGGAAACGTATGAACAAAAGGCAATATCTTCTTTACCAGTAAATACTCCGTTTATTATTAAAAAATTGCGAGTTGTTAATACTCGATTTGGAAAAACAATTTTGGCCATTCTATTTGATACTCGAGTAAATATTACTTTCAAATCATTCTTACCACAACGAGTCCATGAAAATTTATCAGAAGATGTAATTACTGCAATAAATGCATCGCAAGGTAAATATACATTAAGTTATTTAGGAAAAAGTACTACAACTATTCCCGGTTTGAAACCCAGAATGCTGTTAAAGATCGATATAATCTCGCAATGGTAATATAAGAAGTAAAAGTATTGGTAGAGATAATTTAAATATTATAAGATCGTTCACTATTTGCCATCATTATCATTGCTGATTGCATTATCAGAAAAAGGTAAATGTCACTTATTCTACTGCACCAACCAATATTTTGATGTAGTTATCTTTTTTAGGTCCCACTATTAAAACGTATTACCATGTGGATGCAATATTCTGCCTCACAGTGGCCCGTAGCTGAAAATTTAAATCTTGCAGTTGAAAGAATGTCATGTGAATTAAATGCCTTAAGTTTCGAATATCATCATGAAACTGTTTATGGAAATTCCGCCTTTGATGAGGAAAGTGTGATGTACTACATGAAAGAATCTGAAAAGTATGATTTGGGTGCCAAATTATGTCAAAAATATATCTACAACGTGTTAGACTTGGATGAGTTTTGTACATTAATGGTACTTGCTAACCTAAAATGTTTTCTCGCCAACATCAGTCATTTTTTGCCTGAAGATGTTGTGAATAAATTTCAACTGAATGATCCACCAAGTTATGAGGACGCAGGGAATGCAGGAGAAGAATCAGAAGTGGCCAATACAGAAAATTCATGAGAATATTTTATTTAAATATTTCTACAATATTTGTATATATATAACATAGTCAATTGGAATAAATTGTATTATTATTATTATTATTATTATTATTATTATTATTATTATTATCAGTTTTTTGAATAAATATATATACATAATAATTATAGTTACAATTACTTTATGTTTATTTATAAATATATACTTATAAATATGTATAGCATGAGTTTTATTTCTTTTCACCAATATTTTGATTTTTTCGATTTTTGGCCAGCTTTTCGGGAATCGGTCCCACTGTGCGATGGGCCTGTAACACCTACCCAGCGCATCCGAGATAAGGACCCAGCGCGTCCAGGATTGTTTCTAAGTCCGAGACTTTATTTCCTATTACCTCTCAATTGTGTTTCAGGTTTCCCAAGCTTAAATAAATTGAATGAAAACAACGAGTTCTATAAAACTGTTTATTATAATTATGTAGTAAAAATACAGAAATCATCAAGCAATAGATCACAATTTTAAATAATGTCGTCCTCAGATATCCAAGAATTGTGTTTGTGTGTGAACCCCAACCATTTAACGAGAGCTTCCGTACGACCATTCTTCCCCTTTCGACGACGAAACACTTTTTCAACTAGGTATACGTCAGGGTTTTTTGTTTTTTGAAGTTCCATCTCATAAAAACATCCTTTAATAGGTCGACCATCCATATCTTCTATATTATATGTAACAGGATTTGTTATATTTATTTTCGCCACTTTAAACAATTCCGTTGACCAATTTGCGGTGTAGCCCTTTTCAAATACTCCTTTGTATTTACTTATTCGGACGACATCCCCCAAATTAAATTTAGTTTTATTTGGGGCAACTTTCAAATTATTGTATGCCGATAGCACTGTACGTGGAGTCACTTCGGCAGGTTTCATTTTTATTGTCCGATGTACTGTGTTATTATATTTGTGAACGATGTGTGGTAGAACGTTCAACCAGTTGTACTCGCCTCTAGCCGAGAATTCTTTGTACAGCCAGTTTTTTAATGTTCTTATAACCCTCTCCACAATTGAAGCCTTCTTAGTGCTGTATGTTGAATAATGATTAATTCCATATCTTTTCATTAATTTCGAAAACATCTTATTATAAAACTCACTGCCTTGATCGCTTTGTACGTTAGTAGGTGAAAATCCAGCTTCTCGAATCACATTTTTCATGGCACTAGTAACCTCCGAACCCAATTTACTTGCAAGGGGCTGAGTCCATACGTATTTAGAGTAACAATCGATTACTACAAGGATATATTTGTAACCGCGATTTTTATCTGCATATGGTTGCATTTCAGCTAAATCGATTTGCCACAAATCACCGAATCCCTTAATTATTGTCTTCCTCCGATGAAAATTTCGTCTAGTAGATCTGTGCAGTTCGCCAACAACTTCCAATTTCGCTTTACTAACCATCTCCGTTATTGCAGTATCTCTCCTGTTGATTGCGGATCGAGGGGGATTACTAAAAGGTCGGTATCCGAAGACGTCTCTTCCGACTGATGGGTTTGCATTAATTGCTCTATTTTAGCTATCTTTCCCGTTAATATAATATTTTGCTTTACGATCGTACTCTGACATTCGATAAATTTACGATCAACGTAATTTATCAAGTCTACATTTAGTTTATTATCTCGTACATCCAAAATATTTTGGTTCTCCTCTTTCAAATTTGTTTTCATCTTTTCTATATCCTTTATTAATGTTTCGGTGATCGAGTTACTCGACTCATGTATAGTTTTCAGAGTCTCTCGAAGACACTCAACAAACCGTATATCAACATAATTACGTGTAGCACTATCTTGAGCATCTCGAGGTTCTCTAACATTCTTTAAACATTTGTCCTGAATATCATAATTATTATCATCGGTCAGCTTGAAACCGATACCGGGTGGTCCACGAACGAATACTTTTTTTACGCCAGTTCTACGCCCAAATTTGTCTACAGTGTTGTTACCGGAGGCCATTTCTAACAACATCTGATATGATCAGAACAATTCGCATTGTATTATAGTTGTGGGTTGCGATGCGCACATTATTAATAGATTATGCCCTCTTCACGCAGCTCCTCTATTATACTCAAGATCTCGTTATCGTGACCATTATGGCCCGCCATTTTTGAACTCCACAATAATCTAAGTCGATCTACTAATTCCTTGGGTTTATTCCAATATACGTAGTCGACGGTGCGACGGTTGACAACTTTCTGGATGGGCAATTCAGAAACATTCAACCCTTTTCCGCTATGTTTTGATCTTGTTTTAACTCCTTCAGATAAAACTGGCTTTATGATTTCTAAATATTTCCTTGATTTGCTCACGCTTTGGCCTCTTTTGATGTCGTAATCTTTGTAAGCGGCATTTGTCAATTTTAAAATTTCACCATAATCTCGTAAACTTTTCTCACTGAGAGCCCATTCAGTCTTGCGTAATACTGGCGGCACTTTAAGAAATATTAAATCATATAATTCAGAATTGCCTTGGAAACTTTTAATTTTCTTATTGCCTCGCCAAATTGACATGGTACTTTGGGAAAATCGCACCTCTGTATTTCCCATTAGTAACTTGTTCGCATTTGGATCAAATCGTATACCATATTTGGTGTCGTATCCGTATTTATTCGATTTCAGATCTTCGATGTAAATAGAATACGTATGTGCACTGTCGCTGCTAATATCGGAAGTAGTTGGCGTAGATGTTATTGCCGATAAAGATGTGTCTGGAGGTGTCGGTATAAGCGATTTATCGATTTCGACATCCTCGTATTCGTATTCGTATTCTTTATCAGACCCATCCTTAATTGTGTAACTTCTTATGGATGAGGAAGTGTCAGTGTCTGGATCTCTGATGGTTGAAGTCAACGCTGGTTCGCTTGATCTCGATGGTGTGGCAGATAACCGAGATTTAGTTTCTTCTGCGGTTGATGATATACTTTTTAAAGGTTTCGTAATGGGTTCGTACAGCTTTTCCAGGAGTACACTATCTTCAATACGTCTATTTTTCACCATATTAAATTTTTTTCTAACAGCATCAGTCGCTTCTATCAGTTTCCTTTTCAAATCAATTTCTTCATTAGTTTTCTCTTTTTCGTAGACCATTGCTATGAATGTGATGTATCCTTGGCCTTGTCTAACTACCGAATGAACCGTTCCGCAGATTGTCTTACAAATAAATGTAACTATCCAGACATTTTCGATACCTTCCATTTTGCATTTCGCTATCTTTGTCAATTACCAGAAAACCATATTTATTTTTCCAACATTCGGCGCACATCTCCAAGAATTGTGGAAATGTTATATCTGGTGCCACATGATCGGCAAATATGTGTCGAAGGTTTAATTCGTCCTGTTTAAAGAGTACAATAAAATTTGCATTGTCACGTATTAACTGTTTGGGAACGCGTGAATATGTTTGTGCCAAATAAAAACAATCTATATTCTTATGGCGACCCATACTAAAATATGATCTGATCACACCCTGCTTTTCACAGATTACGTCATCAAATATAAATATGGAGTCTTGCTTGGCCTCAGATGGCTCCATGATGTGCGTATTGTCGCTGTGTGTGTAAAATCCTAATCCATCGATTGGTGTTAATATGCTACGAAGATACTCATATTTTGGCTGATACAACGACTTTGAATATATGTATACATTTGCAAATCGCAAACCTCGCGGATGCGTTAATAGAGATATCATAACATTTGTTTTTCCACAATTTGATGGGCCTATTATAAGAGCTCGAACTGTTTGAGGGAGAAGCTCACCGTGACGCATTAGTTGATGATGGTTAATCGCTCCACCGCTTATTTTTTCATCTAAATTGTCTACTACAAACTTATGTTTCTGAGGAACAATTCTCATTTTGTATTAAATATCGTTTATTTAAACGTATGTCGAGTCCGATATTTCTTATTTTAATGTCTACCGTCGAACGAAAAGGTTGTCCGAGGTGTTTATACTGTCGCGGAAGTTCGATAACTGGTAGTGGAATTGTTAATTCGCTGATTAATAAACTTCCTATTGAACTGCATTTGCCTGGTGGCTACCAATACTGCGGCCCTGGTACTAAATTAAGAAAAAGACTTGCCAGAGGCGATCCGGGCATAAATCCTCTAGACGTCGCATGTAAACATCACGACATTGCTTATAGTCAAAATACGGATTTAACTGCGCGACATAAAGCTGATTACGAATTAGAACAACGTGCTTGGGAAAGAGTAAAATCTAACGACGCCAACGTTGGAGAGAAGGTTGCAGCTTTATTAGTTACGAATATTATGAAAGGAAAGCAGCGATTCGGATTGGGTTGCCAAACAACAACAACAAAAAAAAATAAAGAAAAAAAGGAAGAAGAATCCAACAAAGAATGACAAAAAAATCGCATTCGGCAGCGGTATCGTACAAAAAGTGCGTAACAAATTAAAAACAGGTGGTTGTAAAACTATAGCTTTAAAAAGTCCCCGGAAGGCTGTTGAAATTGCTGTGCACGCAGCCCGGCAAACTCTGAAAAATGCAGGTGGTAAACGACGAATTCGTACCCCCCGTATAATACCGATCCCTAAGACAGGAGGAATTCTCCCTTTATTACCAATATTTGCCGGATTGTCGGCACTAGGAACTCTCGCCGGTAGTGCGGCAGGTGTTAGCAAAGTGATTAATGACGTAAAGCTTGGTAAACAAAGGTTAGCTGAAGCCGAGCGACACAATAGAAGTATGGAATCTATTGCTCTAGGTAAAAATGGGAAAGGATTATATTTGAAACCGTATAAAACTGGACTGGGACTCTATTTGAACGCGAGAAATCCAAAAAACTATTAAACTCCCTACCCCGCAGGCCGCTCACCGATCTAGATCTAACTGCCTATTCTATTAAGATGAAAATACCACATTTCAGAGGAATATTTATGAGGAATAATTTGCCTGCTGATGGTCCTCGTAAAAATGAAGCGGCAATTGTTAATTTAGATGATGTAAACGGCGTAGGGACACATTGGGTTGCATATAGGAAAAGCGGTAAACTAGTAAATTATTATGACAGTTTCGGCGATTTACCCCCACCTATCGAATTGGTGCAATATTTCGAAAGTGGCGGGGTTGACTCCAACAGTATCTGCTATAACTATGAACGGCATCAAAATTTTAATACAGTTTGGTGCGGACACTTGTGCTTAAAGTTCCTTTTAAGTGCTTCGTCTGAAAAGTATTCCTAATGGAGACGACACCACAAATTGATCGCGAACAAATCAAGAGAATGGGACACTCTCTCATTGCTTTCTCTCGATTACGTAGTTTAACAAAAATGAGTAGGCATCAACTTGCGGATATGCCCAAAGAAGTTATTATTGCGTGCGCTTCAAACGAAATTGCACTAGTGTGGGATAAGTTACCAGAACATTTACGAAGTGATGTCGACATAATGAAATATCAGTACTGTTTGGAACATTTTACTGAAGGTGACAACAGTGACATTGATAAAGACGTCAACGATGGGCCCCCGCCACGCAAATTAATTTGTTGCTATTGCAATATGAGTGACGTAAATGTGGCCACAGATAATCAGATTGGGGTGTCGCCACTCATGACGTCGGCGCCAATGGAAAATCAACAGAAACGCAAAGGATTGTTTTTAAACTGTTGTAATCAATAAATTAATGTACATCGGAAGAACTTCATCAGTCATGTCGCGTACGTTCACTTTGTCTGGACAATCCAGTGTTCTTAATGCTGATTTTTATCCACCCATCGAGTTAGAGTTAGGAAGAAGTTATGGATTAGGCTTGCTTGGCTTTTATTCATACAATTCTATTCACAACGTCGATGGACACAATAATGTGTTTGTGTACAGGAAAAAAGGCAATAATATACGAGAACTTATTCTAATACCACCTGGAGCATACGAGATTGAAGAAATTAATAAGACAATATCTAATGCAATAAGATTTCGAAATGGCACCGGTTCTGAAAAGCAAAATGACGAAAAGTTGTTTTCACTGCAGGCCAACAATAATACATTGAAGTGTGAAATTTATTCGGAATATGAAATTGATTTTACACCTCTGCATTCTATTGCCACATTGCTGGGCTTCGAAGCACAACGTTTAGAGCCAAATACGATTCACCAGTCTACCCTGCCTGTCAATATAATGAAAGTACGAATTGTACGTGTTGATTGTAATATTACCTCTGGTGCGTACCTCAATAGTGAACCCGTGCATACGTTGTTTGAATTTGATGTTGACGTTGAGCCCGGTCACAAACTTACTAAGGAACCCCAAAATATTATTTATATGCCAGTTAAACCAGATGGTCGTCATTTTATCGACAACATTACTCTAAGTATATTGGATGACAACGGTGATTTAATCGATTTTCGTGGAGAGAAAATAATTGTGAAGCTCGAATTGAAACCATTATAAAAATTACATTGATCGTCAACACAATGGGTTTTATATACAACACACAGTTGTTCCATGTACGCCGCTCTCATCAGAATGGTCCTACATATCGAGCGAATCGTCACGATAAAACTCTAAAGATCAACAAAAGGAACTTCATTCGCTCTAAGACAGTTAAACCATCAACACGTCACAAACTATCTCCTGAGGACCGCATATTTCTTCAGTCAATTGGACTTCGTTTAAAGCATAAGGCATAACTATACATATATAAAATGGTTATATCTACCACCAGCGAAAAGTTGGAAGTTTTCGACGAACCTGTATTTGACAATTCAGTATTAAGTTTACATGAGCATACTTACAAACCGTATGGGTCTCCAAGCTACAGAAACTCAGATGAAGTACGGATTCAAGTTCACTTTCAAGACCTAATGCTTGACGTTGCAGACAGTTACATTTACATAGAGGGGAAATTTACATCAAGTGATCCTACCAAAACCTGCTACCTGGCTAATAATGCGTTAGCGTTTCTTTTTGAAGAAATTCGATATGAAATGGGTGGCGAGCAAGTAGCGGTAATCCGAAAACCGGGAATAACTACTGCACTGAAAACAATGGTGTCATTTGGTGAATCGCAAACCAGATCATTGTTAACCAGCGGCTGGGGTCTTACGCAAACGAAGCAGGATATATTTGACAGTAGCAGCAATATATTTAGTGGAAAATTACCTCTTAAGTATCTCATGGGCTTTGCTGAAGACTATACCAGGGGAGTTTTAAATGTTAAGCAAGAATTAATATTTACTATCGCCCGCAGTTTTAAGAACTGTTACGTTGGTGAAGTAAACGCTAACATTGAAATAAATAAAATAGAATGGAAAGTCAGACACATCGTACCAGAGGATAAGCAAAAACTTAAACTACTTTCCCGTCTTAATAAAGGCAATAGTAAAGCTTATGTTAAGATGGCTTATCGAATGTGGGATCTTTATGAGTTACCTACATTACGAGAAACATCGTCGGATGTGTGGGCCATCAAAACTAGTAATAGCCTCGAAAGACCTCGTTACATTATCGTCGGTTTTCAAAACACAACTCACTCTGACAACATAACAATGGATGCGACAAAATTTATCGATGCTGACGTCAATAATATTAGACTCTACCTAAATTCAGTAGTCTTTCCATATGAACGCTGGAATCTAGATTTTTCCAAGAAACTCTACTCTGCAGCGTATTATGCCTATGAAAATTTTCAGAAGAGCTTTTATGGCAAAGACATGAGCGAACCATTGATGGATTTTGGAGGATTTTTAAACAATCCATTATTTGTAATAGATTGTTCTCATCAAGCTGATGCTTTGAAATCTTCCACTGTGGATATAAAACTTGAGTTTGAGACGCGGAAAAAATAAGTTTCCCCCAAACACAAAAGTATATGCATTGATTATTCACGACGCTTACCTAACATACAACATAATGGATGGTTCCGTCCATAATGGTTTTCCCGTACTAAGATAACTTATTATTGATGAAAATAAATATAAAAAATAATTGTTTTTTTTTTTGTTACACTTTCCCAATCATCATCCTTACACTTCCCTACCTATATATAGAAATATATAAAAACATGTATAGTCCTTAAGATTTTTATTGTCATACAACAAAATAAATACAATTATTATAAAAGGTGACATACAAAAGTGAACTATTTCAGGGTAATAAGTAATATCGATCAGGTATGAATTTTCCAGTTATTTCTAAAAAAAGTGAAGGGATTCAATTATTTTTTAAATCCTCTATTGCTGCTAATAAATCATCCAAATTTTGTTCTGATGAACAGAATTCGGAATTTCTTTCTGAGTCAATAATGTTTTCATCTAGTTTATTCATTGCGCTGATTAACCATCTCAAATTTTGTTCAGGACTGGTTTGAAAAAATGTGATATCATTGTGCCCCCATGCTAGAGTTTTACTCGTATTTGGAATAATAAAACGTTTATCATCGTTATACGATAATGCAACTTTGTTTTTCATTTCGGTATACATATCATGCAAGTAAGTTGTGAAAGTATTCATTTTTCTAAAAATCAACCCTCCGTTCTCTACGATTTTTTTATAGTCACCAATGGTTAATTGGTTATTAATAACACATTTCTTTACGCCTTTCGCTTTTTTTAACTCATTTTCCATAGATTGTACATAATACGCTTTAGCGCCAGTGCCATAAAAACATATAATGGGATCTGCTGGAAATTCGTCTTTCATTTTCCCTAGAACTGACTGACTCACTGGAACATTAAATTTATTGTCCGCATTATAATTTGATGTATCAAATTCATTTTGATTATCTTTTATGAAATTATAAAAATTGTCGGTATATACTTTGATTATTAACGAATCTGTGTCGGTATAAAGCAGTGATGCATTGGTGCCATAATGTTTCTTTATAACATTATAAAAAAAATCATACAATACTGTCTTGGATAACTCTAAAATAGAAAATCCGATATAAATCGGTTTGTTATACATAACTTTCAGCGCACTCAAATGAATTGCTACAAAATTTTCAGAAAAAATGGAACAGGTTTTAAAATTTGGGCGTGCTATCAATTCACTAGCACCTACCTTGCGACCATTTTTTTTCCCAATGTGTTAGTAATCGAATATCTCTTCTGTTTTCTACATTTTCCATAGTTTTGCCAAATACAGCATTGTTCATTAACTTATAAAAATCTTTTTTAAATTTATTTAGTGCTCCGTTTCTCATCTTCGTGTTTAAGTCAATATATTTCTTTAACCAACATGACTGATTGAATTTTAGTACTCGGTGAATTTTTTTAACACTAGACCATTTTTAATCGCCTGTTGCAAATTTTTATAATGGACCACGTAATTTATTTTGTCATTTAAATTCGGAATTAACTTTTTCAATTTAGATTTTGAATTCGGTGGAACCATATTTTCGACTAAGAATGGAAGATCGGAGTGCATGTCATGTAATTCTTGTGGATAATAAACGTCTACTTCCAAAATAAATCCTTGCGGTCCATCATCTGGAATTTGCGTGATATCAAATGTTGAAATTTCGTTTTCGGTTAACGAAGTGAATCCTCCAGTGGGTAAAGCTTGTGACATACTGTGGCCGTATAAATTTGTTGCGTCTAAATACATAATAAAAGATGACGGTTCATCAGCGTTATAATTTGGAAGAAAAATATTATTCGCAATATGTTTTCTTTCTGAACATTGACTTATTCCACCTCGAACACCTCGTTTCAGCAAATGAACCATATCTATGTCGGTTAGCAATTCTAATTCGACATTGGTTAATTTTAGCATGGCATCCCAGGCCAATCCCGGTGCTGTAAAGTATTGTGTTGGGTCTAGCTTATAATTTTCAAAACAAATTTTTCTAAAATTTTGAAATACATCACATAAGAGAAGCACATCAGATTTCAAATATATATCTGAATATTCACCCAAAGTATGACAACCGAATAAATTCCATACCTTTTGAGCTCTCTCATAATCTACATCTTTTATGTGTGTTTCACTTAAATTATCATAAAATTGCTCTTTTGACGGTAGATATTTTAAATTTAACTTATCCAAATTATCAACAAAACTGTATGGAAATACCCCTTTTTGCCGCATTAATCTAAACTGTGATTCATCTGGAAAATATTTTCTAGTTTCATGAAACAAATCTGACCTCAAATTTTCACCTAAATTTTGTAAAGAAGATGCCATAAATTTAAAACTGTCTATGAAACGGAGTTTTAAAAATTTTTTTGTAAGACAAGCTTTTTTTATCAATGTAAGTGTCTACATGTAGGTATTTAGTGAAAGAAATATATTTTTCTTTACTCTGAGCTATAACATCTGCATTTTTTTTATCGGAAAATAATTCTTTAATAAACATATGACAATCGTAGCCGCTCATGTTGTGAAATATTATGGGTATAAAATTTGGGATCTTATAATTTAAATTACATGTGGAATGTGCATGAAATCTTATTTTCCCAGTCAAGTGACAATGATCCTTAACCCTTTGTTCCCTTCTAGAAACGGTTTTTCACAGATGCCACAAGCTTCAGCCCTGTTTAAATCATATTCTTTTTCTCTAGTAAGATGTTCCATTGGTATAATTGGTTTTAAATAATTTTCATAGATTCTAGTCAAATCATTCTCAATCTTGTTTACAAATACACTAGCAGCGTTTGCACCACGATAAAGTTCAAATTTAGAAAGAGAATCGTTATATGAGCACTTTATTATATAGGCGAATGAATAAGGTTCATGCCTAAATGTCCTATTTGTATAAGAATATTGAGGATTAGGTTCACAAGTATCTATAGGTTTCAACACTGACTCAAAATCAGCATATACGACAAAAGGAACTTCTAATTGCTTTTCAAAATTCACAAATTTTAATATATTTCCAGGCACATAAGCTCCGTATTTGTTCTTTTTAATCTCTGCTGATGGTGTTGACGTACATAGATGATTGCAGTCATTTTGTTGATGTTGAAATAATAAATTTTGATTACCAAAATATAATAGGCACCCATCACAGAAATATTTCTTATGCTGAGAATTTGAAATTTGAGATGAAACCAATCTTGATAAGTTTTTGATCCAACAGTAATGACTATTGCCACATTCATTGGTTATCAGCAGCAAATTGATATGTATGTGTAATTTTTTCTGAGAAAAATATAACGGTCCAACAACTCGATATACGATTTTATCGTTTTCGAAGTTACTTTCCAGAGTATATACGTTAATAGAAATGTTATTCCTCAACTCAAATTTTGGAATATCCCGTAGTTTAACTGGAAAAGTCATACCTTCTATGTCTAACACTGTAGAAAAGTGGGGGTATGATGATACATCCGATGCCGTTTCTCGAACAGGGTGTAGTGCAGATATAATCGCCCACAAAAAACAGCATTGGTCTTGATTGTGTACATTCACAACTGCTGTCTTCTTTTCAATAGAATATGGCAACTTTATATAAGAGGAACCACCAAAACCACTGAATTTGTTTACATTTACTTCAACATACATAATATATTGCAACGCCCACCCTAAAAACAAATAATAATTAAGTTTTTTTTTTTTCATTTCAATAGGTACCAGTAATATTACCTGAATCACGTTCTTGAAATTCTGACATTTGTGTTGTCATTATATCTACAAATACGTAGAAAACATCATTTAAGTCTGCGGCAGAATCGATAACTTTATTGGTTGTGTTAAAGCTCTTATTGTCAACAATTTCTTGAGTCTGCAAAATGTACCTCCCAAATAACTCCATATTCACTTTAACTGCTTTATGAATTTTTATGGCCTCACTCAGTAGGTGAATAACTTTATTCTTAATGGATTCAAAGAATATTTTATAATCACTGTACCTATGTTCACTATGTACTCTATAACTTGCTATTCTTCACTTAAATGCAGTTTGAATTAACTGCACACCTGGCATAAAGTCCACACAAGCGTTAGTTCTGTGCTGCAGGGTTCTCCAATGAGATACTTGAGTATTCGACGAAATCATTTTATTACAGCAGTTACAAATAACCCCTGCATTATTGGAAGTGGACGGCCTCTCATTCACTCTCGATGTAGACGCTCCCTCATTTATTGTTGATGCAGACGACATTTTTTTCTAACCTAAACTTTTTTGATGTAGGTCCTTCATTCCCACTACACGACTCCGTTAAATGTCTCTTTAAACTACACACTCTGGTAAATTGTTTCCCGCAATTGTTACACAAATACATTTTCACAATTTATGCAAGACCACACTGGTCAGAAATAGTTCACAGTTTGTATGTGTCTAAAGCAAGAACGCGTCACTCGCTTTTATATAGAAGTAAGACCTTGAAAAGGACCTCCCATACCCTTTGGACCGCCCCTGGGAAGGGAAGGGAACACTTAGATAGGAACCTATGGTTGTATACTTCAAGGTCGACGACAACCAATCATCTATTTCTTAAGCGTGAAGGTGTTTCATTTGACCTTCAACGAAATAACGACCATGAAATAAATAACGGTCCTGAAAAATGGCCCAGCCTACAGTTATAGCCCGTGTACTTGGATGAAAAAAAATGTGATTTGTTCTTATAACTAACTATCCTGTATTATTGCTGGAGTGTTGGGGATATGTGTGGAATACATGCACTGTTAAATTTAATATATGTATAATTTATATATTTAACATATATATAATTTATGTTTAATATAAAAAAAATAAAATAAAAATTTGCTTAACGGCTAATTTTATATAATATAGTACATATTCATAGATTCATTAAAATAGTAATTTTCCATTTTTTTTTTAGTAGATTTAAAATTTAAATTACTATATTTTAAAAGATGGAGAGGGGAATTGAGGGCACGGATGTACAAATTCAACGTTTTGAAAAAAAATATGTTATACAAAGTATTTCCTGGTTTACTTAAAATAAAAGATTCTATATTATTCACAAAAATGTTTTCTGATTTATATATGAACTTACAAAAAAGTTCATGTGGTGTTTTTAGGCTTCCAAATAGCGATGTTTCAAATGCTTTAAAATGAATAAATACATTTTAATTATCTTTTTTTAGTAGACCGAAGTAGAGTTACCGAATGTAGTAGAAAGCTGTAGAGAATTTATTGTTCCACTGTCAACACCACATAAATGTTTAAAAGTACCACTGACTACAGAAACCTTAGTAGTATAAGTACAGAAGGTAATGCACTAATATATGTTACGGGCTATCTTATTAAAAAATGTCTGGTACAACATTCTTGTCCGGTATGTTTAGAATTTATAAATGCAAATAATTTAGAAACAACGGTGGTGCATTTTGCTAAACTCAAAGCTTACACTACTGCAAATTTACCATTCAACGGTTTAACAGTCCCTTCACTTACTATATAGTGCAACTAGAAAATATATTCATTGAAAATTTCAATAAACTGGCCTCGGCCGACTCTATAGGAACTAATATCAAAACATTATTAAATAATGTACATTTTACGCATCTTTGTGAAACTTTTCCATTAGATTATCTAATATTTATTTATATTATGTTTCGTTTATTTAATACAGTAAAGTTCGCAAACCGTGTTATTAAAAGTAAAAAAAAAAACTCACTAAATCAACAATATTAAAAAAAATTGTGAATATAATGTTAATGATCTATCTGTTATAACTTATCTGTTACATATATTAGTCTTACTCAATGTTGCAATGTAATCAGTTTAATAAACATTCTGATGTTATTCACATTGTTTTATTCCAATAAAATATTTCAATTCAATACAAATCCATATTCACAACATACCAAAGTACATTTTTACCGTCCCCCGTAACAACGCTCGGGAATTAGTCCGCGTACTTATCCGTAAACCCCCGTACAACCGTAGATGCGGCGGCCTAAATAAATAACGACCTTGAAAAGATCTGGGACTGCATTTTTTTATTGAACATGTTGACGTATTGCTTGAGAAATCTACATATTTCAAGACTGTCACTATTGCCATCAAAAGGGATATCAGGGTAGACCCACAAACAATGCCCGACAAACGACAACCAATAAACTATTTTCAGCCATAAAGATACGTTATATAGATATTTGAGTATCGTAAAATCATGTAACACCTAAATAGAAATAAATTTACCACATCTATGGTAACATTACATTTTTTTTTAATATAATTCTCATGGGGTTCCCCATTATTCAAAATTATAATTAGCTACATGAGATGAATTAAAAATATGGTAAAAGTATGAGAGTCATGCACGGTGACCTTGAAGAATATTTCATGTTGGGTGCTCCAAGTTCAATAATTATCTGTGTAAAAGAAGTAACTTTTTTTTAATAAGGAAGTACACGACACCAAATGCGTATGCTCCTTTTTGTATACGTAAAGATAACCATATAATATCTTGAAACTCATGCTATACATATTTATAAGTACATATTTATAAATAAACAAGTAATTGTAATTATAATTATTATGTATATATGTATATTCATTCACAAAACTGATACAAATAAATAAACAACGACCTTGAAATAAACAACAACCTTGAAATAAACAACAACCTTGAAATAAATAACGACCTTGAAAATGTTTTAATTTGACCTTGAAATTAATTTCAAGGTTATATTTAATTTGGCCTTGACCTTGAAGAAAAACCGTTACAAAGGAATGTCAAGGTCAAGGCCGAGTGGTGGGGGGTGGCCGAGACACGGAAAGGAATGTCAAGGTCAAGGCCGAGTGGTGGGGGGTGCCGCCGAAACGGTATTCGCACCCTACTAACATATGCTTCAACACAGCCAAGATTCAATTAACGGGTCTAACGTTTAAATCCCAATTAATGGACGCAAAAAAAAGCAATTATACGACTCGACACGTATATCAGCTACAGGGAAAAGATGTAGTGTTGCGAAAATTCGAATTAAATAATTCGCATAATTCGATAGTAAATTAAAAGCAACTAATTCGATTAACTTTTTCGATATATCGAGATAAAAATTAGTAGTATTATTTATTATTTAGTATTAGTACTCCGACGGGAAACGGAATTATGAATTATTCAACTGGTATACGCCTATACCTACGTGGAGGAATATCTACGATGGAGGTCGAGCATAAAGAAACCAAATCTGGTTTCTTTATGAGGTCGAGTGTCGAGTGTCGAGTGGAGCATTCGTAGAGGGAACTGCTGAACTGCAAGACTGACTGGATGACCCCTATCAAAGGGAGATGAAATGCGAGATATTTATTTACTTAAGCAGGAAAATAATAACTAATAGATATTTCCAATTAATAATAGAATATTTTCGAGAAAAATGCAAATATGGCAATATGGTAGTTACTGGTTACTAGTATTAAATTTTCTAAGTATGTACTAATAATCGGGTATCTGCCTTCCTAACCGTTTAATTTCCGTTCGGATCTCGTATGTAATATAAATTTATAATTCCACTAAATAATTCGAATTATTAATTCGATTTTGAAATATGAATTATTACTAATTATTCGATTGTGAAAATAATTCGATTATTCCCAACGCTAAAAAGATGTCTTCCGTCCAAAATTGGAGAGGACGGCCACGGAATATCGAGACAGCCAGAAGGTGCGCGCTTGCGAACTTACGAAACACGGAACAACAGCGCCATCGAGCGGAACTAATAAGCTATTAAATATCGGTAACTAGTCAGATACTCCACAGCAGTGCAAACTGAACACGTAACAAAACATTCAAACGACTGGAACCCACCAGCTGAAGGCTATTCCAGTATATGAGTTCCAGCACTGCTATGAGGAATGGAAGAACCGTCTCCAGCGCTGTGTGGCTTCCCAAGGAAGTTGTTTTGAAGGAGATAATACTGAATTGTAACTCTATTCGAATAAAAAAATTTAAAAAATCTGTCTCAGTACTTAATTTGCACACCTCGTAGCTCTCAGGGCATAAACATCAATGCATCTTAACGCATAAATAAATAAATAGATGTAATACTAAATGGACGTATTATTTATTATAAGACTCATTAAACAGAAGGGTACTTGAAAATTTAACCACTGGTTAAGTGAAACATTATCTCGCAAGCCGGCCCTCCTGTTTAACTGGAACATTATTTCTCAAGTCGTCCCGATTTTGAGGGCTATCCGTTTTAGAAAAGCTTGTAGAAACAGAAAAGAAAAGGAATGTGCACAATTACTTTCATCCGGCTGACAATTATGTTCTTTATGAGATTTCTCGCTAAATTCCGGTAATAATTTTGAAATGAGATCGTCTATCCCCTTTATTACATTCATAAGATAATTGGCAGTTAAGACACTTTAAGGGAAAAGCAAACAGATAAACTAAGTAATAATTTTCTCGCGCTGAAATGCTGAAATTCCCCTATGCAAGTAAAGAAGGTGATTCAAAATGTTAAATGAACAGAAGTATCTAATTTACACCAGCTAAAAGAAAGTCGATAATATGGCCTTAATAAACTGGCAAAGATTAATTAGTGATTAAGTAGGTAATTGTCAAGAATTTTATTTGCCTTTAGAAATTGTATAGATTATAATAAATTATATTTAATGCTTCTGTTCTCCGTTTTTATGCTAGATCTTGAATATTGAGATCTGGTAAATGGTGATTTGATTCTAAAGAGTTATTAAAACATGTAGTCTGTTTTTTAGTCTAAAAGAGCGCAAGTGCTCTGTGTATGAACTTTACTAATAGTAAATGTGGACATAGATCTAGACCGACATCGCGTTAGGAGGGGTTGGAAAGGGTAAATAGAACAGAAGATACATAGAAATACAGAGAAAATAGACAACAAGGAATTCTCCAGCAAATTGTGAACTAAGAGACTTGGTTAATGAAATTGTACACCTCATCAAGTAGCAAAGTCTTTCTATCGACGAATAAGGGCAATAGAAGCAATTTTAATTACATTTCGTTATTCTATGAATAAGTTTAAATAAGAAATATATATGTAGGGTGGGCCATCAGATGGTTTCTTTTTTAAAATTGCTATTAAAATTACATCATTGAATATTTTTAAATGATTGTTGCTTTATTCAAGAAGGTATGCCTTCCCATTATTTATGAAAAACAATTTCAGTTAAATGGTTGCCGCGGCTGGCTTGGCAATAGTTCATTCTTTTCACCTAATTTTGCAGTACATTTTCGATTATTTGTGACTCGATTGATGTTGTCCTTCAGTGCGTCAATTGTTTGTCTATCGTTGGAGTAACAAAGATCCTTAACATGTCCCCATAAAAAAATAATCCAATGGCGTTAAATCGCAGCTGCGCGATGGCAAATTAATGTCTCTAAAACGGCTGATAACACGATTGTTTTACGGCTTGTGTGACATGTTGCTCCAACCTGCTAGAACCAAAGCTCGTCCAAGTCCAAATCGTCCAATCGCGGCCACAAAAAATCAGTTAACATGTCACTGTAATGCTGTTACCATCTTCATTTTGAAAGAAGTACGGACCAATGATGCCACCACACCAAACCCACACCTAACAGTCACTCTTGCAGGATGCATTGACTTCTCTATGACTACGTGTGGATTTTCGGAACCCCAAATCCTAGAGTTCTGTTTATTAACATGTCCTCCAAGACAAAAATGAGCTTCGTCCGAAAAATTGATTTTTCAATTGAAATCGGCGTCATTTTCAAACTCATTTAAAGCCCACATGGAGAAGCGATAACGAAGTGGATGGTCATTTTCCTTTACCTCTTGAATAAGTTGCAACTTGTAAGCAAATAATCCGAGGTCTTTATACAATATTCTCCTCAGTGAAGTACGACTGACATTAAGTTGTTGTGCTCAGTGACGAGTTGAGGTTCTTGGATTTTCACGCACACTTTGGGCAACAGCAGCAATTCTTTCAGCTGTGCGCACTGGACGAACACGTGGATTACTTCTGTTATCCATAAGCATGCCAGTTTCACGAACTTTCCTTAACTTTCTTACACCAGGCGCTGACGGAGCTTCATTTCGACCAAAAATTGTTCCCAATTTTCTCACTGTTTCTGCAATATAGCATTCACTTTGGAAATAATTTTTCAATATTTCCCAACGTTGTTCAAACGTAAAACGTAATCCATTTCTTATTTTTAAATATTTTGATTTAAGGTTAAAATGATTTTGATCATGCTTAGAGTTTACTAAAACATGGCTCATAGGATCTTCTAAATAGTATTTTTGTTAGCAACAGTCAACACTTTTAATTAACATACTCCCTATACCTACATAAGTAGTCTCAATAAAAATGTCAGTAACAAAATAAATTTGTTAATTGAATACGGAATCAAAATTTCTTTTTTTTCTATTTGTACCAATTTGATAAAAAAAAGCGCTACCTAAGGAATCAGTTCTTCCACATCTAATTTTTCCACATTTAATTAGAGTAACCCGCTAAAAATATTAGCAAATGTGGGAAAGAGTCCTTTTTGAGTTATTTTACATTTATGACCTCCTTGACGTTGATTAACGGGCCTCCTTGTCATCCCTGACATAATTGTATACGTTAACCTCTTACTATGCCTTGGCGTCCTTTGGTGGTCTTAATCTTTTCGGTTTTCCTGCCCCCATTAACCTCCCTATATTCCACTCGTTCTCCTTTTTCTGTCATTGCCCCCTTAATCGCATTTTATTCCACATAACCTCTTTTTGTTATATTTGTCCTCCTCCAACTCCATTTGCTCTTCTTGTCTTCCTTAATTTTTTGTCTTTTTAAAGTTCTTTTTTGTCATCTTTTTTGTCCTTCATTTGTCCTGCTTTGTCTCCCTTTTGTCTTCCCTCTGTCCTCCTTTGTTCCCTTTTTGTCTCCCCTTTGTCCTCCTTAACCATCTTGATCTGCTTTTGTCCTCCTTGTCCTCCATAACTTCCTTGTCTTTGTTGTCCTATTTAACCTCATATCGTCCTTGCCCTCGTTTATCCTCGAGATCCTTGTCCTCATTGATCTTATTGACTTCCATTTATCCTCCTTCCCCCTTAACTACTTGTTTCGTTAGACCAACTCACCTTCTTGTCATTCAACATTTCATCCTTCATGTACTTCTTGATGTGAACCAATTTACCTTCATGGCCTCCTTGAATTTGACCTCCTTTGTCCTCCTTGTCCTCTTAAACCCATGATTCTTCTTTATTCTCATTGATACGCTTGTCTCCATTGTAGATTAAGGAGGTCTTAATCTACATTTTATTTAGACGCTTATAAAATAAAATTAAGTAATTAACGAGTAAAATATTTTTTTACGTCAACTCAAATTGAAACGTTTTGATAAACTCTAAGCACTCTAGAACAAAAGACGGAAATCACAAAATTATGTGTCAAAAATTGATAAATGAGGTGATAAAAATAATTGTGCTCAGAATGGTATTTTAAATTAAACCAAGTAAAAAAAACATGACGTGCCATTAAAAATTTGGAAGCTAGAGCCATTCCAATAAAACCGGAAGCAAGTAAAATATGGGGTCTATGTCACCGAATGCAGATTTATGTATAATATATACAGGGTTAGAAAGTCCAAGATTTCAAAGCCGAGCATTAAAAGATAGAAAAGAATAAACTCTTCAAATAAAGGGAACTGACAGAGAAATATTATATCCATAGTTGCCACACTAATATGTCTTTTTAAAACTTTTATGAGCGTTATTCTCTGTCTTTCGTGATAGGGTAGCAATAAAATTATGTAGGCGGGACGCCCCGCCCACAAATTATAATGCGCCCGCGTGAATTGAATTCTTGTCTAGACTCTAGAGAACAATAACCGAAATAAGGAATCAGTTTAGCAGTGTCTGCGTAAATAAAATATTCATATTGTAATTAAATAAAACGATGACGGTATACACTAAGGAGGAAAAAGTGCAAATAATTAAGTAGTATTTCATCTCTCAGAGCGCTTAAGAAGTTGTTGGGCGATTTGCATTTTCATTTGAAAACCGGCCAGTACTGTAAAAGGGCGAAAAACGAAGCACAAAGGGGCGACATTTTTGAACCACTTATTCAATAGGCATTTTTTCTTTCTTTCGTCTTATAACCGGGTTGATTTATATTTTAATTTTTTTATTTTGTATAGAACTTCAATTTTATTTTCTTGCAGACCGGTTAGTTAAGGAATACAGAAATTTGAAAATAAATACAATTATGTTCGTACACTTATTTTAAGTGTACCTATGGGATAATTGTAAAAGTCAGAATTACGCAAGAATTTCGTTTCATACAGCTAAGTCGATGTACACCCTCATAGCTGCGAAAAAGTACTGAGTCCCACTCGACTCAAATTCGGCGATAGGCGTGTAGGTAATACACCTCTCCACTTTCTATTACGCGCAGGTCTCATACATTTCTAATACGTGCACAAGCGTGTAACACTGTTGCATCTAACTGTCTTTGTCTCTCCTTACTGGTGTCTTTTAACTTATTCTCTTCTACATATGTATCGACAATATGTAAAGGTGCAATTTCCTAGGGTGTATTTCTAAAACTTCATTATTTTATCACTTAAAAGAAAAAAGTCACTTTCGAGAATCACCCTGTATACAACATTTCTGTAGCTATTAAAAAGCAATAATAATTTCAACCTTTTAGCGGTGTGGAAATGCGGGTTAAAAAATCGAACTTATTAATTAGACTCGCAATTTATAGTTAAATTTAATTTCCCCTGTCCTCAACCTGACTGCTGGTCGATATATCATGTAAAAAATTTGGCGCGAAAGTTTGTGAGTGTTTTCCTACGTAACTTGATGCGATGAATCCGAGAAAAATAGTTAAACAAATCCTGGAGGCATCCTTGATCCTGAAAATCGCCATTTCAAGGTCAATTTAATTTTTTTGTTTATTTTGGTCTCAAAAATTGCTGCTCTCTAGGGAATACAGCAGAGGTTGAAAAGATCGACTCAGCAGTCCACAAAATGACGACTCATCCAAAAAAATAAAACGTCATCAAAGCTGGGCGAGCAAAAAATGTGTATTTCTATTCTTGATCTTAAGTTTATAACATTACTTAATTGTCAAGGCTTAAGTTTATAACCTTACTTAATTGTCAATTGCTTACATTATGTGACAGTCATCTCTCCGATCTTAAACTTTGTACACGCATAACAATAACGTTTAGGAAGAACATAGATTTACATGGACATGATTGACCAGCTGTGTTGCACGCAATTATCAATTTAATGTTGAGTGTTTCACACAGTCGGGCTGGCGCTCTGTCGACGAGGCAACGCCGCCGTCTCCTAATTGTTCCTTTTTGCGTTTCTTCCCTGCCTCAACGCCACATTGCACTCCCCGTAATTGTTTTGCTGAAATAAAACGACCTTTCCTACATAACATCAGATTTCTCATTTGATTTATCAAAATTTCCGCTTAGCCGAACCATTACCGACAAACTTTTTAAGGTTAGAATTACTTTCTGTCAACAATTTTCGCCGAGTAGCCTAGCTCATGAAGACTAGAACAAGGAGATCGAGCTCGCGTAAAATAGGTACCGAGAGAACAGCGGTCGAAATCCGCTAGGGTATTAGCGGATTGTGCGCGCGACCGAATCTTGTACTTGTGCGCGCTACCACTTTGCGCAGGTAATAGTCTGCCGCCATATTAAGTTTATATTTCGACGTATTTTGTGCCCCCCGAAACACGCGAGCTCGGTCTCCTTGTTCTAGTCTTCTTGGCCTAGCCAACTGCCGAAAGCAAACCTTTCAAACCGTTCAGCGTTGCCGTACTTTCCGACTATAAATCGATTTTTAGAAACGCGGTCAATTAATTATTTCATTGTCCAAACTTGGTATATAATAATTAATTTATTGTGCATTACAAACATACTGCACTTAGAATGTATCAAAAAAATCGACAATTTTTTTTCTAAAAATTACTCTGAAAATATTGTTCAGGATGTCGAAAAAATGAGCCTGTGAAAATATCAGCTCTTAATTTTAATATTAAGAGGTGACTCATTGCGATTTTCCATTTCCCATTTAATTAACATGGGAAAAATTTTTTTTCAAGCTTTGAAATTTTGTAACTCTTCAACTGATTATCAGACTGATAAGACGAAGACATATTCTTGTAGGGAGTTGAACGCACTACAAAAAACGTCTCTTATAATTCTTTGATAAATCTAGTCTTTCAAAAGGTTAAAGATGGACTCACCATAATTTTTGAGGTATTTTCACTTTTTTGGTGAATCTATAAAACTAATTGCAAAATTTTTTGCCTTAAATTATCTTTTCAGAGTCTTTTTGAAATTCTGATAGTATCCCCAGTCCATTTGATCGGTAGTTTTGTCCAAAAATCCTTAATTTAGACGCTATTGTATCCATACTGAATATTATGAGATCAATTTTGGTGAGATTGTATTTCAATAATTAATTAGTTTAAAAAATATTTTTAAGCAAAAACAATTTATAATTTTAACTTAGATTTAGATATAATTAATGTAGAAAAGAAAATTATAGATAAGAAATATCAAGTTTGCTAATAAAAATTAATATTTAAATTGTTCATATCAAAGAAAAGCGTCTAAATCAAGGATTTTTGGACAAAACTACTGATCAAATGGACTGAGGATACTCTCAGAATTTCAAAAAGACTCTGAAAAAGATAATTTAAAGCAAAACTTTTGCAATTAGTTTGATAGATTCACCAAAAAAGTGAAAATACCTCAAAAAATTCTGGTGAGTCCAACTTAAATTACTTTTGAAAGACTAGATTTATCAAAAAAATTATAAGAGGCGTTTTTTGTAGTGCGTTCAATTCCCTACAAGAATATGTCTTGGTCTTACCAGTCTGATAATCGGTTGAAGAGTTACAAAATTCGAAAGCTTGTAAAAAAATATTTCCCATATTAATTAAAGGCTCATTTTTTCGACATCCTGAACAATATTTTCAGAGTAATTTTTGAAAAAAAAAATAGTCGATTTTTTTGATACAGTCTACTGCACATAGAGTTCCATCTTAAATTAAAAAAACATGATATCAACATTTCACTTTTGCAAGTTGCAACCCTGATTGCTTATACATGGAAGAGAGGAGTTTTCCCTTGCCTCGCACCGCGGTGACCAACCTCCTTAAAAGTTACTATCAAACTAGCCATGAATGTAAACGGTAAGCACGAATAAAATAATTAAGCATTATTCGATACATTTATGCTAAAAAATGAAAATGTCATTTATCCATTTTATAATTCTAAATTAATTAAATCTTGGGATAATATATAGAACAATTACCACGTGATAAATTTGTTGGAAATCAAAACGCATTCACATTATTGCAGCTGGTGCTGCACCACTAACGCAATTATACATTTTCAATTTATTCTCATGCATGTTCTATCCAGGCTGTTTGGCAACTAACATACATTACTCTGCAGAGTTAATATTTGTAATGATTAAACGATATGTAAGGAGGAACTTCCTCAAGTGGTTTCATGAAGAAAAGGTCATATACTGATTTTAATAAAAACAGCGACACCAATTATTAGTTAAACTAGTTACCTAACTAATGAACTTACTTGTTATGTCGAGGTACATATTATGTACTTCAATACAACAAATAAATGTATGAGTTTTCAATAAAAAATTCACAGATCTTGCATTTTACGCAAGTATCGTAGGGATATTGAAAATACCAGACACAGCTGGTAGAAATTTCTAAAGTAAATTATAATAAAAATAAAACACAGTTTTGTTGTTATGATTTTTGGCGGTTTGACCCTGAAGGTCTTGTCGTTTTAAACGGGTTATCTTGCATGTGATATTCAGTCAGGTTTGCGATTTCTTTGCCGTGCATATTCTAACAAAAATGTTTTCGATTAGCAAGTTGATCGTTATCATGTGCCTTTATGCCTTGCTGCCGTGTATTTGGCCCGTTGTATTCTTGAAAACCATTTGGGGCAGGGATATGCTCCAAGAGACTATTACTTAGTTTCACAAACAGGCAGAAATCCACACCGATGGATAGCAGAATGCCAGCATGTGGATAACATATACCGACAAGATTGTGAATACCTTGTAGATGTGAGATCGGCGTTTAAGCAACATTGTCCACCAGGCTGTGAGATTTCACAAGTGTCTGATAGTCCTAAGTTTAAGTTTACACAAATTCAAATTTTGGTGAACTGTAGATGCCAAAAAGTCCCGAAGCAAAGAAGAGGACTGTTCGCAATAGACTCCTCACAGCATTGTCAATCCTCAACTACGTTCAATGGGGCATTCGTAAGAGAAGCCGCCTCTACCAGCCAGTCTAGCTCTTACGAAGTCATATATTCAATGTCTTGTTGACCTGATACAATTTCTTGTCAATTGTTTCATATATTGTGCTTACATAACGTAACGCATAAATTAATTTTCAGCCACGTTTTCGTGCAAAATCCGAAAACAAGTCAATGTTTAATTTAATTTGTTAGGAACTGCAGAAGTATGTATCTACAATGTTGTAAACAATAATCCAACTACTTTAACAAAACTTTAATGAACCTTGTCAAAATTCAAAAAAACATTAATAATAGTAATAATAATAATAATTAGGCTTGGATTCTAAGAATCCATCCACTCAGCAACCTTGAATTCGAACGTGAGCCAGATGATTTCAATATTGTTTACAATGTAAACAATTAACGTAAGATGAATAGCTTCCTTTTCATTTTCTAAAACATTACATTTTCGTTTCTTTAATGGCAACATTATTTCCTCCATAATTTCTCAAATGCAGGTTGCGTCGGCCTAAAACTATTTTTGTTACCCACTTTATACATTTCATAGTCCATTATATTTATACAGAGTGTGATACCAAAACCTTTCATTTGATGTATCTAGAAAACTATGTAAATCTTCCAGTTCAGAGATTACTTATTCTTAATGAATCACCCAGTATATATGTTAGTATAAATTAATAAAATAACAAATCTGCTCATTCTATTACAAAGAACAGTAAATATCAAATGTTTATTTTACATTCAACATCTGTTCATAAAATACGCAGACAAGTTTTCTCTAAACGGTGTACTGTTGGGGGGGAGGGAGTTTTTTATTCAACGTACTCGAATTATAAGCGCCCTGCATGAGGTTTTGCCATTTCAGAAAATCACCAAATCTCGGGTATCCGACGGTTGCCTTGGACCCCTTGAACAGTCATCAAATTTGTGGATGACTACACATGTAACCCCAACATGTGACCATGTCGAGGTCGCTGCAAGTCGCTCACATTAGTATTTCGCAAGACAGCTCCCATTAATACGCGCCCAGAAGTATTTTCAATACTAAAATAAACAACAGTTAAAACGTATTCAGTAATGAGTGACACCAACGTGATTGATTATGCACTCTTACTCGTTGAGGAACACTCTGAATCAAATAATCAATGTGGCCTTGGGGTATATATTTTCGAGCATCTTGCATGTGAAGGCGGATATCGTTAAGATTGTCTGGGGGATGAGGTGGACATCCAGTCTGGTACCGATCATACCCCAAACATTTTCGATCGATGAAAAATCGGGAGAGCGTGCGGGCCATGGAAGCACATAAGCTTGTTCCAAAAACTGTGTTGTATCTCTTGCCGTGTGAGAGAGGGCGTTAGTTGTTAAAAAATTGGTTCAATCAACCCCCAAACACATCAGTTATGTAACTAGCTGCATTCAAACTGCCCCGAAAGAAAACTAAAGGTAACCTTCTACCAAAAAATGTTACACCCCAAACCATCACTCAACGTGCAAGGGCAGTATGGCGTTCAACAGTTAGTTGTAGGTTCCTCTGTTCGCCATGGAAACGTCTCACCCTTTTGTGTTCATTATGAGCCCAAAAACAGAAACTCGTCGCTAAATACCACGAAATGACATTTCTGTACCCAGTGTATTCGTTCGTTACACCATTCCGCCTGCGAGAACTATGAATTGGAGTAAGGGGTAGGCATAGAAACGCTCGGTAAGAACAAAGTCGATAGGACCTTATTCAGCGATATACAAAATATTTCAAAATCGTTAAGATTTAGATGAAGTAAACCTTAACGAAATTCGCTGTTATTTTGATAGTACAATAAAAAAATTAAAAACATATAGGATGTCCCATTAACAAATTACAACTTTGATACGTCTTATGTTTTTGGGACACCCTATATATTATAAATAATAATTTTAAAATGTACCGCATATGGATCCCTATTTACCTCTAAAACAAAACGTTTTTAAAACCAGAGGAGATAACCATCACCTTTCGTGTCGAATAACGTGAATAACCCTGTATAATTCCAACTGACGGAATACAATTTTCACATTTAATGTACTTACCTAAGATGTTATATAATTACTAGGGATTGCAATCCGGCACCAATTTCAATCCGGTCGGAACCGGCCGGATTTCCATCGATTCGGCCGGATTCGCCCGGATCCGGCCGTGTTGGTTCCATCAAAACCATTTTGATTTTTCATTCCAAAATCAACTGTATAAAAGATGATCAAGTGAATGTATTACAAAGTATATAAAAAAAAGTTTATTTCTTATGACATCAACTTTATTTACACTGTTATAATTAATCAACATTTACGTATGAATCAGCAATAAAAATTTAGTAGATATAGTGTAACAATGATATCTTGTAATATAACTTACATTACATTATAAATCTATAAAAAAAATGTTCTCAAATCTGGCTATAAACGAGAGAGATAGAGAGGAAATAGCGGTTATGGTGAAGCTCAAAATGAAATTTTGTTGTTGTCAAACTTGACAAGTGGCTGTCAGAATTGTAAAATAGATAATGACTGTCACATAATGTAACATCCTTGACAATTCAATAACGTTATAAGATTAAAAATATAAATACGTCTTTTTTTGCTCGTCCGATTTTGATGACTTTTTTTGGATGGCTCGTTATAAGTAACTTATATTAAATCTAACTAAAATCAAGCTTATCAACTGATTGTGAGATCACAATAATTAGATAATTTAGGCACGCCATGCAGTTTATTCCTATTATTATGACAGTCCAAAAATCGGTTTAATCAATGGCACAATTGTCACAATAATGAGTGGTTAAACTCCTTTTTTTAACATACTTACTTTAAATTATTATTTTAAGTAAAACAATCATAAAAAAATCACTTGGGTTTGAAAAAATAATCTAAGAAAACAAATAGTGTTAATTTTATCATCTACTAATCGACTTCTTACAGAGTTACAAATTTAACCAGCGACCGAGAAGGCCCTTTCTGCTTCTACTCGTACACTAGTCGGTTTTATTGTCAACAAATTCATGTTTCATGTATTTTTTTTTTTATTCTCCGGATCCGATAGATGTCTTATGATGCCGGATCCGCCGGATTACCGAATCCGGTTTTCCGGATTGCAATACCTAATAATTACAACTAACTCTATAAAAATACAAGATTATGTTTATAATAAGGGTAATGAAACAACCAGAATGTTTTATGCACAAATAGTTCCTTATCTCGTTGTATTTAGACAATACTCTAATTTACCCTATTTGTATGAGGAAAAAATGTTTGAAGAAGCGAAAAAAAAATATGAACTGAAAAGGCAATGAACCTGAATACACCGCTCATCGTAACGTCCCTCATCGTGCCTTAGTTTGTCATATTATTTTTATATACAGAGTTTGCGCTGTGTAATTCGAGTGGTTGTTCGGGCCTCAATCTGACGCGGAGCTTTGTGATATTTTTTGAGATTTTTCATATCTACTATAACTTAGAGGTCTACTTACTTAATTCTGACACGTCGTGGATAAATGCTGTATTTTCAATTAAAACTTTTCGAATTTAAGCAGTGATAACTATTGGATTGATTCACAATTATCCACCGTTTCTTAAACAATATTTATTATGACAAAAGGAAAAAATAAACACAAATCCAAAAAAAATATTGTTAAAATTATTATTCTGGAACATGTTCACCCTGTATTTCAATAACTGCTTCCCATTTGTTTAGCAGGCGGTCGATTCCACTCGAAAAGAAGTCGCGTTTCTTAAAAGCAATCCACACTTTAACATCGGCTACCAACTCAGTCAAATCGCCATAATTTTTTTGCTTGCCAACTTTTTAGTGAGCAATTAACGTGGTAATCCGTACGCATCTCTATGGGAGAGCATAGCAGATGAAGGATGAGCTATCATCCCTTGTTGGCGATGAATTCGACGACCTGATGCTCATGAGGACGTCCATTGTCGTGGTGGAAGACTATTTTGTTCTTTTTTTGCGTTCTTTTTTCACGATCAATTTTGCTGTTGTAGGAGAGTTCGTGGGGGGCTATCCAGCCAATTTCTACACCTTACTAAGGTTTTTCAGACGACGAACGATCATTGATTAGCCGAAGTCTTTGACTAGCATTCGAATTCTCATGCTTTTGTCCACCTTCACGGCTGCCAGAAATACCAGATCATGGAAATCTGATGATCGATCTATTAGTGGATTGTCCTCCAATCTGGTATCATCTAAAACGAAACGGACAAATAATTTTCGGCATTGTCTTTCGATAATCGTTCCTTCGCTAAAAGTTCGTCGAGATCGTGAAATTACTATGTTGCTTTCCATCTTTTCTCGAAGTGGAAAGGCATTATATGACGAATATGAATATGATTTCGACACGCATTATCAACTAAACATTGAAGAATATTCTAATGAAAAAAAAAAAAATTAAACGCCAATTTTCAGTAATAAATAAAACTAGCGAATATAAATGGCGGATAATTGTGAATCAAGCTATTAATTGTAAGTGTAGAGATAAATAAATGTTTCCTAGTTCAAAATCTAGGATAGGGACGTAGTGTAATATTTGAGAGTGGGTTTCCTTCAGAGATTTCACAACGTTGACTCGTCTTTCGGTATGCCATCTGCCTAACCTTGCAGTTTATCTGACAGACGCAAATTGGATTGTGCATTTTACGATAGGATCGTCTTTCAACAGAGGATCGCCGTCTGGGATTTTTATTTCATTTTGAACATAGGTGAAATGGAGTTCACCGAAAGTATTCTTTAAGAAATACGATATTGGCAGTAATGGAAGGCAGCAGAACGAATTGTATTTAAAACTATTTTGTTGAAGGCGATGAAAAAATAACTTGTAGTTGATGGCACCTACAACATTGAGTTTTTTTTTTGTACAATAACTGTGTTATAATCCAGTGGCGGCCGGTGGAATTTGCCATACTCATATTCATACTCATCCGTAAAGAGGTATGTGATCCACCCCATATTTTAAGAGGTGGTTACTAGACCTAAGTAGAAGGCTGTAATGGCAAAAAAATCTTCAGGGAAAACTTGCGAATTTTTTTCCAAAAATGGCTGCCTCCGGGCAGAACTTGGAAACAGCTTGCAAAATATTTTAGTATTGAAAATACATCTGGGCGCGTGTTAATGGGAGCTGTCGCGAAATATTAATGCGAGCGACATGCGACGTCGACATGGTCACGTGACGACCTTGCCGTATGTCTATGTTTATGTTTGGGTTACATGTGTGTGTAGTCATCCACAATCTTGAGAGTTTATGACCTGTTCAAGGGGTTCAAGGCCACCTTCGGATGCCCGAGATTTGCTGATTCGCTGAAATGGCAAAACGACATCCGAGATGCATGGCGCTTATGAGCACGTTGAATAAAAAACTTCCCAGCAGTACACCGTTTAGTGAAAATTTGCCTGCGTATTTTATGAACTGATGTTGAATGTAAAATAAACATTTGATATTTACTGATCGTTGTAATAGGAGGAGCAGATCTGTTATTTTATTAATTTACACTAACATATATACAGGGTGATTCATTAAGAATAAGTAATCTCTAAACTGTCAGATTTAGTTTTCTAGTTATGTCTGTCCTTCAAATGAAAGGTTTTGATATCACACCCTGTATAAATATAATGGACTATGAATTTAATACTTTTTGTTTTATTTATTTATTTGTAAATGAAATAAAAACACCTTATAAATGAGGATAGATGCCTACTGTATGGGTTAGATGCCTCAGTGATATTTTGACCTGTGGGATAGTTGCCCTGAGGAATTAATGAAAAAATACATTGATTTTCTTAACTTAAATCAACGTTAGCTTCAGCTTGACGAACGCTAAGTTCTGGATGACGTTCCATAAAAGACTTCTAATGACGTCCTGTTTTGCGAGTTTCTTTGTCAAAGTTATGTTCAATACCAAATTTTTCAGTGAATACAAACGCTGATCTTCGTATATCTCATGAAATCCTGCTGCCTCTAATTTTTTGAACTTGTGCGACGAGCCGTTTTTCATTATTGACGTCCAAAACCGAGCGTTTAATGCAGGAATTAATAATAGGTAAAAGCGAAAATAAATCAAATAAAAAACATACAATGTGGGATAGATGCCATTAGAAGCCTCTAAGGGCATCTATACTCACAAAAACTGGGGCATCTATCCTTTTTGCGTGGGATAGACGCCCTCCAATTTAACAAATAAATTGTTTTAAAGAGTGCTAAAATAACATTTGAATATTTCTAATTAATACATATTACTGATTATAAATACAAAAATATTGTTACGAATTTCTCTTCAAATTATTCACTTCTTCAATTCCAACACGTTTATTTAACAATCTACAACTCGTGGATCTTAACCATGTAACATTCAAAACATAACTAACTAACTCCTAGCAACAACACCAGTATTTATAGTTTCTACATTTCTAGAAAATTCTTTTGACATCCAGAATATTCAATATGTCATTCCGTACAATTCTTTACTAATAACTAGTGTGTATAAGCTAAATAAACTAAGTATGTAAACTATAACACTTAATAAATGTCAGCTGTCACAAATGTCACTTTTACAAATGTCACATTGCTCCCCTCTTTAAGGTTATTCGTCCCGAATAACACTGTCTTCAGTCCTAGGCGGTGGATCCTCGACGACAAACCAGTCGGGTGGATTATGTCCTGTATACCTTGCGAGTCTCTCCAGATGGACCACCTTCGGCTTGCTTCTTGGAGATAATTGGATGCGGTAGACCAGGTCGTTAATTTTCTTTATTATGGTGTACGGACCTTCCCAGTTGCTCTGAAGCTTTGGACTTTTTCCTTTCGTCCTTTTTGGGGCGTACAACCATACTGCATCACCAGGCTTAAACGCAATCTCTGTTGATGTAGTGTCGAGACGCTGTTTCATTTTGTCGCTGTGCATTTTCAGCTTCTCGCTGGCAAATCGATGGATCCGGTTCAATCTCTCTCGCAAGTTTTCCACAAATTCGGGCAGAGATCGTTCCTGATTTTCTTCTAGGGGATGGCCAAGTATGAGGTCAGTAGGCAGCTTCATTTCTCTTCCAGAGGTCAGCATAGACGGAGTGTAGGTAGTTGACTCATGCTGGGAACTTCGATATGACAGCAAGAACAGAGGCACCAATTTGTCCCAGTCCCTTTGATTTTCAGACACGAATTTAGACAGGTAATGGCATATGGTCCTGTTATGGCGTTCAACCATGCCGTTCGACTGGGGATGAAGCGCAGTAGTTCGGGTTTTCTTGATGCCCATTATTTTCATTACTTCTTGCCACAGCTCTGATTCGAAGTTTCTTCCTTGATCGGAATGCAGCTCGAGGGGTACTCCATGTCTAGCTATGACATTCTCGATGAACGCTTCGGCTACTGTTTCTGCCTCTTGATTGGGGAGGGGTACTGCTTCGGGCCATTTCGAGAAATAATCCATTACCACCATCAAGTACTTGTTGCCACGGTCGGTTACAGGTAATGGTCCAAGAATGTCCACTGCTACCCTCTCGAATGGTGCTCCGGATAAGTACTGCACCATTTTACCACGGCTTCTTGATTTTGGTCCCTTTTTGGCAGAGCACAGATCACATCTCTTGCACCATTCTTCGACGTCTCGGCGACAGTTTACCCAATAAAATCGGTCCCTCACTCGAGCCAAAGTCCTGGTTACTCCAAAATGTCCTCCGGATGGGCTGCTGTGAAGCTCTTCTAGCACTTGGTGGATTCTTGCTTTAGGCAAGACCAACTGGTAGACTGCGGATACTCCATCGGGGCTCTCCCACTTCCGATGCAGTAGGCCATCGCGAAGACAAAGGGAACTCCATTGAGCCCAGTATCCCTTTATAGTCGTACCATATCTGGAAACTTCCTGCCAAGTTGGTCGAACTCCATTCTTTACCCAGTTCCGGATTAACCTCAGATCATTGTCTTTCTTCTGGCTTTTCATCACTTCCTCCGAGGACCATTCATCTTCGACTTGTACGGTTGTTGTCATTAACAGTTCATTGCAGGTATCTTTCGAAGAATCGAGTACAGGTAGAACTCCTTCAGTCTGTCCATGACGTCCACGCAAATGGACCTGTTCTTGTTTCTTGATATCACCGACTCGTTCATCATGCTGTCCACAAAAAGGTGCTGATCGGACATCTCCCGCACCTGCGCGTCCTGGTTCTCTCTCTGCATCGCTACTTTTATCTGAGATAGAAATCTTGGGGCATTGAGTATAAGTAGTCGACACGCGCCCCCTAGCATCGACTAATTGTCGTTTCCCGAATTTCTTGCTGGTGATCTGGAACGAGGTTTTCGGTCTGGGGTTGGGGAACGACTAGTCCTATGCTGAGAAGTCTTCAACGTCCCATTTTCTTCTCTCCAGTTTCTCTTGTCTGGACTCCTGGATCTTGATCTCGAATCTGGCTGTCGATCTGGTGAGTTCGTTCTTGACTGGGACCTTGACCTAGCCCTGCAAAAACGCTGTAGGTGCCCAATTTTTCCACAGTTGTAGCAGCGCCTGGTTTCCTTTTGTGGTGAGTTCGACTGTTTGATTTCATCCAATGCTCGCATTATTTTCTCCATGGTCTCGGGAAGTGATTGGCATTCGTCGAATTTAACTTGCCTTACTCTGGATTTGTAGCTCCTCGATGCTTCTTTAGCTGCTTTAAATTCCAAAGCAGCTACGAGTGCATCACTAATCGTGGTGTGTCTGCCAAGCCGCAAAGCTTGCTGCATTTCAGTGTCTACTAGTCCATCAATAAAAGTCTGTATGCCAATTTGTTCGAGAAATTCTTTGGGTGCTTGAGGGTATGCCAAATGAATGAGTCGTTCGATGTCAGCTTCATATTCTTGAAGGGACTCATTGCTTCTTTGCTGTCTACTTTTGATTTGGGACTGGTAAACTTGGCGGAGGTATTTGTGTCCATACCTTATTTCTAATGCTCCTACAATCCTGTTGTAATCGTTTTGCTGCTCTTCCGGGATGCTCTGTAAGATTTCTAGTGCCTGACCTCTGAGAGATATGACTAGCGAAGTAGCCATTTCTTGTGGAGTCCATCCGTTGGCCTTTGCGGCAGCCTCAAACTGTCTGCGGTACATGGACCATGATGACTGTCCATCGTACGTAGGAGGCTTAAGCATTTTGTGTACTGACCTTTCAGTATGCATAAGGCTTGAATGTTGTAACGGAGTAGCTGGTGAGGTCGAACAATCTCCTGAATCGGCTATTGAAGTACGATGTAATTGGTGCTCCAGCCCTTCTATCTTTTCCAGTATTTCTTTTTGTACCTGCCGTTTGGTGTCCTCTAATCTTCTTTCGAGTCTTCTTTCGATTTCTTCCCTATTCTCCTGAAACTCCTTCTCAATTCTATTGACTTTTTTGGCCTACCTGGTCAATCTGCTGTTCCACGCCATCAATCCTCCCAGAAAATGCATTCAACCTGGTGTTTATTATTTGTTGAGACTCGCAAATTTCTTGATGACGCCTCTCCGCCTCGTCTCGGTCCTCTTGTCGTCGTCGTTCGTCCTCCTGTCGCCGCCGTTCGTCCTCTTGCCATCGCTGTTCCTCTCGCCTTTCTGCCTCCTCACGGTCCTCCTGTCGCCGCCGTTCGTCCTCCTGCCGTCGCTTTTCCTCTCGCCTTTCTGCCTCCTCACGGTCCTCCTGTCGTCGTCGTTCTGCCTCCTCACGGTCCTTTCGTCGTCGTTGTTCGTCCTCCTGTCGTCGCTTTTCCTCTCGCCTTTCTGCCTCCTCACGGTCCTCCTGCCGTCGTCGTTCATCCTCCAGTCGTCGCTTTTCATCCTCTTGCTGTCGCTTTTCTTCTCCTTGTTGCAAAAATTTTAGAATCTCACTCACATCCATCGTCGTCGTTTCCTCGTCGTATCTTGTTGCCCTCGTATTCACCATATACAATTTTCCTCTTCAAATTCTTCGTTAATCCCACCGCTGTCACCAAAATGTTACGAATTTCTCTTCAAAATAATTCACTTCTTCAATTCCAACACGTTTATTTAACAATCTACAACTCGTGGATCTTAACCATGTAACATTCAAAACATAACTAACTAACTCCTAGCAACAACACCAGTATTTATAGTTTCTACATTTCTAGAAAATTCTTTTGACATCCAGAATATTCAATATGTCATTCCGTACAATTCTTTACTAATAACTAGTGTGTATAAGCTAAATAAACTAAGTATGTAAACTATAACACTTAATAAATGTCAGCTGTCACAAATGTCACTTTTACAAATGTCACAATATAAACACTTACTCTACAACATTAAAAGTTCCGGGCGAGTAAAGATTATACGTAATAACCTATATTCACAAATCTGTCGACGCGTAAAATGGTTTTCGTTGCTCAAAGTATAAAAAAAATTGTACTCACTCGGTGATTATAAAAAAAAAATATATTTCGCAAATATTTTGCAAGCCGTTTCAAGATCTGCCCGGAGGCAGCCATTTTTGGAAAAAAAGTTTTCCCTGAAGAATTTTTGCTATAGCCTTCTACTTAAGTCTAGTAACCACCCCATAAATTATGGTGTGGGTCCCATGCGTCCTTACGAAAATACGAGTATGTCAAATTCTCCCGACCGCTGCTGTTACAATCTCTTTAATGTACTTCTCTAATAAACGGTTCAGTCGCCATTATTATTTGATATTTCCTGGCAACGTTGAGGCATACTTTTCACCAAATGTTTGGCATATTTATTTGGAAACGACCGCCACATCTTACGTACTTATGGTGATCGCGGTTTGTAAATTAAGTAATGAGACTGGCAACGTAGCGCCCGATCTAGTAACACTGCGGAGACGGGACTTGGAAGGGCGGTAGGTTAACATCAGTACCGTCAGTACAAGCTTGAACGTGCTAGAGTAATATGTTTGTTCTTTGTGACTTTTTCTAAACCGTTTTTTTTCTAGTGCATTTTAAAAATGAGTGACATTAATTTTTATCAACGGTATGCTATCAGGTTTTGCTTCAGACTTGGACGCAGCGCAACGGATACTTTTGCAAAACTTCCATGCGCCTACGGAGACAGTGTTTTTTCAAGAGCCCACGTTTTTCGGTGGTTTAAGGCATTCTCAGAAGGAAGAGAGTCGATTGAAGATGAATCACGCAGCGGAAGGCCTTCATCTTCAAGAATGGATGAAAATCTCGATAGAATACTGGATCTTATGCGTTCAGATCGTCGTTTAACGACAAGAATGATCAGGGAAGATTTAAATTTAATTCACAAAACTGTTCATCAGATTTTGACTAACGAATTGGGGATGACAAAAATCTGTGCAAAAAATGCTTCCAAAAACCTTTCGCAGGAACAAAAGCACATCAGGAGAGAAAGGTGTCTTGACTTTTTGGAACCGATTAAAAATTATCCCCATTTTATGGAACGTGTCATTACTGGTGATGATACTTGTGTGTTTGAGTACGACCCGAAAACCAAGCGCCAAAGCATAGAATGGTACACTTTAAGCTCTCCCAAACCCAAAAAAGCAAGAATGAGGAAGTCGAAAATCAAATTCATGCTGATTTGCCTTTTTGATAACCAGGGAATTGTCAACAAAGAGTTTGTACCTCCAGGCCAAACAGTAAATCAACACTTTTACAGAGAGCTTCTTGAAAAGAACTTCGATAAAGGGTCATGCGTGTGACCAAACATCAAGAACAACTGGACGTTGCATCACGACAATGCGCCTTGTCACACAGCCATTTCCGTAAACGAGTTTTTAGCCAGTAAAAATATTCCTGTGGCTCCTCAGCCTCCTTATTCGCATGATTTGTGTCCTTGTGACTTTTTTCTCTTTCCGAGATTGAAAAATCAATTTAAAGGATGTCATTTTTGGAACCATAGAAAACATTCAAACGGCTATAACCGACCAGCTGAGGGCTATTCCAGTATTATGAGTTCCAGCACTGCACAAGTTATTTTGAAGGAGACAATACTGAATTGTAATTCTATTCGAATGAAAGTATCATTACTTAATATACACACCTCGTATGTGTTCCACGAAGCTGTTGCTTCATTAAGATCCACATGTTTTCTATTAGGTTGGCATCTGATGATTGTGAAAGGCGGGCTAATGTATGGATGTTACGTTTAGCTTTCTACTGTACGCAAAGTCTACTACGATGTTTGGGATCATTACCTACTTGTAGGATGAAGTCATCATTGTTTCTGCCGAACTACTTCTTTGTTGATGACAAAAGGCCTTTCTGGTACAATCGTTTCATTCTTTCAGCGTTAAGATTTCCGATATATACACACAATGTTCCAAATCCTCGCGTATTGACACATCCTCAAACATAGACTTTAACCGGATGTTTAACTGATTGCTGCAGAAGCGGCTGAGCACGCATTAGCCAGGCCTTCTTTCTAGGAGTCTAGGCTCAAAAGGAAGACTCATCAGTGAACACTACAATATCCCAGTTGCGGTCAACTTTTTCAACCACCACTTCATTCTCTTTTTGATGAGTGGTTTGATTATAGTACATTTATAATGATTTTTATTTTCATCTAATTTTCTTTTTCGCGTCTTATGTAATACCTACTAATATGTATTTTTTTGAGTAATTTCAGCCCTGCACATAGGTTTAATGTGTGTTTTTTTTTTTTTTTGGAAAATAACATTGGGGAAATCTTTTTTTGTAAACTTCACCTTCCACCAACGTTATGGTAAGTCATCCACATTTTTAACTTCAGTATTGTTTACCCACGATGCACAAACTGCACTCATCTTGAAAATATACTGTGCTATTCCGACAGACAACGGATTCCTCTTTGTAGGGAATTCTCTCTACTCTAGAATTATGATCTGACAAAGTATCTTACCTGCTTCTTGTGACGTTCGATTGACATTCACCGGCTATCATACACACTAGAGAACATATCGGCGATACGATTTTATGACAGTTGTTGAAACTGTTGCATTTTTCCTGTAAAGCGGGCCCCATTTTAGCAATCTAAAAGGACAATCGATTTAGCTTAAAAAAGTATCATGTTACGTAGTTCCCTTTTAGACTAAAACATCTTTTGAGAGAAATACTTTAGTCTTATCTTACGGCCTTTAAGTGATACTTTGGAATTACTCCAAACCCAGTATTTTCAAGTGTTGTGCTATATCGATTCTCGATACCAAAAAAACCGATGCCAATGGAATCATTACTTCCGCATCCAATTTTTCCATATTTGAATAAACCGAACCTCTAAGTACATCAGGTTGTAAAGGGTGTTAGAAAAGTACCGGAGCAGCAGAATAACTCGCCAGGAGTGTATTTTTAGAAAAAAATCTTTTATACAAAAGTTTTAGGATTTTTCCCGGCCATCCACTGGTGACCTTGAATTTGACCTTGAACATTACCTTCAAGGTAATTTGAGGGTCATGGTCGTTTTAGAAACGGGAACACCTATTTTTGACCCCGGAATCGAAAAGAGCGGAAAAAATTACAGTCGGATCCGATTTTGATTACCCTCATTTCAAATTGTGGAGGTCACCACCATGAAGTCAATCTTGTAATGGCGTGAGAAAATGATTCTTTGCATACAAGAGAGACAATGTCACAAAAGGTTTATTCCTGGTTATCCATTGATAACCTCGAATTTGACCTTGACCATTTCCATCAAGGTCATTTCAAGGTCGACATTTTAATAAACGTGGAACTGCATATTCTTGAGCCAGAAAATGAAAAATTGAAAAAATTCGAGACAACGATAATCATCTCATCAGAAGGTCACTCCAAAGTCAAACGTACAAAATTGACCAATGAGGGTGGTGACCTGTCCCACTGTACCTGTATCCGACTGTAATTTTTTCCGTTCTTTTCGATTCCGGGGTCAAAAGTAGGTGTTCCCGTTTGACAAAATGATCTTGACCTCCAAATGACCTTGAAGGTCATGTTGAAGGTAAAATTCAAGGTCACCAATGGAGAGCCAGGGAAAAATCCTAAAACTTTTGTATAAAACATCTTTTCCAAAAATGCACTCCTGACTGTTCCGGTACTTTTCTAACACCCTGTATATTTAAAAGTGTGATATTATGTATCTGATATGATATTTATGACCTTTATGGCCTTTATGACTTGTATGATCCACCATATGACCGTTAAGACCTGTGTGGCTCATGATCCTTATGACCCATATGAATTTTATAGTCTGTCTGTCATCAATGAACTAAACGAATTTAATTACCTCTATTACCTTTATGTCCCGTACGATCCATTTTTAATGTGGATATAAAGGTAAAATGTAGGGGTGGTGGAGAAGAGTACGATGTTTTCATAAAGCTAGTTTAATAATAATAATAATAATACGTCTTTATTCATCTAACAAAGCATAATACAACAGAAACAATACAGTGTACTATATGCAAATAATTGAGATGAAAAAGGCGAAGTATCACCCTTGTCGGGCGCTTTTAAACTTAACCGAAAAAAATAATCACAACATATTGACATAACATAACAATACTGGATAAAACTGTGTGCATGAAAAATAATAACAACAACATAATAACCACTCCTGATTAGTAGTTAAATAAATATATACCCAATTACTATATTTACAACAGTATAATAAACATATTTACCTACGAATATACCTAATATGCAGTAATATATATACACAATTTTCAGTAAAATTTCAGGTCCTTTTCCATGGCCAAAGTACATAAATATTCTCAGAGGTTACGGCGACAGATAGAGATTTTTTATTTTCTTTTTAAAGTTTAGGATAGTGTAATTGTAGGTAGAGTATGTATGTATGTAGAGTATGTAGTAGTAGAGTAAAATGACAGGTAGAGTATTATAGGCTTTGCATGCACAATATATAAAAGAACGTTGATATATCGAGGTTTTGTGATTGGGTATAACTAACAATCGCGAGTTTCTTGTTGACAAATTATTGACATCCCGAAATCTTACTAACTTTTTATTTAGGTAAGTTGGCTTACTATTAGTCAAAACTTTATGTGTTAAACTTAATAAGTGCACTTTGCGTAAGTCTTCTAATTTCAATCTTCGCGTTTCGTGTATTTTATGACTAACATATGTGTATTTTCGAATTCCAAAGGCAAACCGATAACAAGAATTTTGTATCTTTTGTAGCCTCAATTTGTCATATGCTATATATGCATATATTTTTGAAATTATTAGTGATTCACATAATTGTAATTTGAGATGCGAATTCATAACGTCTTTATGAGGATAAAGTTGTCTTAATATATTGTACGAACTCTGACACAACTGATTTCATTGTCCAATTATTAAAATTTATGTTAAAAACATTTGTTTTACCTATTTTTAATATTTACCCCCTCCCCCCCTCCTTCAACTCTTCCAACCCCCTCAACCCCCAATCTATTGTCTAAAAATCTTTATATTTGTAAACTGTTGTACAGGCGTCTCAAATTTGAATTTACATATCTTGCATCGGTTGCGATATAACTATCAACAAGAAGTGTTAATCCCCTTTAATCCCCAACCCCTTAACCGATTAAGGTTAAAATCTAATCAGCCCCAGACCTCGTCATATTGCATAAGTGCTTCATTTCAATTTGGATGCAGTTGACGGGGGTGAAAGTCCGACTGGGATCTTTTGTGACCTAAGCCGGGCGTTTGACTGTGTTCAACACGACATCTTACTAAATAAATTAGATGGATATGGAATAAGAGGTAAACCATATGATTGGTTTGCGTCCTATCTTAATGAAAGGAACCAAATGGTAAGAATTAATTATCTGGAAGCAAATAGGATAACCTGCCATACGTCAACTATTTTAGATAATAAAGTGGGTGTACCGCAGGGATCTGTATTGGGGCCCATTTTGTTCATTATCTACATTAATGAGCTGCCGAATATACTTACTGAGGCATTTGTTTCATTATACGCTGATGACGCCACTCTTCTGTTCACCGATAAGTCTCATGAATCACTTCAAAACAAAATTGATACTACCGTCAATCATTTGTGTAGCTGGTTTAACAACAATTTATTGTTTCTGAATATTTCAAAAACAAATTATGTGGCATTCCATACGCGGCAAAATAGTAACATCCATGACGTAGATATACAAATAAATAATATTCGTGTTGAAAAAGTGACCTCACAACATTTCTGGGTATAGATTTTGATAACACACTCACATTCAAAAACCATTGTAGTAGACTCACTAGTAACCTATACTCTAAATGTTTTCAAATCAGAACCTTAAAGAAAGTTTTGGATATACCTGGTTTATTATTATTTTATTTTGGACAAATACATTCTAGACTAACCTATGGCATCACTATATGGGGGAGGATCCTCTTATGCACATGACGTTTTCGTAGCACAAAAGCGCATTATAAGATGTATGATGGGGGTACCACCAACTCATTCATGTCGTAACCTTTTTAAAAGTTATAAAATCCTTCCTGTACCAAGTGTGTACATTTTAGAACTGCTACTGTATGTTTACAAGAATCAACAAGACTTTGACAAAAATGAGTTGATACATTACCATAATACACGCAATAAAAGTAATTTTCATATTCCTCGTAGACGTTTGAATATATCTTCAAAGGCCCCCAGTGTCTTGGGACTGAAGTTGTATAATAATCTGCCATTAGCATATAAACATTTAAAAACTGTCCTTGCTTTTAAGACAAATGTTAAAGAATATCTTTTGAGTATATGTGCATACTCTGTTCAAGAATATTTTGATAATTGTAATACACCTTAGATTTGCCTACGATGATGAATTCTAACAAAAGGTTATATATATATAACTACTTTACTTATTTTACTTATTTTATTTATTTTAGTATATAAATATTTTTACTATAATTCTTTTGTATAATTTTACTTGTGTAATCTTATCATTTATAATTATCTGTAACTTTAATTTATATGTATTTTAACTCATGTTTTGTATACATTATGTTGACGTGTCCTATACCTAAGATATGGTCTTACGGGATAAATAAATAAATATAAATATAAATATAAATTTGATATCTTAACGCGTTTTCGAGTTATCGTGTACACACAAAAGGTTTATAGACAAACAGATAGACAGACAGAATGTTTGTCTTTCGCTTAAACTTTAAATCTCCACGTGTCAGAACGTTTTAAGTCTATTTAGCCAATACGAATTTTTAAAAAATTGTTCATAGTTACTATAATTCCACTCCATTACGTAGATGTGGAAGTAATAGGCCCGTTCAGTTGAGAAACACAAGTTAACCTCGAAATTGCTTCCAAAATCCAAGATCAAATTGCCATTGAAGATCGTGAAGCCACTTGGAACTTGACGTTATAGGCTCATATTACTGATAGAAAAAATAAAGAAAACATAACTAAAACCATGTATTCCTATGTTTTCGAGGTCGCTTTTTCGAATGGAATCGTTAAAATTTGCAAAAAAAATTATGTAACCTTCAAATTTTAACAAAAACTATTAAAAAACGCGATTTTTTCAAGATTTTTTTTAATCGCAATTTCAGCTATGTTATCGTATTTATACCACTCAAAAACAAATAGAAACCTGCACTTGAGACGTGTACTTGAAGGAAACGCAATGAGAACAATTTAATTTTCTCATTTTTGAGATTAGAATAACTAGGTTTGGCAAAATTCAAAGGGTGATATTTCTCGTTTTTTACCAGTTGCGGGATCATTGACGCAAAAGAAGAATTTTGAAAAATTATTAGTACGTCAGGAGTTTTTGGGGTCACTGATCACGATCCTGATGGCAGAATTTCAAAATTCAAGATGGCGGATCCAATATGGCAACCATCCCGAATCAAATTTCAATATTTTCGATTATTTTGCCTCAAACTTTGTAAACCAGGGGTTTTCGGGGTCGCTAATCACGATCTCGATGTCAGAATTCCAAAATTCAGGATTTCGAAATGTGCTTCAAAATGGTCGCCATGTCATATCTACTGAATGCAGAAATTTTGAATTTCTGGCAAACTTTGGAAATACTGGCAAACGACTTCGATGCACGTATATTGGGGATTAGTACATGACAAGAGAAGAATCGGAATGACAAGAGAACGCAGCTGAACGTCAAACTAACCTCAGCTCAACTATAGAAAATGACATGAGTTCGGAGTTAATCTTGAACACTGTGCGTGCGTACATGCGACGTACGACGTGAACTGCGCGCGAAATTTTTAAATTGATATATAAAAAACAACTGTTGTAAAATATTTTGTTTATATAATACAAATGTATTAATTATCGTATAATAAACATTTCAGTGGAAATTATTTAAATATAATATATATAAATTATATTAAAATATATATAATTTTTTTTAAACAACAAATTATTGTTATCATACATGATAACTGACCCATGCGCTCCCGGACTAAATCCTCCATTTCTCACTTGAAACAAAAAACAACATAATGAATTTTGAGGGATCATTATAGAGGATCTATGGAATAAATTAAGACCGCAAACGGCCAAATCGACTAGACGACAACTGAGAAATTATTTTTTGAAATTTTTTTACCGTTAAATGGACTAAAAATCTGCCCATCTTAAATTTGGAGTTTTTGGAGTTTTCACTTTTCTATTGACCGCCGCTGAAGAGAACGTGACGATTTTGAACCAAATCGGCTGAAAATTACTGAAGTTAAAAACCGATTAAATAATATAAAAAATCGAAAATTCTGAAAAAACGTTTTTGGGATATATTTCAAAAACAAAAATTTTCCCCGAAAAACGATTTGGTGTATATTTTCTTATATCAAGTAGAACGTTTTTACCAACTATGAAGAGAATCGGAGGGAGGAAAATCGGAATGACTCATATCACTTTTGGAACTCAATCGGTTGTTAGCAGTGGATCCCGTCAACTTCAAGAGCTTTCAAATAATCCTGGAGTGGGTACTGGAACCTTCGGCGTAGAAACAAAAAACTGAACGTTTTCCACGAAACACCGAACTACTACACTTTTCTAGACGCGCGTTTCGCCAACCAAGTTGGCATCTTCAGGAGGAGATTAAAACTAAATTATAGCCTACACACTTGCACTATTTATACTAAATTTGTTGCCACGGTTCACTGAACCGTAACTGTCTTTGTTTATCAGAGCAAACAGTGGACTGGTGGGTATCGGACCATTGTCCTTATTCAAACTACTGTTACACTTAATGATTTCTAAACTTTCAAAAGCATCCAACTGTCTACTGTTTGTTACATTTCTAATTAATTTTAAATTATTTATGTCTATCCTATAGGCCAGTCAATGAGTACACTAAAAATCGCTATAATCGCAAACTAACGTGTAGTTCTGAATTTTTGGTATGTTGTTAGGACCAATACTAGTAGTGTAAATCCAAGTTTGCAGCTTCGAAAAACCTGTGCTACCTTCGTGGCACTTAAAAAACCGCTAAATTTTCGGACTTTTTTGTTTTTTAATCATATCTCCTAAACTATGCGTTACATGGAAACTGTCATTCTAAGCTTTTTTTAAAGCAGATTCAATTTTCTACAATTTGAGACCTGAACCAGCTCTGCATGTCAAATAGTACTCAAAATACAGCAGGTTGGATGTTGGCCATTTTTTCAAAAAAGTGAATTTTTAACTTTTCGTCAATTTCCGGCTTAAATATCGGGGGAAATACTTAATGGTGAGTTTAATAACACAAAAACTGCTGAACGAGTGCGGCGGTATGGTACTCTTTAGTGCAATGAAGTGATGTTTGAAGAGTCGACTGTCATCAAAATGCCTCAGGAGAAGTTACTTGCCAATGACAGCAACAAACGACGATTGATTGCCCTGCTGCGCTCCACCTTCGAAAGCCATGGGATTGAGACGAAACAGGCAGTAGAGTATGTTGACTGTGATATCATTAAGGCAACACTCCAAAAAAGCACCTCTTTTGTATCAGTGTTAATCGTTGGAGAGAATGTGGACCTCCTAGTCCTTCTTAATGGCTTGGGATCCACTATCAAAAATGTTTTTTTCCATAAAAGTGGCAGGGGTGACTCTGGTCCATTGCAATACTCCTCAACTTCATTCAACAGGGGAGAGTTGGAGTTCTCCCCCGGATTTGTGTTGTTTGTACACGCGTTCGCAGGGTGCGACACTACTTCTGCCCTTTTCTTGTACGGGAAAAATAAATTGTGGAGCGCTCTTCAGAAATATCCCGAAGTGATAACCGTCGCAGAACAATTTCTCCAACCTACTGCGACCCACGAGACCATAGCAGACTCAGGAGCAAAGTGCCTTGTAGCTCTGTACAAAGGAGACTACACGATAGAAAATCTACATAGCCTGCGGTACAAAATTTTTGTGAAAACGGCCGCCTCTGCTAAGGTTGACCTGGCCCGCTTGCCTCCAACAGAAGATAGTACGGCATTCCATGCCTACCGAACTTACCATCAGGTTCAAAAATGGTTGGGGGTTGATAGAGATGCTACTCAGTGGGGGTGGACTAGAACTGAACAGGCGCTTATACCTACTACCATGATGGGCGAAGTGGCACTCCCAATCCTTCTCAAAATTTTTTCCTGCCAGTGTAACAAAGGGTGCGGCTGCAAATGTCTGAAAGCAGGACTCAGATGCTCTTCTATGTGCAAATTCTGCTCTGGCGTCTCCTGCCAAAACGTCGCCGTTATCCTGATCGACGAAGAATGGGATGATGACGACGATATCGACGACCCACTGCCCGTGATGACAATAGAGGATTCACAACCACCTTCGAAACGGATTAAGGGAACTTTATTACCAACTATAGTTACGAATATTTTTACGAGTAGTGCGTTTAAATACATATTTTGTTAGATCGGTATGATTTTTTTTCGTTAAAACTACTCTCAAACCATCCTGAGAACTAGTGAAGTCGAATTTGTGAAAAATGCAGTTTTCCCATTGTTTGTTTTTTTAAACTCATGGGATAACTAAGAGGTCTACAGGCGTCGTTCTGCGCTTAAATTAAGGCTAATTAAATTTACTTAAAATTCTCTTGATACGACTTTCATCGTAGGATAAGTATTTCCCCCGATATTTAAGCCGGAAGTTGACAAAAGGTTAAACATTCACTCTTTTGAAAAAAATGGCAAATTTCCAACCTGCTGTATCTTGAATATTATTTGACGTACAGAGCTGATTCAAGTCTCAAATTGTAGCAAATTTAATCTGCTCTAAAAAAGCTTAGATTGGCCGTTTCCATGTAACGCATAGTTTAGGAGATATGATCAAAAAACCAAAAAAAGTCCGAAAATTTAGCGGTTTATTAATTGCCACGAAGATAGCACAGGCCTTTCAAAGCTGCAAACTTGGATTTACACTACTAAGGTACTGGTCGTAACAACATACCAAAAATTCAGAACTACACGTTAGTTTGCGATTTTAATGTACTCATCAACTGGCCTACTATGGTTGTCAGAAGCGTGCTGGGCAACACAAGATTTTTCTGTTCTGCTATATGTCAAATGAGCCATGTGTTCTTTAAATCTAGTCAAAATAGATCTTTTTGTTTGCCCAATATACTTTTGATCACAATCTTTACAACTTATTTCGTATATTCCTGACTTCTCGTTATTGTCGACTTTGTCTTTGGGATTACCCAAAGCGTTTGTAGTTTACTTTTAGAATTGTAAACCAAATTGATATTGATATTTTTAAAAATTTTATCTAGTCGGCAGGTGATTTCAAATAATGTCATGACATGAATTCGAGACAAATAGATGGGATGCCACGCAGCCTCCTATAAGGGCGAAACCAGAGAGAGGTGTGTGTGGGGTTGCTGTAGGTGTAGTTTGGAGGGGTGCTTGGGTTGTCAAAGGGTGAAAGCGAGTTGTGGCACCCCAGACATACCCGGTAGCATCCTTCTTAGTCCATTCTGCAAGTCTTTGGAGTGTGGACGACGAACCGTTTAAGTCACAGCGTATCGACTTCGGAACATTAAAACCAACTCTACAGGCTACCGAAAATTAAAAAGCGCAAGTCTCTAACTCGAATAGAGCGCAAATCGCGCTAATCTAAAAAGTGTTACGCTAATTTTTACGAGCAGTTTAATAATAGTATTAGTGTTGTTTCCGCAAATGCATTTACCAGATACCCACTGTTCCGGTACTTTTAGCACACCCGCTATGATGGGCAATAATAACAAAACCGAAAATAACTTTTAATAACGTGCGTGGTTGAGATCGTGACGAGAGTTTGGAAACGGACGGATATTCGAAAAAGATATTAAAATATCGTAGGGCCCTTGTCACATCTGGTGTTCCAACTAATTCGGTATTCTCCGATGTCACGTTTGCACTGCTCAGATACTTAATTTTGTAGACCGCTCCTGTGTGCCAAATAAAAAAAAATAGCGAAAATCAAATTTATCACTCTATACTAATAGACTATACAAGAAATTTTGGCAATATCCTCTTCGAATATTCACATCAACATCTAATATTGAAATTTAATTTTAAAACGTATTTCAAGCATAAATTTAATTTTGTAAATAAACGTAGGCTGTGATATAGAAATATTTTATTTTCGGAGAAAGTGTGGATATTATATTCATGTTTTTCAGGTTTTAAATAGAATACTAACAAGCCAAACGTAGGCTGTGATATAGAAATATTTTATTTTCGGAGAAACTGTGTATATTATATTCATGTTTTTCAGGTTTTAAATATAATACTAACAACCTTTTCCGCATAATACTAGTTTTAACCAGGGTTAGATGGGTTTATTTCACAAAGTAAGAATGTATCATAAATTAATTTGAGTTAAGTGATTCGGTTTGGTATTGTGTAGGTACTCAACTAATTGTTTACAATATTTAGAAGTATCGCGTCTGGAAATAAAATTATTTAGGGATACGAAACCATAAAGATACAATTGAATAGGGGAATACTATTGACTAACAATGTTATATCTTACAAACGAGTCTTATTCTCTTATGCGCTCTATTATAAGCAACACGTGCTAGATCAATATCGTCTTCAATTGAAGCAATTATTTAATTAAATTACCGTGTTTAAGGCAGAACACGTCAACCTTCTTCCATTCATTCCATTGTCCTTAATTCTTGAGCGTTATGAATACATTTTGACTAGGTAACACTGACATAATAAATATTTTCATTGAACGAGTTTTATTCACTAATAAACATGTACTTAGTAGAACGATTATTACAGCCAACAAAAGCAAGCCATATAAAGCATATACATATTTTCACAAGGCTTCATCAATACAACCTATAAACTAATGAAACCGTGTTCCTGCAAAAAGCCTATAGGGAATTCAATATAAGCGTTACGCTACCTGGTGGTCGCTTAACAAACTAATTACTATGCCATTGTTAGTAAGTATATGAGATTCTGTTCTCTGTTTTCTTCATTTTGCCGAGGGTGACTATTTTAAATTTTAGTATTTCAAGGTTAATGTAAAGATATTATAATTTTTGTCTGTGTCAGCCAAGGATTACAAAAAATATATTGAAAAAAAGGCAGTACCTTCAAATAAATTACCTTTGCAAGAGAACGTGATATAAATGATCTTCCATATCTCTTTGAATGAGAAATTCGCAGTGAAAGATTGACGATACTCAGTTTATCAATATGCTCAGATATACACGATACTCAGTTTATCAATATACTCAGATCCATATACACGATACTCAGATGTGTGACATTCTACTTAAAAAAAATTAATATGTTAAACGATTTCGTAAAAAAAACAGATATTCCTTATAGGAAATGGTTTTACTATTTTAAAATAAACCTATCCAACCTAAAAACGTACCTTATTTATTCTTATTTTATTTATATTAATAATAAAAATCAAAAGAAAACCAAAAAACTGGACGTTTTCCACGAAACACCGAACTACTATACTTTTCTCGACGCGCTTTTCGCCAAATAAGTTGGCATTCTGAGGAGAAAATTAAAACTAAATTCTAACCTACATACTTGCTCTGTTGGATATTGGACCATTGTCCTTATTCATACTACTGTTACATGTAATGCTTTCTAATCTTTCAAAAGCATCCAGCATGTCAACTGTTTGTTACATTTCTAATTAATTTAAATTATTTATGTCTATCATATTTTTGTTGTCAAAAGCATGTTGGGCAACACAAGATTTTTCCGTTCTGCCACATTTTAACTGAGTCATGTGTTCTTTAAATTTAGTCAAAATAGATCTTTTTGTTTGCCTAATATACTTTTGATGACAATATTTTCAACTTATTTCGTATATTATTATATTATTAGTATATTATTATATTCCTGACTTCGTTATTGTCGAAATTTATTTATAATATAATTATGTATCTTTGGGGTTACACAAAAGCGTCTGTAGTCTATCTTTATAATTATAAACTAAATTGATATCAATATTTTTAAGAACTTTATTTAGTCCGTGGGTGAATTTAGGTTCATATGGTAACGAAACAAATTTCGAATTGTCAGTATCTCTACGAAAAGTCGTAAAATTGTACAGGGCTCTCATACTTCCTTATTAACGTATCTATTAAATGGACTAAGTAACTGTTATTCTTAGCTATAATGGACTCTATAGTATCTAAATATTGCTCTGTCTTATTCTTTTGACTTAAATAGATAATCTCCAGTAGCCAGTAGTCCATATTAGTCACGAATTTGTAAACTATATTTATTGGTAACAAGTAAATTGTTTGTGAGTTACAAGTTTTCAAAATTTGACAAGTTTGCTTATAAAGTTCTGAAAACTCACTTGTTTTACAAGTGTATAGACTTTTTGTGAAACGCTAAGGTTAAAATACGTGTTGTTTAACTACAATTTACTTATTGCATACAAACTTGTAACTTTGTGAAATAGACCCCAGATTATGATTAGACTGAATACCTATATGAAGGCTATTATGGATACTTTTATCCATAAAAGCTTAGGATCCTATTAGAGTGTTTGAAGCGCTTTTGTGTGTCTTTTCATTGGCATTATGTCCTAAGGCCAAAATCAACGTCATTCTATTTTCATTTCCTACCTATTTTAGTATCTCCACACAGTCCTATAACTTTGAGGTAATCTGTATGGAGTTGATTGCTCTCAACGCAGTTTGGCTATCAAAAAATATGGCAATTGACTGAAATCTCAGTTCCTGCTGCCTGTTCTGTTTTGGAACCATCCGTACGCTCGATTCTCTATGGTTAGACTGGGGCGTCATTATCCCAGTCCTTTTCGTCTGGAGTTTTTACTTAAGGGGGATCCTGCTTTAGGAGGCTCAATAAATCGGTTTTTTTATTGCTTAAATCTATTCCTAATGTATCTAAGAATATGTATCTAAAATTATAGAGCCTAATTTACAATATTTTTATAGATACAGCACTAAACGCAGTGGTGTGTCGAGCCGGTATACGGGCGCTCGGGCAGCTGGAGCTTGGAGCGCGCGCTCCTTCTCGCGGTCGAATAACTCCGAACTATACCGTGTGTGTAAAGCCGACATCGGCCTGTTATGAAAAAGGATAAACAGAAGTGAGATGACAGATAAGAAGCAACCGCAGACGCATCGAAGGTAGTGAGGGAATAAGACCGGTCCTCTCAACGGTAAACTTTAAAGCGCGTTTTCTAGAGGTTTTGTTTTTATGATTTGTCTAAACTGGCGGGCGAGATCGCAAGAAAACTAGACGTTCAATTAAAACAAACCAAGGCTTGTTAGCTTCAGTTTTGCATTCTTTTTCTATTTGAACTAAAAAGATTGTACGAAAACAAATTTTAAACAATTTTTTAAGCAAGTTGAAATGATTTTTTTTTTGTTTTTGCGCACTTTTTTTCAAACCTGAGAAAAAATTTTAATTTCACAATTTTTTGGGTTTTTTCTTAGTTCATCTAGAAGAACTAACTCATACATGAAAATTAAGATTTTATTTGTTTTTTTTTTGTCAGACGAAAATTACAAGCTCCATCTCTCCCGCCGATTGGAGACTGCAATTACTAGGTGTTGCACAAATGTGCATAAAAATCGGCTGCGTTTGAATATTTTTCTCTGAAAAAAAATTTTGTTTAATGTTCAAATATGCAATAAAATAATCAGAAAAGTTCGTTAGCCTTGCTTCTTTTTTTCTGTCCTAAAAAAATTCCCACAAAATCGCTTTTTTTAGGCCTCCTAAAGCAGGATACCCTCTTAATTGTTTATATGAAAGTTACACTTCGGAATCATATTGTCCGTGGACATTACCAGAATTGTGTCTGTCTTCAATTCAGTATATGTTCTGATCTGAAAAGAATATTGGTTTCAACAAGGCGGTTGAACTAGCCACACTGCAAGAATTTCTCTGCAAATTTTAGGATACGACTTCCCTCTGTTCAACTTTGTTTTCTCACCATGGTGACTTGAACTAGCCTGGAAGTCAGGGACATGAGCGTTTTTTTGAGGTTGGGGACGGAACCTGACGTGAAGGACCAAACCGACTCCGAATTTAGACTCAATGACCTCTGATTGATTGACAATCAATTCAATTTAATCATTCGTGATATTTTTCACAGTTATAGGCGCCAGAGCCGTCATCTTGGATTTAACAAATGACCAGGCAATCTATACAAGTAAACTGCTCTTCAAAATTAGCACTTTTTATATTAGCGCCATTTGCGTTCTATTCGAGTTAGAGATTTGCGGTTTTTACTTTTCAGTAGCTATAGAGTTGGTTTTAATGCCCCGAAGTAGCTACGCTGTGACTTAAACGGTTCGCCGTTCACAGCCCAAAAAGTAGCCCCATGTCGAAATTGGAATTCGCAATTCCTCTTTAAGGAATTTTCATCCACTCAAAAATCTTTTGGAGGTGGTCAAAAAAGAGTTTGATGGGAGTCAAAAGACGATTTGAAGGAGACGGAGGACTCGGGGTGTGCCAAAAAGAGTTCATACATCCTCAGGAAATCTCAGGAAAGTCACCCCACGCGTCAAGACCTGCTTACAATCCCTTAGGGCGGCAAATTTTCCGGGGATGGGTTGGAGTTGGAATATCACTTTCGGCGCTCAATCGGCCATCCGCAGTGTATTCCGCCAACTTCGAGAGCCTTCAAGTAATACCATGACATGAATTCGAGAAAAAAATTCATCCCACGCAGCTTTCTACAGGGGCGGAACCAGAGGGGTGAGTGGGGGGTCGGTCTGGGCGTGACCTGGAGGGGTGTTTGAGTTGTCAAAAGGTGAAGGTGAGTTATGGCACCCCACACCAATTTATTAGGTAGCATTAGGATCAATGGATTCGCCTAACAGAGGTCAAACCAAGCAAACCCCTGCGTAAATGCAAAGGATAGCTTAGGGGGTTATGTAAATGGGTTGAAGAAATGAGACAGTGACCAAATATACAAAACTGATTGAGGGGGTCTTAATGTGTGCCGGGATGAAGTTTTTACCCGACAGCGTCCTTCTTAGTCAATCCTGTATGTCTCTGAAGTTGTAGTCAAAATCTGACGAATTCAAATTTCAACATGGGGTTGCTTTTTGGGGTGTGGACGACGAACCATTTAAGTCACAACGTAGCGCCTAAAGCAACCCTATATGCTACCGAAAATTAAAAACCGCAAGTCTCTAACTTGGATAGAACGCAAATGGCGCTAATCTAAAAAGTGCTACGCTAATTTTGTAAGCCCTCAAGTTGAAACGGTGGATCATTCCACTCGTAAAATATCTACATTAGAAAGAAAGAAAATAACCTGCTTGTAGATTTATATATGTATACAACAAGTTACCAGTAAACCTAAAAGAAATTGCAACTTATCACGCATTTAAAAAGCAAATCAAATTATTTTTTATTGAAAAGATATTTTATACCGTAAATGAATTTTTAAATAATTAATCCATGGCATTTTAACGTCTTCATTCTGTTTTACATGTTTTACTCTGTACTATATTTTATATATGTTATACATTTTATACACATACATTTTATCCATTTTATACATTTTATATATCTTATACAGCTTATACATTTTATACACTTTTCTACATTTTATACT